>CM057009.1:311981945-312000195 GCA_029891345.1 Dryococelus australis | reverse complement strand
AATTTTAAAATTTTAAATTTTTGGAAAATTTAAGGGGACTATGACCAGTCGAGTATTCTTGTTAATGTTAATCTATGCAGTCATGGGAATTCGATACAAAAATGAAAATGAATATAAAACAGCATTATTATGTTTCTTCACTGAAAGAAAATATATTTTATAGCGACACACGGCGGGGGGTAATGGGGGTAATAAACTGTATATGAAAAAAAATTTTAACATTACTGAATAAGTGATTAAAATTTTTGTTTTTTTACTATTTTATGAGAAAGCCCTTATTTATAGTTTTTTTGGGCGAAACCCCCAATACTTAGTTTATAATAGTATTTAATAATTAGTTTTATATTATTATTTGCTGGGGTAGATTCTGATTGGTTAACTCTTTTATTTTTTTAACTGTGTTCATTACTTGTTCCAGATTATTTTTCATATTTAATGGCAGTTAAAAAAGTATTGGTCAGGCTGTCTATCTGGTGAGTTTCATTTTTTATAAACTATAGTGATACGGAACCAAATAGACAGCTTATATCCGTATGACTACAGCTGTAGGACCTCCCTTCAAGATATATTCGAGCCACCACGTGACAATGGATTAGTGCCATACTGTATACTGTAATTTCACGGTCATCAGTGTAAGCTAATATCATTTTCTGGAGGAGTAGTGTGTATGAAAATTTGTGTAAAACTGTTTTTTTCACAATAAAGATTTTGAAGATGGTCTTTCCCACATCAAAATTTTACATTTCAGGTAATGCATTTCAGTTATATTTCGATATGAGCTTTTTCACCGAATGTATATAAAATGTCAACTGTCTTGGAAGGATGAAGAAAAATTTTGGTAAGAAGCTTGCAAGTATGAACATTGATGATAATAAAATTCTCCTAATTTTAAAGAGCAAATGGATATTATACCTTTTGAAAGATTTGCGACCTCTCGCAGGTGTTTCTAAAATAATTTTGGGAGCAGAAATTACTGAATGAATAAATGTTATTAATAAAAATAATATTTACTTTGAGTTTGAGGGAAAATTTTTACATTCGTGATACAAAGTAACGATGTATAAAAGATACACATTTTGCTAAGGATAAAGAATTTACATTAACACCAGGATTAAGTAATTTGTTAACAAAAAATTAAAATAATATTATTTAGGGTAAACGCACTACTAATGACTATAAAAATTATGCAGAAATTTTTAAAACCACCAATGCTGCATTCCAAGAATATAATCCTTATATAAATTCGGCATATAGGGTAGGTTGGAAGAATAATCATAAAATTAATCCAATTTATTGATGACTGTATATGACCATATTTAAGTGAATTATGATCAGAGGTGTACACACCAAAAATAACAAGGTCGGAAATTTCTCATTTTATCGGCGATAGCATAAAAATGCAACAGTTTACCTAGAGAATATGTTAGGATGGATGATGTTTGAAAATTGTTTGTTAGATTATTAGAAATTCTTGGTGAGGAAATCCTGGAAATAAACATTATTACTATGAAATATAAACATAATGAATTTGCTAAACAATTAATTTACTGGTTTTGTAGTTGATAATCCAAAAGGAATGTGATATCTTATAAAAGTTTGAAATGTAATTCCATATTCGTTTTGTATTTCTGAACACCAATGGAAAGGTGCTATAAATCGGGCACTAAACAGTTCAAATCTGCCCGAAATGCATTTGATAGGTTATAATTATCGTGTATCATTTAAAAATTAGACGAAAAATTAGAAAGAGTAAATATAATAGATGAAGTAACCTAATGTCCCGATATTGCTTATTAAGGTCATAATGATTTATTATGTAGTCTTAATGTTGATAAAATAAAAAAAAAAGCAAACGAAATCATGTTATATAAAATTACTCCAAGTGGGGAAAGAATTGCATCTCCTCCTTTTGCTTTAACTATTTTTAAAAAAATCAGGATTGTGAATTAAAATGTTTTATTGAATATAAATAATAAAAAAAAAAATATATATATATATACACTTTCAAATGAATATAACAAAAAATAAAACTTGCTATATTCTGTTTGAGGGATTAATAAAATTTGGGTAAATATAAATATTTTACAACGAACAAATTTAGATAAACAATAATATAATTGATAGAAGATAAAAGTTTCAAATTAACTTTATCATTCCCAGCAGTCAAAAAGTTGGCCAAAGAAAAAACTTACAGCGGTTTACACCGTGGAGGAATAATACCTATGGAGCTTGCTGCTTTATGTGCACTTGGTGGTTTAGCCGGTTGTTTAGTCAGTGGAACCGCTGCAATTTACAAATCTCTTTAACAAAGTACAAAATAAATAAAAATTATTAGAAGATCAAAAAAGTCATAATTTAGCAATGGAATACAAGACTGGAAAGATTAGTTGCGAAAATAGAATATGTTTCCACTATATAATATAGATAATGAATAATACGTATAGTTATTAAATATTGAGCATTTCGGAAATGTTTATATTATTGACGAATTACCGAAAAGTATGCACAAAACTTTTTGTACAGTCTTTAATTTTGACAATTCATTTAATCGTGGAACTTATTGGGTTTGTTATCTTAAAGAAAACAACAATGTTGACCATTTTGATTCCTTTTTAAGGAATATTCCCACTAATTTAACCAGTTACTTTAATAACAGAAAGGTTTGTTACAATCATGATAGAATACAGAATTTTAATTCACGTAAATGTAGACATATATGTTTAATTGTTTTACACTTTGTTCGAGAGGATTAATGTTATTGATATAATTACTATATATCATTAAATAACGTATATACTTTGGAAACCATTAATCAAATCTTTAATTAAATTTTTTAAACACTAGTTCTTATGCTTAAAAACATTTGTATGTTAACAATGTAGTGCACCACCAGTTATTAAAAGAATGGGATTGCATGCCATTCTAAATGCATTCCTAACTAATATTAAAATTAACCAAATGATTCGGTAGCTTTAGCAACACAGCTCATGTGGAAGTAGCAGAAGTCCGTATAACAAAGGGAAACAGATTAGAAATATCCTAATTATGTGAAATAAGATTATTGTATTAAAAGAAAACAACAAATGATAGCTTCCTTATATTGTTGGCCCAAAAGTATAGAAAATGAAGAGCATTTATTTATTGTGATTTTGTTTTGTATAAATTGTTAATTAAATTACCACTAGTGTAAAAATTGCATTTGTAATAATTAAATTTATGTGTTTGTATTAAGGTATTTATTTAAAGCTTTATATTTTGGAAGTTATATAATGATTATATTTTGGTTATTTGTTGCAAAAAAATGGTTCTAATTTTTCCTGTAGACAACGATATGTTGTTATTTTTTGTTTGTCATATTCTGGGTCGCAGTAGTTAATGTTTCATTGAAATCATCGAACTTGTATCAAATTGTACGCCTCTTTTCTTGTGGAGACAATAATGTTTATTAATAAAATTATATATGATATTCATTTCCTACTTCATTAAAATTAAATACCTTTCAGTGGATTCACAACTGTTTCCTTTCTAATTACAGAGACACACAAATTAATAATTGAATGACAATACCACGATCGGAAGATGGATCTTGCAACAAATCCAAATGCTTTTCGTAAAAAAATAAAATTGCTTTGACACTGCAAGTTAGGTGTTGTGCGATTTTAGTGCCACGAAGCTGTTTCTTGTAAAATTCTGTGTATTCTTTAAGTATTAATTCTATTTTTCGATTCTTAAAAATATGTTTCGTATCAAATAAAAGAGTGTTTAATTTCCCCAACGCACAAATGTATTTTCTAGCAGTTTCCAAGTGGTTTCCTCAGAATTTATTTTGGTACTTTTGTTACAGAAAAAATCATACAGTATTGTTCTTATTCGTCGTAGTGATGACGGAATTGCAAAAGGGGAAATCTTTTGACCCAAAAATCTCCATGTCTTCATTCTCACTGAACAATATCCATGCAGCCTAACATATTGCGTTGGTTCTTAAATAATGTAGGTTCATACAAAAGAACAATGTACTGTATTCAGACAACAAAAAAAAAAAAGCTTTTAAATTCTACAATTTATTTTTATTATTTCTCCAAAGTTTTGTTCTTTATACTTATTGTGGTTGTGTAGCTATGTAGTTAACTATTTCAGAGTAACCATGCAGGCACTGATATAAGATAAAACGGTTGACTGAAGAATTGCGGAGAGTCATTGTCATCTTCGTCAAGGCTTCATCTGCAGGAATGTTCGCTGTGCTCCAGGGATGGAAAATTTATTGTTAACATCGTACTAAGACAGTTAGGCTCTAAATTTTCTGTCCTTGGAGTCAGTTTGCTTCTGAAACGTCCAAATTTAATAGTTATTTTAAGTAAGCCTTGGTATTGTAATATGGCCATGCCATGTTATACCATTGGATTTAAAGTTTTTGGTATATGTTTTATTGTGATTTTTTATTCATGTTCGTTCGAGGTCATGAGGTCAAGGTCAAGCCAATCTGCATCAAGTATGTTGGTAGTATTCTGTAATATATTATGCTTCCTGACTTATGATGGATTTTTTCACAAGTGTTTATGTTGAATGTCATTAAAACATCATGGGGTCAAGGTCGATGTAGTTTGCATATCAATTAAGATGGAAGTAGTCATTAATATATGATCTTGTCTTGGTCACTGGCTTTCAATATGGAGGATGTGTGATGTCTACGAATATAGTGCCAGCCTACCAAGATGATGGTCAACTTTCAAAATGACAGTCGCCTACAAAGATGGCCATTGGTTGGTCCAACAATAATTTCAGAATTTGAATGTGCGAAAGGCGACCACGGAAATTTAAATTTTTAAAATTAATATTAAACAATTTTTATATTTTTAAAAATATTTTTCTGGTAATTTTGAATTTTTAAATTTTTGCGAATTTTTTTTTCAAAGGACATAGGTTCTGCTTTCCTGACACCTGGATAAGAGATATGTGCCACCTGGGTCACTGGTTCCTAACCACAGGTCGCTGATCCGTGTCACCTCCCCTGGAATGTATTGGAAATTTATTGAGAACCTTTTGTAATATTTTGAATAAATTTTAAATAATATATATATATATTTTTTAAGATTTTTAATAATATGTTTGGCCTTTTCTTAGAATGGTTTGGGGCGATTTTTGCAGATATTTTCGATTATTTGAGGTCAGGGGTCAAAGGTCGAGGACAGAGGTAATGTGTATGATGAGTGACATCCATATGGCGGACAGATGATGTACCAAAATGTCAGCTCCCCGGCTCCAGCTCCAAAATACTTTCCCCTTATTACAGAACACACCTACTCATAATACTCATATACTTTATATCAGATTGTGTGTAAATTCATGCTGGAAAACAGTGGTCGTATATTTAGGCAAGCTTTGGAAACCTATACCAAAAAATAATTCTGACACATTTATGAATGCCAATAATTTTCACTGTAGACAGAGTGAAAATTTTAATAATAAACACGAAGAATTCATTGGCCTACACTATATATTTGAATATCTGATTATATTTCACAACAGTTTAGTACATTCGATTCTGTGTTGCTGCACAGTATTATGACAGTCTACCCGAAATAGGATATGTATTGTTTATTTTATCCTTGCTTTTAGACAGCCGTATAACAAAAACTAAGTGATAACACTTGCAAACAGAATCCTCTCATTGGATTCCGTATCCCTCTATTGGATGGAAATTGTTCACAATCGATTATATGATAGTTTGATTATTGTTCGGAGAATATAATTCAGTATTCACCAGAAGCGATTTTATAGTACTTACGGAAACACCTGAAAGACAAATTAATAAATTTTCAATGTCTTTCAATTTCTCATTGATAAAATTACACAGGGTAAATTATTACTAGTCGAGTAATCCAGCTTACTGCATAATCTATGGATTCTAGAGGAATTCTGCATTCAAATGCAAAAGTGAATCTACTGACATATATGATCAGCACTGTTATGTTTCTTCACTGGAAGAGAATATTTGTTATAGCGACATACAAGCGATGGATAACGCAGGTAAGAATACATTTTTGAGAAAAAAATTAACAAAAATGAATTATTTGATTCAAATATTGTATTTTGCTGTTTATGCGAATGTGTTATTTATCGTTTACTTGCGAGACACCAAATATTTAGTTAATAACAATATTTGATATGTATATTATGATTTGTTACTTATTTTGTTTTTTTAACTGACGTTCATTATCTGTTCCAGATTACTTCCTCATGTTTCATGGCCGTTATAGAAGTATTGGTTTAGGCTGTCTATTTGGTGACGTTTCACTTTTAGCGACTATTGTGCAACGTCACCAAACAGTCAGCTTAGATCAGTCTGACTCCATCTGCAGGACTCTTCCTTCAAGATATATTCGAGGCCTCCAACATGACAATGGATTTGTGTCACTCTATATACTATAATTTTAACGATCATCAGTGTAAGCTATTGTCATTTCCTGGAGGAGACAAATTGAAGAAGGAATTAACCGCATGTAATTTTCACATTTTAGGTAATGTGTATTTAATCTATATTTCGTATATTAGCTTTTTCACCGAAGGAAATATATCATGTCAACTTTAATGAAGGCGTTAAAAAAGGAAATTATTGTAAGGAACTTGCAAAATGCGCTAATTGTAATAATATAAATTTTCTAATTTTGAAGAGCAAATGGATATTATCTCATTAAACGATTTGCCACCTATAGGAAGTGATTCTACTATAAATGTGCAGTGGTTAATTTTGACATTTCCTTCAATCCTGCAAACTCATTGGTTATGTTATCTAAATGAAAACAACAATGTTTACTATTTTGGTTCATTTGGATGCAATATTCCCACTAAGTTAACCAATTACTTTAAAAACAGATTGGTTTATTACAATCGAGATCGAATTCATAATTTTAAATCTGATAAATGTGGACACGTATGTTTAATTGTTTTACAAATATTTCGAGAGGATTTAAGGTTAATGATATAGTTCCTGTATTATTAAATAATGGATATATTTGTTTACCATTAATCAAATCTTTAAATAAAGTTTTTGAAATTAGTGCTTATGCTTTAAAATCTTTTTTATATTAACAATGAAATTTCAATGTTTCTTCTTTAGAAAGTGTACTATACGTCAGTTTTGATTATTCAAAAAGTTATGTTTCTTTTCTAGCGCGCAGAATTGTTTATATAAACAAACCTTTAAATAATAATGATGTTGTCATTTATTATATTTCGACATATACGTATATATATATATATATATATATATATATATATATATATATATATATATATATATATATATATATATATATATATATATATATAACACAGCAGATTATGCACTATAAAAAGGATGCCAATACAAAATAGAAAACAATTGTTACTGTTTATGCTTTAAATGATTCAGTTTTCTGCTTTAAGTGTGGTAATAATATATATTTGAGTAATAAGCTTGTCAGGTAGTAGCTAATGAAGATTTAACTGTTTTGTAATATGAGCAAGGAATTTGCATCTAAATCCTGACTACCTGCCTGTGTGAGATGTCACAATGTCTATATGCCATTGGTCAGCTGCAATCATGTACATCTTGGTAAGTAGATCGTCTGTGTCTGCAGATTATATAATTGGTATAATTGACTTGTTTGAAGTCAATAGAATATCACGAGGTTCTCATACTCGTCTATATAAGCTGAAAGGCTTAGTTTGACATCCGCTTCTTAGAAAGATGGATCATCTCGGCTAGCTTCTGCATCTTCGAATTGATTTTTCTCGACTGATATTTTCAAGGTCATTTGAGGTCTGGATGTCAAGTTCAATGTAGTCAGCATCAAATTTGGTTGCGAAGTCTGTAATGTAATATTCTGTTTTACTTTTATGTATTTATTATAAAGATTAAATATTTGCAATTGAAATCATGGTCATGGGGATCATGGTATATTTAGTACACATCTTATATTGTGGTAGTAGTACATAATGTATTAAGCTGTTGGACTATTATAAATATAAGATTTTCTTTGTGTTTTCAAGGTAGTACAATTATTGTGAACGGTTTACAAAATTAGACGAAATATTAGAAAGAAGTGTCACAGGAGTAAATAAACTAGATGAATGATGGAAAATCACGATATTGCTTAGAGAAATAAATTAAGGTTTATAATCTGAACATATTGCCGATACAATTTTACAAAATGAATCAAACGAAATGAAGTTAGATAAAAGTACACCAAGTGGAGAAAAATTGCTTTTGTTTCTGTTGTCTCAACTAAGGTTACAAAACGAAAATTGGGCTGGGGAATTAAAATCTTTAATATAAATTATTTATTTTTTTATAAATAAATATACCAAATATAGTTTCGATATTCCGTTTGAGGAATTAAAAAATCTTGCTATTGATAAATGTTTACAAAAAATCGAATTGAGAGAAAAAAAAAATTGAACTAAGATATAAGTTTAAAATTCACTTTATTATTCCCAACAGAAAAAATTGGACAAAGAAAATACTCGCAGTGGTTTACACTGTGGTGGTATACTTGGTTTAGCATGTGGAGCTGCTGCAATTCACAATTCTGTTGAATAAACTAGAAAAAAATAAGTATTAGAAGAACAAAAAAGACAAAATTTAGCATTGGAAATCAAGGCTGGAAAAAGATTAGTTGCGAAAAGAGGCAAGATAAAAAAAATGGAATATATGACCACTATATAATATTGATATTGAAAAATATGTAAAATGGTTAAATATAAAGCATTTCAGAAATGTTTAAATGATTAACGATTACCGAAAAGTATGCACAAAATTAATGTGGAGTGGTTAATTTTGACATTTCCTTAAATCCTGGAACTCATTGGTTATGTTATCTAAATGAAAACTACAATGTTTACTATTTTGGTTCATTTGGATGCAATATTCCCACTAAGTTAACCAATTACTTTAAAAAACAGATATGTATATTACAATCGAGATCGAATTCATAATTTTAAATCTGTTAAATGTGGACACGTATGATTAATTGTTTTAAAATTTTTTTTCGAGAGGATTTAAGGTTAATGATATAGTTTCTGTATTAATAAATAACGGATATATTTGGTATACTATTAATAAAATATTTATATAAGGTTTTGAAACTAGTGCTTATGCTTTAAAATCATTTGTATAATAACAATGTAATTCAAGTGTTTCTTCTTTACAAAATGTTCTATACGACTGTTTTGATTATACAAAAAGTTATGTTTCTTTTCTAGCGTACAGAATTGTTTATATAAACGAACATTTAAATAATAATGATGTTGTCAATAAATTATATTTCGACATATATGTATATATATAATATAGCAGATAGATGTTTCTGTTTATGCTTTAAAATATTCAATTTTTCTGCTTTAAGTGTGGTAATGATATATATTTTTAAGTAATAAGCTTTTCAGGAAGTAGCTAATGAAGATTTAACAGTATTGTAATATGAGCAAGGAACTTGCTTCGAAATCCTGACTGCCTGCCTGTGTGAGATGTCACAATGCCCGTATGCCATTGGTCAGCAGCAATCACGTGCAACTTGGTAATTAGCTCGTCTGTGTCTGAACAATATATTCTTGGTGTAAATGATTTGTTCGAAGTCAATAGGATATCACGAGGTTCGCATATTTGTCTATATAATAGCTGAAAGGTTTAGTTTGAGAACCACGTATTAGAAACTTGGATCACCTCAGCTAGCTTCTGCATCATCGAATAGATATTTCGCGACTGTTATTTTAAAGTTCATAATTGTCCGGGATGTCAAGTTCAATGTAGTCAGCATCTAATATGGTTGTGGAGTCTGTAGTGTATATTCTCGTTTACTTTTATGTATTTATTCTCCAGATTTTAGTTTTCCAAGTGAATTCATGGTCATGGCGAACATGGTATATTTAGTACATATCTTATATGGTGGTAGAAGTACATAATGTGTTAAGCTCCCTGACTACTATAAATATATAATTGTGTTTGGGTTTTCAAGGTCATTAGAAGAACTGGTGTCGAGGCCGAGAAATTCTGCATGTAATATGTGGGTAGTGGTCTGTAATGTAAAATACTTGCTGACTTATGATGAATTTTTTCTCGAGTATTGGTTTCCAAAGTCATTCAAGGTCATGGGGTCAAGGTCGATGGTGTCTGCATCTAATATGGTGGAAGTAGTGATAATTGAATGATGCTTGCTGACTTGTTTTGATTTTTTCTCGAGTTTCTCGAGTTTTCGAGTTCATTGCTCAACAATGTCTTTCAGGATGTTGGCAAAAAATTCGAGGTTGTCTGCATCTAACACGGCAGTAGTAGTGTGTAATTTTTTATGTTTACTGATTTAATGTATTTTTCTCGAGTTTTTTCAAGTTAATTCAATGTCATGAGGTCAAGGTCGAGTAAGTTCATTCAATATGGTGGTGGTTGTCTGTAATATAATACTGGTTCAGTTTTGTGCATTTTTTCTTGAGTTTATGTTTTCAAGATTATTTAACGTCTTGGGTCCCAGTAATTGACACTGGCATTCAATATGAAGGATGTGTAATGTCTACCAAGATGGTGGCTTTCCTACCAAATTGATTGGCACCTATCAAAATGGCAGTCGCCTACAAAGATGGCCATTGGTTGCACCTACAATAATGGCAGAATTGGGGTGTGCGAAGGGTGAACTCGGAAATTTAAGATTTTAAAATTATTATTAACATAATTATTAGCCTTTATAAAAAATATTTTTGGTAATTTTTAATTTTTTTTTGTGTAAAAGTCATTGGTTCTGCTCTCCTTACCCCTTTTAAGGACTAAGTGATAACACTTGCAAACAGAATCCTCTCATTGGATTCTGTATCCCTCTAGTGACGGGAAATTGTTCACAATCGATTATATGGCAGTTTGATTATTGTTCGGCTAATAGACTTCAGTATTCACCAGAAGCGATTTTAAAGTACTTACGGCACACCTGAAAACAAATTAATCAATTTTCAATGTGCTTCAATTTCTCAATGATAAAATTACTGAGGGGACATAGTTGCCAGTCGAGTAATCCAGCTTACTGCATTATCTATGGATTCTAGAGGAATTCTGCATTCAAATGCAAATGTGAATCTACTAACATATAAGATCAGCTCTGTTATGTTTCTTCACTCCAAGAAAATATATTTATAGCGACACACGACTGAGGGGTAATAGAGGTAAGCCACCGTTTATGAGGAAAAAATTATCAATTATTAATTTTTTATTTTGCTATTTATGAGAGAGTTATATTTTTCGTTTACTTGCGAAACACCAAATAGTTAGTTTATTATAATAGTTGCTGTGTAGATTCTGATTGGTTAACTCTTTTATTTTTTTTAACTGATGTTCATTACTTGTTCCAGATTATTTTCTCATATTTAATGGCAGTTAGATAACTATTGGTATAGGCTGTCTATCTGGTGACGTTTCATTTTTATAAACTATAGTGATACGGACCCAAATAGACAACTTATATCCGTATGACTCCAGCAGCATGACACTCCCTACAAGATATATTCGAGGCCACCAATGTGACAATGGATTAGTGCCATACTGTATACTGTAATTTTCACGGTCATCAGTGTAAGCTAATATAATTTTCTGGAGGAGTAAGTGTGTATGAAAATTTGTGTAAAATAAATTTTCCACAATAAAGTTTATTGCATATGGTTTTTCCCACATCTAATTTTCACCTTTCAGGTAATTTCTATTTAATTTATATTTCGTATATGAACTTTTTCACCGAATGTAATATATGTCAACTTTCTTGGAAGCATTGAATTGAAATTTTGGTATGAAACTAGCAAGATATGCACATTGATAATAAAGTAATTCTCGTAATTTTAAAGAGCAAATGGATATTATTCTATTGAAAGATTTGCGACCTCTAGCAGGTGTTTCTACTATAATTTGGATCAGAAATTGCTGAAAGAATAAATGTTATTAATTAAAAATAAGATTTATGTTGAGTTTGAGACAATTTTTACATTCGTGATACAAAAATAACGATGAATAAAATATACATTTTTCTAAAGGATAAAGAACATACATTAACACTAGGATTATGTACTTTGTTAACAAATAATCATAATAATATCTTGAGAATAAACGCACTACTAATGACTATGAAAATTACGCAGAAATTTTTAAAACAACCAATGCTGCATTCCAAGCATATAACCCTTATATAAATTCGGCATGTAGTGTAGGTTGGAAGTATAATCATATAAATAATTTTAAAGTGAATTATGATCAGAGCTGAACACACCAAAAATAACAATGTCGAAAAATTCTCCTCTAGTGGGCGATGGCATAAAAAATGCAACAGTTTACCTGGAGAATATGTTTCGATGGATGATGTTAGAAAATTGGTATTTAGATTATTCGAAATTCTTGATGAGGAAAATGTTGGAAATAAACATTATTACTATGAAATATAAACATAATGAATATGCTTTTTGCTAATATTCTGGTTTTGTTGTTAATGATCAAAAAAAATTTGATATCTTATAAGAATTTGAAATGTAATTCCGCATTCATTTTGAATTTCTGAACACCAATGTAACTGTGTTATAAATCGGTCACTAAACAGTTTAAATCTGCCCGAAATGCATTTGACAGGTTATAGTTATTGTGTACCATTTACAAAATTAGATGTCACATGATTTAATATACTAGATGAAGCATGCTAATATCACGATATACATTATAGAGATCATAATTATTTAGTAACTAGACTTAATGGTGAAATTTTTTTTAAAAAGAAGCAAATGAAATCATGCTAAATAAAAATACTCTAAGTGGAGAAAGTATTGCTTCTGCTGCTTTTGCTTTGACTATTTCCAAAAAAAATAAGGATCGTGAATTAAAATGTTTTATTGAATATATATATATATATATATATATATATATATATATATATATGTGTGTGTGTGTGTTGGTGTGGTTTTTTTTATTACTTTTAAATGAAGATAACAAATGTAACTTACTATTTACCATTTGAGAAATTAAAAAAATTTGGTAAATATAAATTTTTAACAACGAACAAATTTAGATATACAATAAAAAAATTGGTAGAAGGTAAATGTTTCAAATTAACTTTATCATTCCCAACAGACAAAAAGTTGGCCAAAGAAAAAACTTTCAGTGGTTTACACCGTGGAGGAATAATACCTATAGTTCTTGCTGTTTTAAGTGCACTTAGTGGTTTAGTCAGTGGAGCTGCTACGTTTTACAATTATATTTATCAAACTAGTACCAAAAAAAAGATTACAAGAATAAAAAACACATAATTTAGCAATGGAAAACAAGACAGGAAAGGATTGGTTGCGAAAAGAGGAAGGCAAAAAATAAATAGAATATTTTTCCACTATCTAATATGGATATTGAATAATATGCATAATTGTTAAATATTAAGCATTTCTTAAATGTTTATATTATTGACGAATTACCGAACAGTATGCACAAAACTTATTTGTACAGTGGTTAATTTTGACATTTCATTTAATCCTGGAACTTATTGGCTTTGTTATCTAAAAGAAAACAACAAAGTTTACTATTTTGATTCATTTTAAGGCAATTTTCCCACTTATTTAAAAATTACTTTAATAACAGTTATGTTTGTTACAATCATGATTGAATTCAGAATTTTAATTCAAGTAAATATGGACATCTTTTTTTAATTGTTTTACAGTTTGTTCGAGAGGATTAAATGTTATTGATATAATTTCAATAAATCATTAAATAACGTATATACTTTGGAAACCATTAATCAAATCTTTAATTATATTTTTTTATACACTAGTTCTTATGCTTTAAAAACATTTGTATATTAACAATGTAATGCACCACCTGTTATTAAAAGAATGGCTTTGCACGCGAAACCAAAAATAGTATGAATGTGACTAAACTTCCTAATATATATTTAAATTAAGCAAATGATTCGGTAGCTTTAGCAACACAGCTCTTGTGGAAGTAGCAGAAGTCCGTATAACAAAGGGAAACAGATTAGAAATATCCTTATTATGTAAAATAAGATTATTGTACTAAAAGAAAAAACCAATTATAGCTTCCATATATTGTTGGCCCAAAAATATAGAAATTGAAATGTGTGTACTTATTGTGATTTTGTTTTGTATACATTGTTAATTCATTTACCACTAGTGTAAATATTGCATACGGAATTATTAAATTTATGTGTTTGTATTAAGGTATTTATTTAAAGTTTTTATGTTGGAAGTTATTTAATGATTACATTTTGGTTATTTGTTGCAATAAAAATTGTTTTAAATTTTTCCTCTTGACAACGATATGTTGTTATTTTATGTTTGATCATATTCTGGGCCGCAGTAGTTAATGTTTCATTGAAATCATTGAACTCATATCAAATTGCACGCCTTTTTTGTTGTGGAGACAGAAATGTTTATTAATAAAATTA
The DNA here is from genome assembly GCA_029891345.1 of Dryococelus australis. Classification (NCBI taxonomy): domain Eukaryota; kingdom Metazoa; phylum Arthropoda; class Insecta; order Phasmatodea; family Phasmatidae; genus Dryococelus; species Dryococelus australis. Next base: position 311,985,751 of record CM057009.1, on the reverse strand, counting down.
TATATGATATTCATTTCCTACTTCTTTAAAATGAAATTTCTTTCAGTGGATTCAACTTTGTTTTCCTTTCTTATTTCAGTGACACACAAAGTTAATATCATAATGACAATACCACCATCGTAAGATGGATCTTGCACCAACTACAAATGCTTTTCTTAAAGTAAAAAATTTCTGTGACAGTAATAGTTAGTTGTTATTTGATTTTACATGCCAGGAAAATGTCTCTTGTAATATTCTGTGTATTCTATTAGTGTTAGGTTCATTTTTGCTTTTTAGTCAATGCATTGCATCAAATGAACAAGTGATATATTTTACCGAACCAAAAATATTTTCTAGCAGTTTTGAAGAGGTTTCCTCAGAATTAATTTTGGTACTTTTGTTCCAGAAAATCATACAGTATTGTTCTTAGTCATAGTAGTGATGACGCTATTATAAAAGGTGAAATTTTTGGACCCAAAAAACTCCATGTCTTCATTCTCACTGAACAATAACGTTAGAGCCTAACATTTTGCGATGATGTCTACAAACTGTAGGCTTATACAAAAGAACAATGTACAGTATTCAGACCACAAAAAAAAAAATGCTTTTAAATTTGACATTTTGTTTTGATTTTTTCTCCAAAGCTTTGTTCTTTATACTTATTGTGGTTGTGTAGCTATGTAGTTAACTATTTCAGAGTAACCCTGCAGGCACTGATATAAGATAATACGGTTGACTGAAGAATTGCGGAGAGTCATTGTCATCTAAGTCAAGGCTTCAGCTGCAGGAATGTTCGCTGTTCTCCAGGGATGGAAAATTTAGTGTTAACTTCGTATTCAATAGACAGTTTGGCTCTAAATTTTCTGTCCTTGGCGTCAGTTGGCTTCTGACTCGTCCAAATTTAACAGGGATTTTAAGTACGCCTTGTTATTGTAATATGGCCGTGTGATGTTATACCATTGGTTCTAAGTGTTTTATTTTAGTATTAAAGTATTATGGCTTGTGTAGTTGTCAAATGTATATGTATCTTCTCATTCTTGTCACTGTAAAGAGACATGCATTTCTTCATATTTAAACTTCCTCGTATGAGTTTTATAATATTAGAGCAAATAAGATTAAATGACAACATTATAATAATTGTATAATTTCTTGGTATTTTCTATTTGTAATTTTATGTTTGATCTAATTATGGGTCGTGGTACTTAATATTTCATTGTCTTCATTGTTATTAGACTATATTTCGTTCCTTTTTTTGTAGCAGATGGATCACTGTTCTTTTTAAAACATGCTATATTTATTTTCTTTCTTGATTAAAATTATATTACTTTTATTGGCTACGGCAGCGTTTCCCTTTATTATTTCAGTGACACACAAAATTTGTTATCTAAACGAAAGACACTTCCTTTATTGTTAGTTGGATCTTGTAACATTTCCACATGTCTATCTTAAAGGAAAAATTCACAATGTCAATACTAGTTAGCTTGTGTTTCGAATAGACGAGTTTGAGGTTGAATATGCGGTAAGCAGTATTGCAGATATATTATTAAATAAACACGAAATTGTCATACTAGTAAATGCAATTGGGTAAAAGTATCTGATATAAACTGTCGTTAAAAAAAACGTAGGATAATTCCCTGTCACAGATTTACCGGGACCACGGTGTTTCAGCATTTAAACTGCCCTTCATCCACCAATGAGAACCTGGTTCGATCCCCGGCCGGATCTCTTCCGGAATGTTGGTGGACGATGCCGCTGTTTGTCGGTTTTCTAAGGCAACTTCCGTTGCCTCCACAACACATTCCGGCGCTTCTCTATACTATTTCACTTGACCCTCATCGGCTCTCAAGACGTCGTCGTTAAGAGCTGCCCAAATCTCTCCACTCCTCTATACTGCACATCTGTAAAATAAACTTGATGTAGACTGTTCAAGTTGAAATGACTGCTCCTTGAAACCCTGCTTAACATCAAATTGAATGCATGTCGTTTGATCTTACGTCTTATGTTACATAAACATTGCCATATGCCTCATCACTTATTTCATGCGTCGGTCAAGTGAAACTGTGAAATTATCAGGAAAGTAAACATTTGATAAATCTGCAGAGTTTTACACACTGATATATTGAGAAAATAACAGAAAGCGAAATAAACAATTTGAATTGTCACAAATGGTTACCTAACGTGTATATATTCCATCTATCGATTACCAAATTTACCGAGTGAATGTCACTCAGTTCGCCTGTTGAAATATATGCAGGTATGGGCAGTGTTTTTTCAAAGGTTGATTTCAAAAGTGTTCTTACTTTATTGTTAACAACTATTATCAACGGTTATGTCTTCTAATTGAATAGACTACGTCTACGGGTTATATTTTTTTGCCGTAAATTCATATATAAGTATTATTATATTTGGCGCATTTATTTAAGTTCCCTTAATAGCGTTGTTTATTTATTAGTTGGAGTTGAATACGTAATAAGTTATAGTAATTCAGAAATTGATTCTCTGCATTTGTTATTGAATACATTTCTTGACTTCTCGTCAACAGCTGTGTTATAATATTCTGAAGCTGTAGACCTACGCATATCGTAGTTAAGAATGTCGTAGTGCTGGCATGAGGACACCGTACTCTCAGTGCCTTGAACGTGAAGCGGCTAGGTAGATACGTTACTGCACATAAGTGTGGGTTCTGGTTGAGGATAGCGTAGTCAGCTGGAATTGAGATCTGCAAGATTTTTGCCTGCTAACAATATGTGAACAATTCCACAGTGGCTTCACAATGCAACTATCTTAGGAAAGATATTCGTGATATTTTAAAAAGTTATTGTTTCTTGGATAGTACCATACTCGGCGAATAGAACTTCGGAATTTATCATCTACTTAGCGGAGCGTCTTGCGCATGATTATATAATAATTTGCAATAATTAGGTAATAAAACAATGAATCAATATATGCAGCTATGTAAAAAAAAAAATAGTGTTTGTTATTATTGTTTAAAGATTTCTTTCAAGTGTGAAGAAACCTACCACCTGTTATTAAAAGAATGGCATTGCATGCGAAACCAAAAATAGTGTGAATGTGAATAAACTTCCTAAATCGTATTAAATATAACCAAATGATTAGGAAGCTTTAGCAACACAGCTCATGTGGAAGTAGCAGGAGTCCGTATAACAAAGGGAAACAGATTAGAACTATCCTAATAATGTAAATGAAGATTATTGTACTAAAAGAAAAAACAAATTATAGCTTACTTATAGTGTTGGCCCAAATGTATAGAAAATGAAGAGCATGAATTTATTGTGTTTTTGTTTTGTATACATTGTTAATTCAATTACCACTCGTGTAAAATTTGCATTTGGAATAATTAAATTAATGTGTTTGTATTATGGGATTTATTTAAAGCTTTTTACGATGGAAGTTATTAAATGACTATATTTTGGTTATTTGTTTAAAAAAAATGGTTTTAAATTTTTCCTGTTTACAACGCAATGTTGTTATTTTATGTTTTATCATATTCTTGGTCGCAGTAATTAATATTTCATTAAAATCATTGAACTTATATCAAATTGTACGCTTTTTTTTTTGCGTAGACAAAAATGATTATTTATAAAATTATATATGGTATTCATTTCATTTTTACTCCGTTACAATTAAATTCCTTTCAGTGGATTGACCATGGTTTCCTTTCTTATTTCAGTGCCACACAAAGTTAATAAGTGAATGACAATACCACAATAGTAAGATGGATCTTGCACCAACTACAAATAATTTTCAAAAAAAAAAAAAAAAAATCCTTGTCATTGCTAGTTAGGTGTTGTGTGATTTTAGTGCCA
>CM057009.1:310762165-311233890 GCA_029891345.1 Dryococelus australis | reverse complement strand
CCCTAATAAAGTACGGTATTCAAATTCTATAAGGGTAGGTCTCTGTTTTACATCGCGGGGAATTGATCAACGCCGGTGCAGCACAAACCCAATAATAACCAAACAAATTTTTAAAGACTCCGGGTATTGAATTTAAAAACCTTTGTAAATGCAATTTTTAATATATAACGGCATGGCTTAATATTTTGATGAAATGAACTATAAATATAAAAGCAACCTTTTTCTATATACATTTTAGGTAAACTGAGCACACTTGAAAGCCCGAATTGTCTATTTTATCACCTTGGCATTATTTCACCCAAAAAATTTACATTCGTTGGTCGATTAATTTTTCAATTTCATTATTAAATTGGGTAATTATTTTTAATTTATATATTTAGAAATTTGATCAATATTACATTGAATATGTTAAAAACAGAAAGCAAAGGAATTGTTACAGTATTCAAATCTGTAAAGAAATTGTTTAATTCACTTACAGGAACTACGTCTTTCTTCTTACTTACTATTATAAGGGTCAGGCAGTATGCCTGTTAAGGAAACAAACCCGGTTAGGGCATGAAATAACAAGGTGATTTCAAAAGTCTCAATTCATCGGACCAAAAAAGAAAAAAATTGGAGGGAATCATCACACCAGATAACTCACGACGAATAATCGTATCTTTCTAAGGTTAAAGAGAAGGAAGCAATGAAAAATTTGACTTATCTCTTCAAAAAAATTGCAAATCCTCGCCCAAATGCCCCTCTTGTTTCTCACAGCTACCACTTCCGGTCCAACTTTCCCCTGCCCAATAAAACAACCTTATATCTATCACCAAGTGTCCTTTCTTTACTAGATACGGAATAAGAGGCTTCAATCTTTGCCTGCGCATAAACTGCCGTCCAATGCAAAAGTTCTCTATTTGAGAACATTATACACTGTTAATCTGTATTCCGTACCTCAAAAAACAACCGCTGCCAATCAGATGAGTAGCAAATATAAATTTGTTATTCCGATGATGACGAAGCTCCGTAGCGAATCATACATACCGAATTAAAAATTTTGTTGCAACCGTAAATATAAATTTTTTATACGACAGAAAGGTTAATGTCTACCAGACCATCACAGCAAAATTACGTTTTTCATTGCACGTTCTTTTAAAATAGTGGACAAAATCAACCTTTTTTTGCATTAGGTATGTGAAATTTCATTAATATTTCGAGAATAATTTTGCCAAAATTTTGTCAGATTGTATGTTACATGCCATATAAAATTATATAGTTAAACGAATCTAAATTCAATGGCTGCCACAACGAATATAAATATGTTATACATTTATGTTACATATGTTAACAAGGCATACCATACCTGAATACGAATAAAATTTGTTTACACCATTTGTAATTATAAATTGTCATGATAGAGAAGGTTTAATTGCCGCCATTTAGAGTAAATATCTGAACCTCTTAATACGCATGAGTTTACATAATATACCGGTGTATTTCTAGTCTGAGATATTTTGTACAAATCGGTTTTAATGTTATCCGAGATATAACACCAAAACCTCTCATGTTAACGCGGTGCTATCTTTCAAAACAGTGGCAAAAAAAAAAGGTATTTATTTTGAAATAAATTTAAGTTTAAACTTAAACGTTCATCATAAAATTGGCCAAAATTTGTTTACCGTAATGTGTGTGGGTATGTGTTGTGTTGTGTATATATATATATATATATACATATATATATATATATATAAAAATAATATATAAATATATAATATTATATAATAAATATATATATATATATATATATTATAAATATATAAACTAAAAGCATTTGTATAGTACCGACCATATACAAATGAGCGCCATATACACTTATCCGTCATGCTATCAAGGGCATACCATGCGAGTAAATGCCTCAAATTTAAGAGAAATTTATTAGTTGTTTTCGTTATAAACAATAATAAAATTATCCGGTATTACAAAATAGTTGTTCGATTATCAATATATCTTAATAAATTAACAGATTATATTATAAATTGATTAATATGATTTTGTTAAATTGTTTAAAAGATGACCTTCATATTAACAGGAACCCTAAATATTTAAATGACAACTATTTTGAAAAGAACTGACGGCAAGACAGATCACTACAAAAATCGGAGAAGATTTCTAGTTTCTATAGTGTGTCGAGTTTGTTGGAATTCTGATGATTGGGTTAAAATTTTTGTGGTATGCCCATATAGACACAAGAAAGAAAGTTTTATAAACCTGTTTAACATGATCCGATATTGATAATGATGATAATGTATGATCAGGTTTTGTTCTATCTTGAAATTTATGTTCCGTTTACAATGTAGTGGAAAATCACATAGTAATCATGTCATCATAGCTTAAATCGGCAAAAAAAAATTAGTTTTAGGGAATGACGATCAATCTTCAGCATAGTGACGGTAAATAAAGAAGTATATTAGAAAATAAACAAAGATAAGTCACAATGTCTGTCAATGTAGGTTTCCTGACACCTAGAGCAACTAAATGCATTACTGAACAGAAGTTGACACGACTTGACATCACTTTGTGTCTAGTATATAGAAGTCTTTGAGCACCACAAGTATGAAGAATTGTTTTAGTTTGGTAATTAGAGAGAGCCAGTAACTTGAAACATTGCTACTAACAGTGTGAATAATACAAGTGCATAAACAACACATAGTAATAATTGAGCTAGTGAGTGAGTGAAGAGGTTTGCGCAACTCGTACATCGAGGTCTTTAGAGCAGCCGAAGAGAAGCGAGGTGAGTATGGAGCTGCTCCGACTGAAAGGACGGGGAAAAAGGGAGATACTCGAGAAAATCCTATGAAAAGCGCCATTGTTCTGGAATTGAGATTAGTGAATACAATCATGTGCCTAATAATTATTGCCGATTTACTGCTATAAAATAGAACTCTTGGATTAATATATATTTCGCATGTGTTTATGTGTGTATATATATATATATATATATATATATATACACACACATACATATTACATACTACGCAAGTAGATACTGATTAACTTTAATGGCTTTATAAGAACTGAGTATTTACTACTTCTATAAATAACGAGTAGTGTCTTAATAGTCGCTGTGGTATAATATACTAATAAAATTATTAGGAATCTAATCTTCTGCTAAAATCTATTTGTATGCAGCTTGCATTATTCCGCCATATATAAATTAACACTTCAATGGTTGTCAATACTTTATTTAACGTTTCAGTGATGTAAACTGTTTAATAACTTCTGATGTAAATATCTTACAAATTTGTTAACCTTTGCACTGACTTTCATTAATAAACAGAATCAAAAGATTCATTTCTGTGTTCAACGAATGTTTACCGAAGAATTTTTAATTCAACATTACGTAATGCGACCACTACTTGCAGCCTATCATTGCTGGTTATTCTGGATGCAAACCAGAGTCCCTCTTTTTTAATGCATGCAGGAAAGATGCAGTCAAATATTTACAATGGTGATTTAAAAACCCTCAAATATTCGTGAAAACAATATGACAACAATTGGAGATGGGGGTCATACAATTAGTACATATTTTCACAGGACTGCATAAACTCATCTCTCTAAGGTTGCTAGAAAGAAGACATGGGTATGAAATTCTACTTACCGTCTTCATAAGATGGCATAGAGCGCTCTTTCTCAACCCAATTGACTGGGAACTGTGTGGCAGGAGCCACTAGTTCCGCACCTGAGTAGGTACCCTGCACAACAAATACAACATTATACTCTATTCACAGTACCTTTACACTTTGGAATAAAAGACTTGTAAAGTCTACTCACACCGAGAAAACGTTTTTTTATATAAATACTTCTTTAAAATTGAAAAAAAAGTGGGAGGCAATCCAGGGGAAACCATGGGAATAACATAATCGGGTGATACAGTTTGGCATTGCAGTTTCTAGTCTCACCATCTACATTCAAAATTCAATTAAACCACCACTTGACGTCCAAACTATCAAAGAATTTGTTACGTTGAGTGAGGACTGCGGAATACGCTTGGCGTTGCTTGATTTTTTGCCAGGTAGGCTTCTACGAGGTGTTTCTTTTAGGCTTTGGTGGGGAGGGGGGGTCAATTTTGAGTTTTTTTTCGCAGCTTCTCATTTCCGCGTACTATATATCTTGTCTAGGAGAAGCTATGACGCTCGTTTAGGTTTCATTCGACAGCTCTCGTCAAGATCAATCGATTGTGTCTATAAACACATTTGTGTAGCGTTTTTACATTGTATTTGTATGAGTTTAATATAAAAAATAAAAAAATAAAAAACGTAATTCCTGCCTGTACTCGTTGAAAAGCCAAGTCTAAATACAGAAACCGTACTTGGTTGGAAAGAGCATCTCAAAAGCTAATCCATTGAAACCCATAAAACCCCATGTGATGTAGTGAAAGCGGTGCCGGGGGGTCGTAAATAAACATCAAGGCGTCTGAGGAAGTCAACGTAGACGTAATTCACGCAAAACAAACGGCCGAGTCCAGATCGCAGCCAAACCCATTTTTTTTTTAAATTTAAATAAAACAAAGCTTGTTTCCCAACGAAATTAATTGTTTGTAAGAGGCAATGAAAAATTTAGGTGTTAAACCAAATTATATTGTGGTTTTTACATCATTGCCAGAATCAAACGTTTGGTTGGTGCAACTTAAGATTCGTTTGTCTCTGCATACATTTAACAGTTTAAGTTAGTGTAATATAAAATTGGAAGCCGGACCGAAATTCCGACGTTGACCGTCTAATACCCAAGCATTGCGCTTTAGCAACTTCAGCTAAATTCCGACGTGACCGTCTATACCCAAGCATTGCGCTTTAGCAACTTCAGCTAAATTCCGACGTTGACCGTCTATACCCAAGCATTGCGCTTTAGCAACTTCAGCTAAAGTGAGTACCGCTAGAAATCTGAAGGATTTTAAAATCTTATAGACTTTATATTTTGCAACAAGTGCAACAAATAAAAAATTTAAAATTTTACGTCTTTACTTTAAACTCCCTGAATTTGTTTTACTAGGGTGTTTATGACATTATTAACCATCTATAAATTCACTAACAAACACTTAGGCCTAGGTGGAGCAGCACTCGAAACACTCCTTGCACTGGAGGCAGTCCCATAGAACTTCGTCCTGCTGTCGGTAGGCCGGGAAATACTTGAGTATACCGAAATACCGTGAGGTGCGCAGACCAGGAGAAATTCTTTCGGCAAGTACAGCAACTCGTCCCGTTTGTCCAAGGCACTAAGAGAGCGCACCCTTCCAAATGCTAAAACGGCCGGGAAGATTTTATTGCCCCTCGGACAACACGAGTAAATTTTTCTTTTTAAGAGTGAGAAATATGACTGCTTTCCCGTTGGGGTGGGGGGGGGGGGGCTCAAGGTGCGCCTTATAAAGAGTTTAGAAAAAAAATTGTCCGAAAAAAAAAGTGCTTGCGACTTAAGTATGTCGCTAATTGGTCGGAACGAAGATTTCCGAAAACGCACGAGTAATAAACCAATGACAGATATTGCCACTTGATGTGGTTAGCTAGTAGGGGTGTAATAATTGGACAAATAATATATTGGAAGTGTGTGGAGGCCAGCCGACTAATTAGTCGAGTGATGCGAGTAGTTGGAGAGGGGGACAATTGGGTAATTACATATATTGGAAGGGGGCAATGGTGTGCATCAGTCGTCTACTGGACGTGGTACTAAGGGGGGACCTCCACAAATGTAAGTTTTAAAAAATAAATTTATAAATAACAAGTTTTAATAAATTTGTAAATAATAACTTTTTAAATAAATACATATTAAATAACAAATTTTTTAATTTAAAAAAATACTTTAAATTCAATTTTTATAAAATTTTCAACAAATTTGAATTTTTTGGGACGTTTTGGGTTTTCAAGGTTAAAGGTCTCCGGGGTCAAGGCAAGGTCACCTACAATCTAATATTTGCGGACAAGATGGCCACCGGGTACTGGAAGACAGCACGAACAACTCTGATTCTCCGATGATTGTGGTAACTCTCTAAGCTTCCCATGTGTGTATAATGTTTTATATGTTCGACGTCTTTTAAAAAACTTTTGTCTAAAATTATTTTAATTAGGGCTTCACGCACTCGAATGTCCATCCAACAACAATTTTTTTTCTCGTCTTTGATAGTTCGTTATGTTTCGCAGGACTAGTATTCCCCATTTTTCTAGCTACTTATGTGATGCAGTATTGATATATATTTTTCAACTAAAACAGAGCTGTCACTATTGCATATTTTTTCTAACCACCATAAAAAGATTATTTATGCTGGCTTTCCAGGTCTGAATTTCTAGGTGCTTTTTATCTAGTGCCTTGATTTATTTCATAAGGCTCCTTAGAAAATGCCACACATCAAATTCGTGTTGAATATTCGGAAACCGCGTTTTTAATCAATGTCTTATTCCTCTGTGTCTGTCTTAAAGGAATAGCTTTACACCACAGTTTTCTTTATTTAAAAACTTTTCCATTATGTTTTCGCAGGCAGCTCTTTATAATTCACCCTTACCATTCCTTTTTGAACAAGTTCGATATCAACAAGGCCTGTATCCAAATCCATAAATGAATACACCAGATATTTGGCAGAAGAAACCGGGAGAGTAGTATTGGCCATCTCCAGCTAACCACACGGGTTATATTTCTATTTCTCCGTACAAATGTATATATTTTTTGTTTTTATTCTTTCAAAAACTTTTTGACTACTGGCCTGGCTGCTGTACTAATAATCCTGCCTGATACTGTACGTGAAAACATGTGTAATTCAATTGCTTTGCAGAAATAACAAATCTGAAAAAGAGATAGTGAACATGTCCATGAAACAAATAGATACTCATGTTCTGTTTCGCCAACTTCACTTTCTGCATTGCCCTCTACATTTTCACTATCTGTCTCACTTATGTTACTAACTGTATCCGACATGTTATCTGGTTCATAAAAACTGTCATTCAAATCACCGCTTTCACAGGCTGATTCACACGCTGTAGATTCTAGGACTAAATATTTTCCAGCAACTTCACAGCCTAGTTCGCACTGTGTTTCGATGCAATGTACTTGCGTATTTGTAACAACCGTTTCATTTTCACTACATGCATTACAGTTCTCATCGTGATTCAATGCTGGATCATTATTATCGATGAATGCACCCACGACCTCTTTACGTTTCTTGATAGCGTATCTTTTAGCTCTTTCGTTATATTCTAAAGTATTCATCCCCGCTATTGAACTACTTTCCGCGAGCAACTTTTCAATTGTCGTAACTGCAGGAATGGTTCCAGATTTAAGTTTACGTCCTTGAAGTTTTTCTTCGGGCAGCAACTTCATTTTTAACTATTGAGTTTCGTCATAGTCTGTACATTCAATATTATAATTCGTGGTTGTTGAAAATGTTTTAGAGCTACCATTTTTTAATTAAATATCTGACCCTCACTAAACATAAGTTATCAGTTTAAGAGAAGTGACGTAGTATTTATTGTCTGAAAACTTCGCAGGTATCGGTTCATGGTTTCCCGAAATATGACAAAACCATCGCTTATATTAATGAAACGCTATCTTACAAAATAGTGTGAAAAAGAGGAAATGTATTAGCATACTTAGTGCTTACAATTTATACATTCAGCATGAAAGATTGGTCGAAATTCAATTAACTGTATGTTATACGTACCAAATTATACTACAGCATTTGTATACCCGCCATATTGAAAATAAGTGCATAGATATACACATAAACGTACATGCTAACATGTTAACATGCTATTAAATACCTGTGAAATTGGAGAGAAATTTATTTACTATTTTCCGATATTAACGGAAAATCTTTATGCTGTATTACAATATAGTAAACAAATAGCAATATCCGTTAATAATTTGTGGCCCAAATGGGTGCAACATTTCCTTTTTGTCAAACCCACACAGACCTCAAGAAACCAATTTTGCAGGTAAAGTGCATGGACTCTCATCATTGTCGTGGTTCCTTCATTGCAATGACTGCAGCAAAACTGAAAACTTAAATGAGAAAAGTATTTAAAGGAAATTACTATACTTAGAAAAATGGTTAATGCGTAGACACACAAAGCTGAAATAAATGTCTTATTATTAATGTAAAACTAATACATATCCACAAACGATAGCAAAATGATAATGTAAAGGACGAATTATAAAAGTAATACTTACAGGCAAGTTACTGCGCATAGCGATAAGCACTTGGTTTAACTTTCCTTGTTACTCTAGCTGTGCATCAATAAACAGCCAATCAGAAGCCCGACACTTATACTATGTTATCGACTGAAAAACTTATTTACAAATCAAGAAAGTGTGTATTTTGACTGCATTCCTTGGGAAGATATTATCTTTTGTTTATTTATGGATAATCACGACCACGGACATTTTGTAACGCTTTTAGGTAATGTTTAAATTAAAATTAAATGTAAATAATTTACCATTTAAAAAATGTCTTCAATCAATTGAAAATATTTATTTTTGAAAAATCCCACTACCAACTATATGTACAGACCTTAATTTCTTCGGGACAAATGTAACAACATAAACAAACAAATATTCTTATCGTTATATCAATTGTAGCCAGGCCACTGTGCTTTAGTGTTTTGTATGTGCTTATCGCTATAACTGTGAATGTGTTTGGTATGTCAATTGTAGCCCATCCCTTATTGAAAGCTAGCTCATTCAGCTGCTTTAGAAATACTTAATTTAGCACATACACTGCGTAATGTAATCTAACCTTTACAAAACATGCACTCGCGAGTAAACAGGAGCTCTGGGAGTCTGGGGTGTTGACTATGACGTGTAATTTAAAGTTATATTAAATTTCAATAACTAAAATATTTTTGCGGCCAAAGTGGCAGATATTACAAACAATTATGCCTACTCAATAACACATACTATCTTTGTTGATATTTCTCAAAAGGTAGCAAGTTGTCTTGTCGAACATCCATTTCGAAATTGAAACGTGGAATTGTTCTATTGGCCCAACTGTTGACAATTAATTGTAAATACTTTCTAATTATTATTACGGCAAGCATTACCAAATAAATCACTTAGGCCTACACTTGCATCACGAAAGAATGTCGGCAACGAGCATAGCTATAGGACTATACTTAACAAAACCAGCTTCAAGATTTTATAGTTTAAATGTTGGAACACATTTGGTGTAGCATCAAACTGTGACGTTTATGTAATGTTAACAATAGTAAAACTTAACACTGAAACTTGGGATTAATATCTACATGAACACAAGTTTGAGGTTAGGCCTAGATTACAAAACAACACAGTGATTTCAAAACGTGTGAAATTAGTGTAATATTATTTACAGGCACATTTGCACTTGTTATCAAGGCAGATTTAAGAAAGTTTACATGGCTGGGCGTAAATTGATACGTACATATGTATTGAGGTTAGGCCTACATTACAAAACTACACAGTGATATAAAAACGTGTATAATTAACGTATAATTATTGACTGCCACATTTGCACTTGTTATAATGACAGATTTGAAAGAAAGGTTAAACAGATGGGCGTAGGTAGATAGGTACAGATAACGTTTAATATTATTTGTCAAACTTAGGATATAACATGTACTTCACAAACTCACATGAATATATTAATGTTGCGTTTCTGCTGTCGTTCATTTACTTTATAATTGTTATTTAACTTTCCGTTTATAATATCACGTTTCTAACTATCGATATACTTGTTCTTTTTCACTTATTTTACTGGGGATAAGCGGCGAAAACACGTCGTAAAAACACATTTATATTCACCTCCGGACAGTTGCAGTTGAAATTTTCATAATTTCTACAACTCGTTCGATCACCTTGCACGGCTTCATCTCTCCTCGACGAATTAAAGAATAAATACTTTTGGCGAGATTTATAATGTCCTCCCGACGCTGAATATTTGTACGCAGTTTGCTGGAACTAATAACTTTTCACAAAATCACTACAACACAATTAAACACTATACGACCTATAATAAAAGAATGCTGATTGCACATAAGCTGAAAAATAAATGAGAAATATTAAAACACAATTACTTCCAGTTTCCAAATTTGTAGTTTGCCTCACAAGCAAAGCCAAGCAACAAGCATGAAGGAACCACAACAACGGACCGTTGGTTTTGACCGTTGCGCCGATCACATGAGACAATATAATTACGATTTACAGTAAATACATTATCTTTACGCCAACAATTACTTTAAAGTGTATAAAATTAACTCCAAACAGCTTAAGTAGCCATCAATTTAAACATTACACTTTCAATACCGCGTTATTTCTTAGAACTACTTTTCACATTTCACTGCCAACATAACTGTGTGTGTTCATCCCCAGCCTGTGTGGTGACACACATGGTTATAAATACGCAGTTGCGGGCGGTGTTTTTTTTCAAAGGTTGATTTCAAGAGTGCTCACTTTAATGTGAATGGCCTTTACATATGTTAACATGGGATACCATGCCAGAATACGATGAAAATTTGTTACACTATTGGATATTATAGAGGATAATGGCCCAAAATGAGTTACAGCAGCCATTATTAAACTTTTTATCTGCCACGATTGAAACATATCAGTTTACATGGTTTACTGTAGAATTTCATATCTGATAAATTTTATAATATTCGGTTTTATTGTTTTCCGAGATATGTCTCCTCCTATATAAATGACGAGCTATCTTGCAAAATGGGTGGAAAAAGACGCTATGTACTAGAATATTTAATGGTCACAGTTTATAGACTACATTTACCATGACAGATTCGTTGAAATTCATTTAACTGTAGGTATATTGTATATAAAACAAAATATTATCCTAAAGCATTTGTATAACCGCTATAATGAAAACAAGTTCCTTGTACACTTAATCTGTATACGATAACATGGCCTGCCATACCATTAATACCTGCGAAATGCGGAGGGAATTTATTGTGTAGTTTCCGAAATGTAATAAAAATCTTTGTGTTGTTTTACAAAATGGCATACTAAAGGCAATATCCCGTAGTAAACAAAGTGTTTTATAAATTTCTCACTAAACAAGAGACTTTGATAGATTTGGTTATATGGTGCCCGACATAATTAATCGCACTCTAAATATTATAATTACAGCTATTAACGAAAATTAGCACATGACATTTCAGAACGCTACAAAATGAGGGGGAAGATAATTGGGACGGCTCTACATTGAGGCCTTGAGAGCCGATGAGGGTGAAGCGAGGTATGGAGCAGCGCAGGAATGAAATGGGGAGGGTGGGGGGCCGGAGCCCTGTTAAAATCCGCTACCAGCGGCATCGTCCGGAATATATGTAACTAATTATAAAAATGTGCTTATTGATTAATTACAACACATATTACTGCCATAAAAATAAAACACGTGGATAAATACATAGATGACTAATAGGTATATAGACACTCATGTATTGAGTAATTCAAATAGCTTTACAACTACGTAATATTTAACTTTATATAATGTGCGTCTTAATAGTCGTACTGATATAGTGCACCTACAAAATATTGTTGCGTCCTAGTATCGTTTTAATAAGTTATTCCTTTAAACTGAAATTTTTTTTTAAAGAGGGCAATTTTTAGGGTAAAGGGGAAATTGTTAAGGAAAAATCGTCGCTGAATGACTAGAATTTAAAATAGTTTTGAATGACTTTCTATTAATCTTCCAATAATGTTTAATAATTCTTTAAATAACTTTGAATACATTTTTTGGAGTTTTTTTTCGGATTTTTTTTCCCCATTTTGGGGTCAAATGTCAAGGTACAGGTCATAGGTCAATGACCAACGGGCACTGGCTTCCAAAAGCGGCCGTTGCGATGCCACAAAAAGGCGGCTGGCTGAGTCCGAATCGGATGCTCAGATGCCCTTATGACTCGATTCTCCATTTACCACTACTGTTCATTAATAAACACCGAGCAAAAGAAATCATATCAAAAAGTTTAAGGAACAATACTTAATTCAACTTTACGACGTGGAACCACTTGCTTTCTATCATTTGTAATATTTCTGGATGCATGCAAGTGCACCTGTTAAAGTAAATTTGGTGACATATTTTTATTTTAAGGGACGATATCAAAAGTCCTCAATTTATCGTGGACAGCTCATAGAAATAATTTGGAGAGAAGGGCATACATCACAGGCAGATATTCATGTGACTTCATATTACTATCTTTCTAAGGTTAGCATAATGAAGGCATGTGTATAAAAATTTGACTTACTCTCTTCAGAAGTATCCATGAAATCGACATTCTCAGCCCCTGCGATAGTATCTCGCTTCACAGAAACCACATGTTCCGAATTTTCGTGTTTACCTGCACAGCAAATACACAATTATACACTATTTACTTATAGCCACACATTTGACTCGTACATTTCTATAATCACCCCACGCCGAAGAAATGTTTTTTTTTTTTTTTATAATCTAACAAAGTTCGTTTGGAGTAGTGTCTATTGAAGACCTTCGCGCAACTCAATAATTTAACAAAAATTCAACCAATTTCACGCTAAATTCAAACAAATTTCTAATTCTCCCGTCAAATCTTTCACAGATATTGGCGCAACTGAAAAATGTAACTATAATTCAACCAATTTCACGCTTAATTCAACCAATTTCAAGCTCAATTCTAGCAAAATTCTAATTCCGCGTCAAATTTTTTAAAGCGCAACTAAAAATCAAAATTAGTTTTCAATTTGTGTTCACTCTTTGTGTGTGGTTATTTGAAGACTAATTTTCGAGCTAAATCATAATATTTTTGATTAAATTCCAAGAATTTTCATACTCTTCTTGTGATTTTTTTTTCAAATTTAAAGTAACAATTTGACTTTTTGACTTAAATTTAGCCTCATTCACCCTGAAAATTGACCACTGATCAAAGAGAGAACAAAGTATGGTTTATAAAAAAGTGCGCTTGATTGAGAACGCAGATTTAGGTCAAATTATCTTGATTTTGGGTAAAATTAACTTGATTTGGGGGTGAAATTGAAGAGATGAATAATGTTTTCAGAAGGTATGAGGAAAATGATGTTTGAAAGGGAGAAATTTGCGTGAATTTCAGTTAAATTATTGAGTTGTGCCAATATCTGCAATAGTCTTCTACTGATTTTTTATAAAAAATTTGTACATATAAACACAAGAGAAAGAAAAAAATTTCACTTAGATTTAAAAAAAATTATTCGTTAAAACAACTCAAACAAATATCTAAAAAATTGTATTAAAATATTGAAACAATTCCTTGTTTCTGTAAAATCGCTTACATTATCCATTTAATAAAATAAAAAATATAAAAATCTTCAGTGATATTTTTTTCCAATAATAATAAGTTAAATCTCGTCGGCTAATTAAAACGACATTACAAATTGTAATAACCTCAATTACTTTTTTTAAATCTACACTAATTTTTATATTTGTTTTATCTTTACCTACTGCTGTTTATCTATACAGGCAGTCAATAACACATAATGGTATTCGTCCCCAAAATAAATAATAATTGATATCGCCATGATAGTGTGTAGTTGGCTTATAATAAAGTTCTTTATATATATATATATATATATATATATATATATATATATATATATATATATATATATATATATATATATATATATATATATATATATATATATATATATATATATTATATATATATATATATAGTATCTAATTTTGTTCTAGAATTTCTAAAATCATTAAAAGCCAGAAACATTGAAAGACAAAGATCATTTTCAATATCTAGATCACAATTTTCTTTTGGAAAAATTTCATTTCTACCATTTTTAACAAAAATATTTCTTACATTACAATGATGAAACATTGAAGCATGCACATATAACTGTGTGCGATTTTTTCTATCAGCTTGGAAACCCACAATTACAAAATCAGGCGTGTCAAATTGTAAATTATTAATCTGATCTTTTATATCAAAGTTAAAACAGTTGCCCCAGTAGGAACTTATTTTCTAAAAATTGCCAATACTTAAAACCAATATGAATTTTAGGATTTTTATATATTTTCTCTTTAACTGCAATTGATGTGTTAGCTTCGTATTCAACAATAGGCACAAAATTTTTAATTTTTCGGTAAGAATTTCACCTGGATCAGCATAGCTTTTATTAACCGAACCATCTGCTGTTTTAGTTTCATAATCAAATAAACAATTGTTATCAGACGGATTTCTTTTAAAAAAATGTGATTTTACAACCACCTATCCAGTACACTTCATTATTATCGCGAATAAAGCCAAACAAATATATTAATGGATACATTAGTTCATTAATTTTATCACTACGAACAGATTTTACTCGAAATTTATTATCAACACCAGTAGACTCTAAATAATTCTGTTCACCTGGTGATCTTAGCAAAATATTCATCATTGTGGAAGTTATTCCTGGATTATCAATAGCCTCAATAATATGTCCATGTTTTGAAATTTCTACTCTAGAAAACTGCAATGGAAAAAAATTTGAACAAACATCAATATTATCTTATTTTTCATATTTTGCCTCATCTCCAGTTTTGTCTCTTTTTAGTAGGCGATATTCTTCCAAAACATAAGCCATCTCCTATGGGAATATCAAACTCTATTCTATTATTGTAAATATTCAAATTCCCTCTTGTTTGATCAGTTGGGGGAAAAGTTTGTCTCTCAAAACTCTCAATACTTTTATAACTCAATTATAAGTAAAAAAATATATATATAAAAGAAGTATTCAGAGGGAGTTCATCGAGTGAAATTTCTGATCGAGAAGTATAGAAATTATAAAAAGAACCATGAGTTAGAATATGAGGAAAAAAAGAAGAAAAAAGATCTACCATTAATTCGTGAATTACAAAATATTGGCAAAAAAGTAGAACAAGTAAGTGAAGAAAATAAAAATTTAATAACAGCACTAGTACCCGTTGCTGCAAAAAAATTAGATTGTCCACCAACACCAGAAGAAACATCTTTTGAAAGAGAATTATACCCAAAATTACCTAATGCTGAAGTGCGAATGGGCATTGTACCAATACAACATTTGACACATCCGGATTCTGTTAAAAAACTCGGGAAAGAAATTTCAGAAATAATTGCTTTAAAACACCATATGGTTTACAAGGAGATGGGCATAAATTTGAAATTGGAGATACAGGAGTAAAGATAAATAATGACAAACTATCTGTTAAAGGCAAAGAATATACATTAACCGAAGGACTTTCTAATTTGGTAACAAAAAAAAACACAATCGGATTTTGGACGTGAATTCACCGATAATGACTATGGAAATTACGCAGAAATAGTTTTATCAACCAATGCTGCATTCCAAGAATATATTCCTAAAAAGCCAATAAACTCGAATGGAAATTGGAAGTATGCAAATATAATTAAGTCAATTTTTAACAATTATATAAGAGCATCAAGATCAGCACCAAACACACCAGAAAGAGCGAATTTGATATATTCTGCTAGATCTGGAGAAGGTATAAAAGAAATAATAATTCGCTGACAGAATCTATTTGGATGGACGATGTTAGAAAATGAAGTGACAGATTATTAGTTATACACGGCGAAGAAAATGCTGGAAACAAAAATTTTTACAAATGAAAAAGTAAACATTATGAACATGCTATACAATAAATTTTCTGATTTTGTTGTGAATACCACAAAAGGAATTCCATATTCAATACGAGTTTTAAAAATTTTATTCCGCACTCATTTTGGAATTCTGAACACCATGGCAATGGCATTACAAACAGGGAATTAAACAATTTAAATTTGCCCGAAATGCATTTGCCAGGTTATAATTATTAGAAATAGGAGATGCAGAAAAAAATAAATTAGACGAAGATTGTAAATTTCATGATATTGCATATAGAGATAATAAAGATTTAGAATCTAGGCATGAAGTTGATAAAATTTTACAAAAAGATGCAAAAGGAATTATGTTAAATAAAGGTACTCCCATTGAAGAAAAAATTGCTTCTGCAGCTGTTGCCTCAACAATGTTTACAAAAAAGAAAATTAGGGATTGGTATTATAATGTTTTATTGAATATGTATACATTTTTTACTTTTATAATTGAAGCTAAAAAGCTTATCTTTCGATATACCCATTGATCAATTAAGAGATTTGGGTAGAGATAAATTTTTAACAAAAGAACAACTTGAGAAGAAAAAAATAAAAATTTTTAATGAAGGAAAAAGTTTTAAATTAACTTTACCATTCCCAACAGTTTAAAAAAAGGCCAATCAAAAAACTGGAAGTGGTTTACATCATGGAGGATTTTTACCAATTCTATTTGCAGCTTTAGGAGCTCTTGGCACAATAGCTGGAGGAGCTAGCGCTATTTACAATTATGTTAGACAAAAAATAATAAGAATTAGAAGAACAACAGAGACACAATTTAACAATGGAAACAAGACTGGTATTGGTGTAGCTGCAAAAGAAAAGAGGAAGGAAAAATGAATAGCTCCTTTATTTAATGCCGATATTGAGAAAAAAAAAATGAAATGTAAAAATTTCAGAAATGTTTATATGATTGACGAACTACCACAAAAAATTCTAGAAATTTAGATGGTTTGGTTAATTCTGACATTTCAACAAATCCAGGCCCTCATTGTGTTTGGTATTTTAAATAAAATAATAAAGTTTATTATTTTGATTCGTTTGGTGGCAATTATCCTAATAATTTAACCAATTATTTCAAAACAATAATGTTTATTACAACGATGATCGAGTTGAGAATTTTAATTCCCCTTCAACAACAAGGTCAACAGTGTTTCACATGTTCCAGTGATACATAGTTTGGTATTCATGTATGGAAATATAGTAATAGCGTACTATATTGTGACATATATTCTCATTTTGGCAGACATATTAGTGTTGTTAGGATATATGTTTAGAGGACATACTGCGATGATGCAAAATCTATTTCTAGATTTTTACAATGTTTGTGGTAATTGCGAGGTAGTTTTTACTAAGTTTTTATTTAAGATTTTAGTATTGTATTATGTATGTATTTTCTTTGCACAATTATTTTTATAATTAATAATACTTCATTTATTAAAAACATTTAATGGTTGATGAGTTATGAATTTAATTAGTTTGCTAGTTGGAATCTGACATAACTTAAAAATGGACACAACATAGTGTGGTCTGTCCTAGCAAATGTCTTAAAGTCCAAATCATGAAAGGAAGATGGACAATACTGCTGTTATTAGTGTGTTTTTGGTCATGTGTCACTTTATTCCTGTAAGAAGATGGAGTACAAAAGGGGTGATCACATTTGGTAATATCGAAAGCTGTTTCGTACAACTGCTTGCATGTTTATTCACGACCATTTTCAAATGTTCTGTAATACATAATAAATATTATTATTATTGGTAATTTGTTGTCATTTATTCACTTTCCCTTTCTCTTCTTCAACTTACGTCATTATCTTTGTCAAAATAAATATATGTTTTGATATGGTGCCCATTCTTGCTTTAATAGTTGTCATTTAATTTGAAGAAAGTGATGCAGACTGATACAGTATTTATGAATCACATACATTCACCCAAGCCAACCCCTGCACAAACAATGTCAACTGTGATTCACATGATCCAGTGATACATAGTTAGGTACACATTTATGGACATATAGTAATAGCATACTATACTGTGACACATATTCTCATTTTTGCAGACATATTAGTATTGCTAGGATATATATGTTTAGAGAAGGACATACTGCGATGATGTAAAGTCTATTTCTAGATTTGTACCATGTTTGTGGTAATTGCGAGGCAGTTTTTTTCATTTGATTTTATTTAAGATTTTAGTATTGTATTATGTATGTATTTTCTTTGCACAATAATTTTTAATTAATAATACTTCATTTATTAAAAACATTTAGTGTTAGATGAGTTATGAATTTAATTAGTTTGCTAGTTGGAATCTGACATAACTTAAAAATGGACACAGCATAGCGAGGTCTGTCCTAGTACTACCACCACGTCATGCGGAGATCCTGATGTGTGTATAAGCAAATGTCTTAAAGGTTAAAGCTTGCAATTTATATTTGTAGAACAATGGCCCTCCCTCAACAATAACACATGCATCAACCTGCCATTGCATGGACTCTCAGATGCACTGATGAATACTTGGAATATTCTCAAATGTTTCGCAGCCTACTACAATATTTTTAAAAATGTTATCCGTATCGTCCACTTGGGTTGCATACACACATACCTTTAAATAACCCCACAAATAAATATCTAGTGGATTAAAATCAGAGCTCGAGGGCTGGTATGGGATCTTCCAATTACAGTTGTGAATGTAAACCACAGTAACAAGATCCAGCATGTGAGCCATACACCGTATGTGTGTATAACAAACTGCAGTCAGGAAACATAGCATATGTAGACCTATGTATATAAAAATATTTTCATCCTACAGATGTGAGTAATGATTCCCTAAATGATTGACATGCAATTTTCCATAATCCTATATTTATTTCTCAAAATACTATAAGACAACAGACCTGCCAGATGTGTTGTTCTGAGAGTTTTGCTTCACAAATGCTTAAACTATGATAGTATGGTGAGATATTAATTATAGATTAAAGCCAGAAGTGTTGAACTATAGTGATTACTCAAAATTATATATGCCTACTATATACTGAGCTGATATAGAGATATTCCCACCATATGTGTACAAATCGAATAACTAAAGTAACGTCGTAATATGGAGAGTTTTAATGGGTAGTTAGGTGTCAGGAATTTTGATATCTGATTTCACAAATGTAAATAATATCTATTTTATACACAGTATTTGTGCAGACAATTTATTCATACATGTATGATAGATATTTTGCATCTGAACCATGGAAAAATAATAGTAACCAAAAATTTACAGACAGATTCTCTGGAGATTTGATGAACCCTGATTATATAACTCTATATAGTACAGTTTTCCTCATATTTGTTCATTTTTGCTAGACTTGATCAAATTTGTTTACCAACAAGTGTGTAGAGTAAGGCGACCATTAAACTGTAGATTTCCGAATGAGGATTTTATATTTCGAGCATTAATTCACAAATGTTATAGTATGACAAAAATGTAATTTTGTGTTCTTTCAGAATGATTAAGTTCTAATGAAAACAAACTATCTATATAATATAACAAGGATTTACTTATATATGCCTATTCATGCCAGATCTATTGTTATGGGAGTGGTGATACACAAATGTGTACAATTTAATAGTATCCTGAGAATTTCAATATATATTAATTTCGGATGTGTTGAAGTCATATGATATTTCCGTATTCTATACAATATGCTGAGAAATAAGATAGATGTGTGATCCCAATTGTGTCGAAACACTATAATTTCAGATATTTAATACTATTGCGAGAGTATAGTGATAGGATCCTGTCTGGTCTGATGGAACACACAGGTTTAGTACATCAAACTTTATTTTAATATACATCAAGAATTTTCCTTAGATTTCTGCCAGTTATTATGTATTTATAGTATACCTTTAAATTACTGATATACTCCCACCAGATTTGATGCAATATTTATGTTAAACAAAGATTATGTATTAATCATATTAAACAAAATGAGTTTTCTGATGGATTAATGCCAGACTTCTGCTGAATATAAAGTTTAACCCACAATGTTTAAAGCATGCCAGAAATTTACTGACAGGTTCCCTAAGTTTCTTATACTAGAAGCATTGTTCACAAATCGTCATTACTCTGTTTTATTTGCAGTATAAATAGAATATATATATATGTATAGTATTCCAAGTATTATATAACATATTTAAGCCAGATGATTTAAAGTCCGTATAAAAATAATACAATAATTTTTATACGTTAAGAATTGAAAATTTACTTCCTAATACATTAAACAGTAAGCCAATAATTTTCCAAAGAATTCCCAACTTTCTGTAACAATAAAATGGCAACTACATTCTTGTATATAATGTAATTTATCCCAAGTATTGTGTCATTGACTATGGCAGTAGGCAATTGCGGACAAGCCACTTGGATGTGACACAGAACTCTCTCGGAATGCAGGGAAACTTGTTTTTTTTATATATCGTACCACAATATGGCAGCAGGAAATCTTATGTAAGTAGGGCATGGTCGGCTTATGAGATTTGTATTTCGGCTACAATTGTTAGAGCTATCTGGGATGGAGCTATAGGTGAGGGTTGTGGCGATGATTTGCAAGTAACCTGAGTGGTTACAAGAAGGGCAGAGATGCTGAAAAAACCTGATTTCCTATTATATTTGATGGGCGATAAAGCCACCCCTTGATGTTTGCAAAACTGACTCAGGTTGGATATATTAATTTGATATGCACATCAAAACAAAAGTAATAATCACATTTGAGAGCTATTAGTCCGACTCACGAGTACAAAAAGTAAGCGAAAGTGCGGAAGACTGCATCACAGCGCTTCATAATCTAGTAGAGGCATGTGAACACAGCTCGTCAATAGACGAATTCATACATTATCCCATCACTGTTTGGATGCAGTATGTGACTATTAGTGAGAGGATGCACCTGCAAAGCAACCTGATGCTTGAAGAAGCTGTGTGTAAGTGTTGTCAAGGGGAATTGCAGGTAACACTATCATAGCAGTTACGAAAGACATTGACTACGAACATCTTGCGAGTGGAGTGCCAATTGAAAATATGTCAATGTTTCAGAACCGACTCGTACATTTTTTCTAAGAGTACACAGAATTGGTGATGAAGTTCGTCAAACGGAATACCCCCAGAATTTTTGTTCTTCGCATGCACATCTGCCGTCAAGAACCTGTTATATATGTGTGGCAGGAACCATGGGGATGGGCCCAACTGTCAAGCACCAAATGCAATATGTTTTTTCGTGTGAATATAGGCCACTCTTACATTTGGATGTATTTCGTTACGAAACTTCATAAATTCAACTATAGTTTCATAGGGCAATGTACAGGTGTCATGTTAACAATCTTGTTATTATTATTATATATATATATATATAAATACATAAAAACATATTAAGATAGATATTATAATAATTATAACCACATTAACCTACTGAACTAAATCATATCTTCGGTAATTAATACATAAAACAGCATATCCAGAAGGATCTTGTTCCTAAGTAAATTGGTGATTTTGAAACATGTCCTATAATAGGTTGGAAGTACTCTTCCATATCATGAAAGGAAGATGGACAATACTGCTGTTATTAGTGTGTTTTTGGTCATGTGTCACTTTATTCCTGTAAGAAGATGGAGTACAAAAGAGGTGATCACATTTGGTAGTATCGAAAGCTGTTTCGTACAACTGCTTGCATGTTTATTCACGACCATTTTCAAATGTTCTGTAATACATAATAAATATTATTATTATTGGTAATTTGTTGTCATTTATTCACTTTCCCTTTCTCTTCTTCAACTTACGT
Source organism: Dryococelus australis (assembly GCA_029891345.1). Classification (NCBI taxonomy): domain Eukaryota; kingdom Metazoa; phylum Arthropoda; class Insecta; order Phasmatodea; family Phasmatidae; genus Dryococelus; species Dryococelus australis. The sequence goes on along the minus strand of CM057009.1, from coordinate 311,212,438 downwards.
CATTATCTTTGTCAAAATAAATATATGTTTTGATATGGTGCCCATTCTTGCTTTAATAGTTGTCATTTAATTTGAAGAAAGTGATGCAGACTGATACAGTATTTATGAATCACATACATTCACCCAAGCCAACCCCTGCACAAACAATGTCAACTGTGATTCACATGATCCAGTGATACATAGTTAGGTACACATTTATGGACATATAGTAATAGCATACTATACTGTGACACATATTCTCATTTTTGCAGACATATTAGTATTGCTAGGATATATATGTTTAGAAGAAGGACATACTGCGATGATGTAAAGTCTATTTCTAGATTTGTACCATGTTTGTGGTAATTGCGAGGCAGTTTTTTCATTTGATTTTATTTAAGATTTTAGTATTGTATTATGTATGTATTTTCTTTGCACAATAATTTTTAATTAATAATACTTCATTTATTAAAAACATTTAGTGTTAGATGAGTTATGAATTTAATTAGTTTGCTAGTTGGAATCTGACATAACTTAAAAATGGACACAGCATAGCGAGGTCTGTCCTAGTACTACCACCACGTCATGCGGAGATCCTGATGTGTGTATAAGCAAATGTCTTAAAGGTTAAAGCTTGCAATTTATATTTGTAGAACAATGGCCCTCCCTCAACAATAACACATGCATCAACCTGCCATTGCATGGACTCTCAGATGCACTGATGAATACTTGGAATATTCTCAAATGTTTCGCAGCCTACTACAATATTTTAAAAATGTTATCCGTATCGTCCACTTGGGTTGCATACACACATACCTTTAAATAACCCCACAAATAAATATCTAGTGGATTAAAATCAGAGCTCGAGGGCTGGTATGGGATCTTCCAATTACAGTTGTGAATGTAAACCACAGTAACAAGATCCAGCATGTGAGCCATACACCGTATGTGTGTATAACAAACTGCAGTCAGGAAACATAGCATATGTAGACCTATGTATATAAAAATATTTTCATCCTACAGATGTGAGTAATGATTCCCTAAATGATTGACATGCAATTTTCCATAATCCTATATTTATTTCTCAAAATACTATAAGACAACAGACCTGCCAGATGTGTTGTTCTGAGAGTTTTGCTTCACAAATGCTTAAACTATGATAGTATGGTGAGATATTAATTATAGATTAAAGCCAGAAGTGTTGAACTATAGTGATTACTCAAAATTATATATGCCTACTATATACTGAGCTGATATAGAGATATTCCCACCATATGTGTACAAATCGAATAACTAAAGTAACGTCGTAATATGGAGAGTTTTAATGGGTAGTTAGGTGTCAGGAATTTTGATATCTGATTTCACAAATGTAAATAATATCTATTTTATACACAGTATTTGTGCAGACAATTTATTCATACATGTATGATAGATATTTTGCATCTGAACCATGGAAAAATAATAGTTACCAAAAATTTACAGACAGATTCTCTGGAGATTTGATGAACCCTGATATATAACTCTATATAGTACAGTTTTCCTCATATTTGTTCATTTTTGCTAGACTTGATCAAATTTGTTTACCAACAAGTGTGTAGAGTAAGGCGACCATTAAACTGTAGATTTCCGAATGAGGATTTTATATTTCGAGCATTAATTCACCAAATGTTATAGTATGACAAAAATGTAATTTTGTGTTCTTTCAGAATGATTAAGTTCTAATGAAAACTAAACTATCTATATAATATAACAAGGATTTACTTATATATGCCTATTCATGCCAGATCTATTGTTATGGGAGTGGTGATACACAAATGTGTACAATTTAATAGTATCCTGAGAATTTCAATATATATTAATTTCGGATGTGTTGAAGTCATATGATATTTCCGTATTCTATACAATATGCTGAGAAATAAGATAGATGTGTGATCCCCAATTGTGTCGAAACACTATAATTTCAGATATTTAATACTATTGCGAGAGTATAGTGATAGGATCCTGTCTGGTCTGATGGAACACACAGGTTTAGTACATCAAACTTTATTTTAATATACATCAAGAATTTTCCTTAGATTTCTGCCAGTTATTATGTATTTATAGTATACCTTTAAATTACTGATATACTCCCACCAGATTTGATGCAATATTTATGTTAAACAAAGATTATGTATTAATCATATTAAACAAAATGAGTTTTCTGATGGATTAATGCCAGACTTCTGCTGAATATAAAGTTTAACCCACAATGTTTAAAGCATGCCAGAAATTTACTGACAGGTTCCCTAAGTTTCTTATACTAGAAGCATTGTTCACAAATCGTCATTACTCTGTTTTATTTGCAGTATAAATAGAATATATATATATGTATAGTATTCCAAGTATTATATAACATATTTTAGCCAGATGATTTAAAGTCCGTATAAAAATAATACAATAATTTTTATACGTTAAGAATTGAAAATTTACTTCCTAATACATTAAACAGTAAGCCAATAATTTTCCAAAAGAATTCCCAACTTTCTGTAACAATAAAATGGCAACTACATTCTTGTATATAATGTAATTTATCCCAAGTATTGTGTCATTGACTATGGCAGTAGAGCAATTGCGGACAAGCCACTTGGATGTGACACAGAACTCTCTCGGAATGCAGGGAAACTTGTTTTTTTTATATATCGTACCACAATATGGCAGCAGGAAATCTTATGTAAGTAGGGCATGGTCGGCTTATGAGATTTGTATTTCGGCTACAATTGTTAGAGCTATCTGGGATGGAGCTATAGGTGAGGGTTGTGGCGATGATTTGCAAGTAACCTGAGTGGTTACAAGAAGGGCAGAGATGCTGAAAAAACCTGATTTCCTATTATATTTGATGGGCGATAAAGCCACCCCTTGATGTTTGCAAAACTGACTCAGGTTGGATATATTAATTTGATATGCACATCAAAACAAAAGTAATAATCACATTTGAGAGCTATTAGTCCGACTCACGAGTACAAAAAGTAAGCGAAAGTGCGGAAGACTGCATCACAGCGCTTCATAATCTAGTAGAGGCATGTGAACACAGCTCGTCAATAGACGAATTCATACATTATCCCATCACTGTTTGGATGCAGTATGTGACTATTAGTGAGAGGATGCACCTGCAAAGCAACCTGATGCTTGAAGAAGCTGTGTGTAAGTGTTGTCAAGGGGAATTGCAGGTAACACTATCATAGCAGTTACGAAAGACATTGACTACGAACATCTTGCGAGTGGAGTGCCAATTGAAAATATGTCAATGTTTCAGAACCGACTCGTACATTTTTTCTAAGAGTACACAGAATTGGTGATGAAGTTCGTCAAACGGAATACCCCCAGAATTTTTGTTCTTCGCATGCACATCTGCCGTCAAGAACCTGTTATATATGTGTGGCAGGAACCATGGGGATGGGCCCAACTGTCAAGCACCAAATGCAATATGTTTTTTCGTGTGAATATAGGCCACTCTTACATTTGGATGTATTTCGTTACGAAACTTCATAAATTCAACTATAGTTTCAAAGGGCAATGTACAGGTGTCATGTTAACAATCTTGTTCATATTATATATATAATATATATATATATATATATACACATAAAAACTTATTAAGATAGATATTATAATAATTATAACCACATTAACCTACTGAACTAAATCATATCTTCGGTAATTAATACTTAAAACAGCATATCCAGAAGGATCTTGTTCCTAAGTAAATTGGTGATTTTGAAACATGTCCTATAATAGGTTGGAAGTACTCTTCCATATCATGAAAGGAAGATGGACAATACTGCTGTTATTAGTGTGTTTTTGGTCATGTGTCACTTTATTCCTGTAAGAAGATGGAGTACAAAAGAGGTGATCACATTTGGTAGTATCGAAAGCTGTTTCGTACAACTGCTTGCATGTTTATTCACGACCATTTTCAAATGTTCTGTAATACATAATAAATATTATTATTATTGGTAATTTGTTGTCATTTATTCACTTTCCCTTTCTCTTCTTCAACTTACGTCATTATCTTTGTCAAAATAAATATATGTTTTGATATGGTGCCCATTCTTGCTTTAATAGTTGTCATTTAATTTGAAGAAATGATGCAGACTGATACAGTATTTATGAATCACATACATTCACCCAAGCCAACCCCTGCACAAACAATGTCAACTGTGATTCACATGATCCAGTGATACATAGTTAGGTACACATTTATGGACATATAGTAATAGCATACTATACTGTGACACATATTCTCATTTTTGCAGACATATTAGTATTGCTAGGATATATATGTTTAAGAAGGACATACTGCGATGATGTAAAGTCTATTTCTAGATTTGTACCATGTTTGTGGTAATTGCGAGGCAGTTTTTTCATTTGATTTTATTTAAGATTTTAGTATTGTATTATGTATGTATTTTCTTTGCACAATAATTTTTAATTAATAATACTTCATTTATTAAAAACATTTAGTGTTAGATGAGTTATGAATTTAATTAGTTTGCTAGTTGGAATCTGACATAACTTAAAAATGGACACAGCATAGCGAGGTCTGTCCTAGTACTACCACCACGTCATGCGGAGATCCTGATGTGTGTATAAGCAAATGTCTTAAAGGTTAAAGCTTGCAATTTATATTTGTAGAACAATGGCCCTCCCTCAACAATAACACATGCATCAACCTGCCATTGCATGGACTCTCAGATGCACTGATGAATACTTGGAATATTCTCAAATGTTTCGCAGCCTACTACAATATTTTAAAAATGTTATCCGTATCGTCCACTTGGGTTGCATACACACATACCTTTAAATAACCCCACAAATAAATATCTAGTGGATTAAAATCAGAGCTCGAGGGCTGGTATGGGATCTTCCAATTACAGTTGTGAATGTAAACCACAGTAACAAGATCCAGCATGTGAGCCATACACCGTATGTGTGTATAACAAACTGCAGTCAGGAAACAAGCATATGTAGACCTATGTATATAAAAATATTTTCATCCTACAGATGTGAGTAATGATTCCCTAAATGATTGACATGCAATTTTCCATAATCCTATATTTATTTCTCAAAATACTATAAGACAACAGACCTGCCAGATGTGTTGTTCTGAGAGTTTTGCTTCACAAATGCTTAAACTATGATAGTATGGTGAGATATTAATTATAGATTAAAGCCAGAAGTGTTGAACTATAGTGATTACTCAAAATTATATATGCCTACTATATACTGAGCTGATATAGAGATATTCCCACCATATGTGTACAAATCGAATAACTAAAGTAACGTCGTAATATGGAGAGTTTTAATGGGTAGTTAGGTGTCAGGAATTTTGATATCTGATTTCACAAATGTAAATAATATCTATTTTATACACAGTATTTGTGCAGACAATTTATTCATACATGTATGATAGATATTTTGCATCTGAACCATGGAAAAATAATAGTTACCAAAAATTTACAGACAGATTCTCTGGAGATTTGATGAACCCTGATCATATAACTCTATATAGTACAGTTTTCCTCATATTTGTTCATTTTTGCTAGACTTGATCAAATTTGTTTACCAACAAGTGTGTAGAGTAAGGCGACCATTAAACTGTAGATTTCCGAATGAGGATTTTATATTTCGAGCATTAATTCACAAATGTTATAGTATGACAAAAATGTAATTTTGTGTTCTTTCAGAATGATTAAGTTCTAATGAAAACTAAACTATCTATATAATATAACAAGGATTTACTTATATATGCCTATTCATGCCAGATCTATTGTTATGGGAGTGGTGATACACAAATGTGTACAATTTAATAGTATCCTGAGAATTTCAATATATATTAATTTCGGATGTGTTGAAGTCATATGATATTTCCGTATTCTATACAATATGCTGAGAAATAAGATAGATGTGTGATCCCCAATTGTGTCGAAACACTATAATTTCAGATATTTAATACTATTGCGAGAGTATAGTGATAGGATCCTGTCTGGTCTGATGGAACACACAGGTTTAGTACATCAAACTTTATTTTAATATACATCAAGAATTTTCCTTAGATTTCTGCCAGTTATTATGTATTTATAGTATACCTTTAAATTACTGATATACTCCCACCAGATTTGATGCAATATTTATGTTAAACAAAGATTATGTATTAATCATATTAAACAAAATGAGTTTTCTGATGGATTAATGCCAGACTTCTGCTGAATATAAAGTTTAACCCACAATGTTTAAAGCATGCCAGAAATTTACTGACAGGTTCCCTAAGTTTCTTATACTAGAAGCATGTTACATCCATTACTCTGTTTTATTTGCATATAAATAGAATATATATATATGTATAGTATTCCAAGTATTATATAACATATTTTAGCCAGATGATTTAAAGTCCGTATAAAAATAATACAATAATTTTTATACGTTAAGAATTGAAAATTTACTTCCTAATACATTAAACAGTAAGCCAATAATTTTCCAAAAGAATTCCCAACTTTCTGTAACAATAAAATGGCAACTACATTCTTGTATATAATGTAATTTATCCCAAGTATTGTGTCATTGACTATGGCAGTAGAGCAATTGCGGACAAGCCACTTGGATGTGACACAGAACTCTCTCGGAATGCAGGGAAACTTGTTTTTTTTATATATCGTACCACAATATGGCAGCAGGAAATCTTATGTAAGTAGGGCATGGTCGGCTTATGAGATTTGTATTTCGGCTACAATTGTTAGAGCTATCTGGGATGGAGCTATAGGTGAGGGTTGTGGCGATGATTTGCAAGTAACCTGAGTGGTTACAAGAAGGGCAGAGATGCTGAAAAAACCTGATTTCCTATTATATTTGATGGGCGATAAAGCCACCCCTTGATGTTTGCAAAACTGACTCAGGTTGGATATATTAATTTGATATGCACATCAAAACAAAAGTAATAATCACATTTGAGAGCTATTAGTCCGACTCACGAGTACAAAAAGTAAGCGAAAGTGCGGAAGACTGCATCACAGCGCTTCATAATCTAGTAGAGGCATGTGAACACAGCTCGTCAATAGACGAATTCATACATTATCCCATCACTGTTTGGATGCAGTATGTGACTATTAGTGAGAGGATGCACCTGCAAAGCAACCTGATGCTTGAAGAAGCTGTGTGTAAGTGTTGTCAAGGGGAATTGCAGGTAACACTATCATAGCAGTTACGAAAGACATTGACTACGAACATCTTGCGAGTGGAGTGCCAATTGAAAATATGTCAATGTTTCAGAACCGACTCGTACATTTTTTCTAAGAGTACACAGAATTGGTGATGAAGTTCGTCAAACGGAATACCCCCAGAATTTTTGTTCTTCGCATGCACATCTGCCGTCAAGAACCTGTTATATATGTGTGGCAGGAACCATGGGGATGGGCCCAACTGTCAAGCACCAAATGCAATATGTTTTTTCGTGTGAATATAGGCCACTCTTACATGTTGGATGTATTTCGTTACGAAACTTCATAAATTCAACTATAGTTTCATAGGGCAATGTACAGGTGTCATGTTAACAATCTTGTTCATATTAATATATATATATATATATATATATATATATATAAACACATAAAAACTTATTAAGATAGATATTATAATAATTATAACCACATTAACCTACTGAACTAAATCATATCTTCGGTAATTAATACTTAAAACAGCATATCCAGAAGGATCTTGTTCCTAAGTAAATTGGTGATTTTGAAACATGTCCTATAATAGGTTGGAAGTACTCTTCCATATCATGAAAGGAAGATGGACAATACTGCTGTTATTAGTGTGTTTTTGGTCATGTGTCACTTTATTCCTGTAAGAAGATGGAGTACAAAAGAGGTGATCACATTTGGTAGTATCGAAAGCTGTTTCGTACAACTGCTTGCATGTTTATTCACGACCATTTTCAAATGTTCTGTAATACATAATAAATATTATTATTATTGGTAATTTGTTGTCATTTATTCACTTTCCCTTTCTCTTCTTCAACTTACGTCATTATCTTTGTCAAAATAAATATATGTTTTGATATGGTGCCCATTCTTGCTTTAATAGTTGTCATTTAATTTGAAGAAAGTGATGCAGACTGATACAGTATTTATGAATCACATACATTCACCCAAGCCAACCCCTGCACAAACAATGTCAACTGTGATTCACATGATCCAGTGATACATAGTTAGGTACACATTTATGGACATATAGTAATAGCATACTATACTGTGACACATATTCTCATTTTTGCAGACATATTAGTATTGCTAGGATATATATGTTTAAAGAAGGACATACTGCGATGATGTAAAGTCTATTTCTAGATTTGTACCATGTTTGTGGTAATTGCGAGGCAGTTTTTTCATTTGATTTTATTTAAGATTTTAGTATTGTATTATGTATGTATTTTCTTTGCACAATAATTTTTAATTAATAATACTTCATTTATTAAAAACATTTAGTGTTAGATGAGTTATGAATTTAATTAGTTTGCTAGTTGGAATCTGACATAACTTAAAAATGGACACAGCATAGCGAGGTCTGTCCTAGTACTACCACCACGTCATGCGGAGATCCTGATGTGTGTATAAGCAAATGTCTTAAAGGTTAAAGCTTGCAATTTATATTTGTAGAACAATGGCCCTCCCTCAACAATAACACATGCATCAACCTGCCATTGCATGGACTCTCAGATGCACTGATGAATACTTGGAATATTCTCAAATGTTTCGCAGCCTACTACAATATTTTTAAAAATGTTATCCGTATCGTCCACTTGGGTTGCATACACACATACCTTTAAATAACCCCACAAATAAATATCTAGTGGATTAAAATCAGAGCTCGAGGGCTGGTATGGGATCTTCCAATTACAGTTGTGAATGTAAACCACAGTAACAAGATCCAGCATGTGAGCCATACACCGTATGTGTGTATAACAAACTGCAGTCAGGAAACATAGCATATGTAGACCTATGTATATAATAATATTTTCATCCTACAGATGTGAGTAATGATTCCCTAAATGATTGACATGCAATTTTCCATAATCCTATATTTATTTCTCAAAATACTATAAGACAACAGACCTGCCAGATGTGTTGTTCTGAGAGTTTTGCTTCACAAATGCTTAAACTATGATAGTATGGTGAGATATTAATTATAGATTAAAGCCAGAAGTGTTGAACTATAGTGATTACTCAAAATTATATATGCCTACTATATACTGAGCTGATATAGAGATATTCCCACCATATGTGTACAAATCGAATAACTAAAGTAACGTCGTAATATGGAGAGTTTTAATGGGTAGTTAGGTGTCAGGAATTTTGATATCTGATTTCACAAATGTAAATAATATCTATTTTATACACAGTATTTGTGCAGACAATTTATTCATACATGTATGATAGATATTTTGCATCTGAACCATGGAAAAATAATAGTTACCAAAAATTTACAGACAGATTCTCTGGAGATTTGATGAACCCTGATCATATAACTCTATATAGTACAGTTTTCCTCATATTTGTTCATTTTTGCTAGACTTGATCAAATTTGTTTACCAACAAGTGTGTAGAGTAAGGCGACCATTAAACTGTAGATTTCCGAATGAGGATTTTATATTTCGAGCATTAATTCACAAATGTTATAGTATGACAAAAATGTAATTTTGTGTTCTTTCAGAATGATTAAGTTCTAATGAAAACTAAACTATCTATATAATATAACAAGGATTTACTTATATATGCCTATTCATGCCAGATCTATTGTTATGGGAGTGGTGATACACAAATGTGTACAATTTAATAGTATCCTGAGAATTTCAATATATATTAATTTCGGATGTGTTGAAGTCATATGATATTTCCGTATTCTATACAATATGCTGAGAAATAAGATAGATGTGTGATCCCCAATTGTGTCGAAACACTATAATTTCAGATATTTAATACTATTGCGAGAGTATAGTGATAGGATCCTGTCTGGTCTGATGGAACACACAGGTTTAGTACATCAAACTTTATTTTAATATACATCAAGAATTTTCCTTAGATTTCTGCCAGTTATTATGTATTTATAGTATACCTTTAAATTACTGATATACTCCCACCAGATTTGATGCAATATTTATGTTAAACAAAGATTATGTATTAATCATATTAAACAAAATGAGTTTTCTGATGGATTAATGCCAGACTTCTGCTGAATATAAAGTTTAACCCACAATGTTTAAAGCATGCCAGAAATTTACTGACAGGTTCCCTAAGTTTCTTATACTAGAAGCATTGTTCACAAATCGTCATTACTCTGTTTTATTTGCAGTATAAATGAATATATATATATATGTATAGTATTCCAAGTATTATATAACATATTTTAGCCAGATGATTTAAAGTCCGTATAAAAATAATACAATAATTTTTATACGTTAAGAATTGAAAATTTACTTCCTAATACATTAAACAGTAAGCCAATAATTTTCCAAAAGAATTCCCAACTTTCTGTAACAATAAAATGGCAACTACATTCTTGTATATAATGTAATTTATCCCAAGTATTGTGTCATTGACTATGGCAGTAGAGCAATTGCGGACAAGCCACTTGGATGTGACACAGAACTCTCTCGGAATGCAGGGAAACTTGTTTTTTTTATATATCGTACCACAATATGGCAGCAGGAAATCTTATGTAAGTAGGGCATGGTCGGCTTATGAGATTTGTATTTCGGCTACAATTGTTAGAGCTATCTGGGATGGAGCTATAGGTGAGGGTTGTGGCGATGATTTGCAAGTAACCTGAGTGGTTACAAGAAGGGCAGAGATGCTGAAAAAACCTGATTTCCTATTATATTTGATGGGCGATAAAGCCACCCCTTGATGTTTGCAAAACTGACTCAGGTTGGATATATTAATTTGATATGCACATCAAAACAAAAGTAATAATCACATTTGAGAGCTATTAGTCCGACTCACGAGTACAAAAAGTAAGCGAAAGTGCGGAAGACTGCATCACAGCGCTTCATAATCTAGTAGAGGCATGTGAACACAGCTCGTCAATAGACGAATTCATACATTATCCCATCACTGTTTGGATGCAGTATGTGACTATTAGTGAGAGGATGCACCTGCAAAGCAACCTGATGCTTGAAGAAGCTGTGTGTAAGTGTTGTCAAGGGGAATTGCAGGTAACACTATCATAGCAGTTACGAAAGACATTGACTACGAACATCTTGCGAGTGGAGTGCCAATTGAAAATATGTCAATGTTTCAGAACCGACTCGTACATTTTTTCTAAGAGTACACAGAATTGGTGATGAAGTTCGTCAAACGGAATACCCCCAGAATTTTTGTTCTTCGCATGCACATCTGCCGTCAAGAACCTGTTATATATGTGTGGCAGGAACCATGGGGATGGGCCCAACTGTCAAGCACCAAATGCAATATGTTTTTTCGTGTGAATATAGGCCACTCTTACATGTTGGATGTATTTCGTTACGAAACTTCATAAATTCAACTATAGTTTCATAGGGCAATGTACAGGTGTCATGTTAACAATCTTGTTCATATTATATATATATATATATATATATAAATAACAATAAAACTTATTAAGATAGATATTATAATAATTATAACCACATTAACCTACTGAACTAAATCATATCTTCGGTAATTAATACTTAAAACAGCATATCCAGAAGGATCTTGTTACTAAGTAAATTGGTGATTTTGAAACATGTCCTATAATAGGTTGGAAGTACTCTTCCATATCATGAAAGGAAGATGGACAATACTGCTGTTATTAGTGTGTTTTTGGTCATGTTCACTTTATTCCTGTAAGAAGATGGAGTACAAAAGAGGTGATCACATTTGGTAGTATTGAAAGCTGTTTCGTACAACTGCTTGCATGTTTATTCACGACCATTTTCAAATGTTCTGTAATACATAATAAATATTATTATTATTGGTAATTTGTTGTCATTTATTCACTTTCCCTTTCTCTTCTTCAACTTACGTCATTATCTTTGTCAAAATAAATATATGTTTTGATATGGTGCCCATTCTTGCTTTAATAGTTGTCATTTAATTTGAAGAAAGTGATGCAGACTGATACAGTATTTATGAATCACATACATTCACCCAAGCCAACCCCTGCACAAACAATGTCAACTGTGATTCACATGATCCAGTGATACATAGTTAGGTACACATTTATGGACATATAGTAATAGCATACTATACTGTGACACATATTCTCATTTTTGCAGACATATTAGTATTGCTAGGATATATATGTTTAGAGAAGGACATACTGCGATGATGTAAAGTCTATTTCTAGATTTGTACCATGTTTGTGGTAATTGCGAGGCAGTTTTTTCATTTGATTTTATTTAAGATTTTAGTATTGTATTATGTATGTATTTTCTTTGCACAATAATTTTTAATTAATAATACTTCATTTATTAAAAACATTTAGTGTTAGATGAGTTATGAATTTAATTAGTTTGCTAGTTGGAATCTGACATAACTTAAAAATGGACACAGCATAGCGAGGTCTGTCCTAGTACTACCACCACGTCATGCGGAGTTCCTGATGTGTGTATAAGCAAATGTCTTAAAGGTTAAAGCTTGCAATTTATATTTGTAGAACAGTGGCCCTCCCTCAACAATAACACATGCATCAACCTGCCATTGCATGGACTCTCAGATGCACTGATGAATACTTGGAATATTCTCAAATGTTTCGCAGCCTACTACAATATTTTTAAAAATGTTATCCGTATCGACCACTTGGGTTGCATACACACATACCTTTAAATAACCCCACAAATAAATATCTAGTGGATTAAAATCAGAGCTCGAGGGCTGGTATGGGATCTTCCAATTACAGTTGTGAATGTATAACCACAGTAACAAGATCCAGCATGTGAGCCATACACCGTATGTGTGTATAACAAACTGCAGTCAGGAAACATAGCATTTGTAGACCTATGTATATAAAAATATTTTCATCCTACAGATGTGAGTAATGATTCCCTAAATGATTGACATGCAATTTTCCATAATCCTATATTTATTTCTCAAAATACTATAAGATAACAGACCTGCCAGATGTGTTGTTCTGAGAGTTTTGCTTCACAAATGCTTAAACTATGATAGTATGGTGAGATATTAGTTATAGATTAAAGCCAGAAGTGTTGAACTATAGTGATTACTCAAAATTATATATGCCTACTATATACTGAGCTGATATAGAGATATTCCCACCATATGTGTACAAATCGAATAACTAAAGTAACGTCGTAATATGGAGAGTTTTAATGGGTAGTTAGGTGTCAGGAATTTTCATATCTGATTTCACAAATGTAAATAATATCTATTTTATACACAGTATTTGTGCAGACAATTTATTCATACATGTATGATAGATATTTTGCATCTGAACCATGGAAAAATAATAGTTACCAAAAATTTACAGACAGATTCTCTGGAGATTTGATGAACCCTGATTATACAACTCTATATAGTACAGTTTTCCTCATATTTGTTCATTTTTGTTAGACCTGATCTAATTTGTTTACCAACAAGTGTGTAGAGTAAGGCGACCATTAAACTGTAAATTTCCGAAGGAGGATTTTATATTTCGAGCATTAATTCACAAATGTTATAGTATGACAAAAATGTAATTTTGTGTTCTTTCAGAATGATTAAGTTCTAATGAAAACTAAACTATCTATATAATATAACATGGATTTACTTGTATATGTCTATTCATGACAGATCTATTGTTATGGGAGTGGTGATACACAAATGTGTATAATTTAATAGTGTCCTGAGAATTTAAATATATATTAATTTCGGATGTGTTGAAATCATATGATATTTCCGTATTCTATTCAATATGCTGAGAAATAAGATAGATGTGTGCTCCCCAATTGTGTCGAAACACTATAATTTCAGATATTTAATACTATTGCGAGAGTATAGTGATATGATCCTGTCTGGTCTGATGGAACACACAGGTTTAGTACATCAAACTTTATTTTAATATACATCAAGAATTTTCTTTAGATTTCTGCCAGTTATTATGTATTTATAGTATACCTTTAAATTACTGATATACTCCCACCAGATTTGTTGCAATATTTATTTTAAACAAAGATTATGTATTAATCAATTTAAAAAAATGAGTTTTCTGATGGATTAATGCCAGACTTCTGCTGAATATAAAGTTTAACCCACAATGTTTAAAGCATGCCAGAAATTAGTGACAGGTTCCCTAAGTTTCTTATACTAGAAGCATTGTTCACAAATCGTCATTACTCCGTTTTATTTGCAGTATAAATAGAATATATATGTATAGTATTCCAAGTATTATATAAGATATTTAAGCCAGATGATTTAAAGTCCTTAGAAAAATAAGACAAAAATTTTTATATGTTAAGAATTGAAAATTACTTCCTAATACATTTTCCGTATGCATTAAACAGTATGCCTATAATTTTCCAATAGAATTCCGAACTTTCTGTAACAATAAAATGGCAACTTCATTCTTGTATATAATGTAATTTATCCCAAGTATTGTGTCATTGACTATGGCAGTAGTGCAATTGCGGACAAGCCACTTGGATGTGACACAGAACTCTCTCGGATTGCAGGGAAACTTGTTTTTTTATATACCGTACCACAATGTGGCAGCAGGAAATCTTATGTAAGTAGCGCATGGTCGGCGTATTAGATTTGTATTTCGGCTACAATAGTTAGAGCTATCTGGGATGGAGCTATAGGTGAGGGTTGTGGCGATGATTTGCAAGTAACCTGAGTGGTTACAAGAAGGGCAGAGATGCTGAAAAAACCTGATTTCCTATTATATTTGATGGGCGATAAAGTCACCCCTATGAGTTGATGTTTGCAAAACCTGACACAGGTTTGGAAATATATACACTTGTGCGATTCATTGATAGTCACATCAAACCAACAGTAATAATCACATTTGAGTGCTATGAGTTCGACTCACGAGTACAAAAAGTGAACGAAAGTGCGGAAGACTTCATCACAGCGCTTCATAATCAGTAGAGGCATGTGATCACAGCTCGTCAATAGACGATTTCATACATTATCCCATCACTGTTTTGATGCAGTATGTGACTATTAGTGAGAGGATGCAAATGCAAAGCAACCTGATGCTTGAAGATGCTGTGTGTATGTGTTGTCAAGGGGAATTGCAGGTAACACTATCATAGCAGTTACGAAAGACAATGACTATGAACATCTTGCGAGTGGAATGCCAATTGAAAATATGTCAATTTTTCAGAACCGACTCGTACAATTTTTCTAAGAGTACACAGAATGGTGACGAAGTTCGTCAAACGGTATACCCCCAGAATTTTTGTTCTTCGCATGCGCATCTGCCGTTAAGAACCTGTTATATATGTGTGGCAGGAACAATGGGGATGGGCCCAACTGTCAAGCACCAAATGCAATATGTTTTTCGTGTGAATATAGGCCACTCTTACATGTTGGATGTATTTCCTAACGAAGCTTAATAAATTCAGCTATAGTTTCATAGGGCAATGTACAGGTGTCATGTTAACAATCTTGTTCATATTATATATATATATAAATACATAAAAACATATTAAGATAGATATTATAATAATTATAACCACATTAACCTACTGAACTAAATCATATCTTCTGTAATTAATACATACAACAGCATATCCAGAAGGATCTTGTTCCTAAGTAAATTGTTGATTTTGAAACATGTCCTATCATAGGTTGGAAGTACTCTTCGATACCATGAAGGGAAGATGGACAATACTGCTGTTATTAGTGTGTTTTTGGTAATGTGTCACTTTATTCCTGTAAGAAGATGGAGTACAAAATAGTAACCAACAATTTAGTAATAGATTCTATCCATATTTTATGAACCCTGATTATACAAATCTATATAGTATAGTTTTCCTCATATATATTTATTTTTTGCTAGACCTGTTAAAAATTTGTTTACCAAAAATGTGTAGAGTATGGCGACAATTGAATGTTAAATTTCCGAATGAGGATTTTGTACTTGGGGCATTAATTCACAAATGTTGAGATGCTGAGATCCTGAGAGATGCTGAGATCAGAGAGTGATGGTTTTTTTTTAATGTTAACGTGCTATGAGCGATGAAAATATCATTTGCATTATTTGCGGATAGATCACATGCAGTGTATAAGACTGGCAATCCAATCCGATTACTTAGACAAAATATCAATTTATATTTGGGTGTAAATGTTTCTACTAATCGAAAATTGTTGTGTGTGATTACAAAATTTCATATTGAACTCTATGCATTTTGTAGCTGATTATTTTTAGAGGGGTTAGACTCATGCCCCTCGTTTTTTTGTTAATGTTATTGCATCAATCATGTGTACCGACTGTTGCCTTTGAACTTTTCTATTTCAAACTAATGATTTCAGACCAAACAGAGACAGAAAACATTTCGTGATTTCTATGGGACATGCAAAGCAAGTTGGCTGACATTTTGTCACCCACATAATAGCGACAAACCAACCTGGTTTACTGTCCATGTGTGCAATGGTAGAAGATTTGTTTCCCTGAAAATTAATTTCGAATTGGTATTTTCTAGTTCCCAAAATTAAGCACTTGCCTAGTTAAATTTCAATTTAGCGAATTAAAATATGTACAAGACATGGTAACAGGAAGGAAAAAATGGCGAATTGTTACCATGAACATTGTCACTTTTATACACCGAAACTTCTACGAAACTTAACTGTATTTTAATATATTTATATTAAATTTGAAATTCGTTTCGTAGTTTCGCAAATATAACCTAATGAGTTAAAATATTTATATGAATGCAATTTTTAAAATAAGTCCGTGACCCTTTCAACATATATTAATTTACATGACCTGGCATAATGATGGTTGTTTGCCAAATTTGAGGGGTATTTGTTGTTTATCTCCGGTGATATGACAAATATTTTAATTAGTTAGGTCTTGCTTCTTACAAAATGGTGGACAAAAGATACTTTCTATCCACACATTTAATGGTTTTAATACGTGTTTCGGAAACATGTGACCAAACTACGCCAAGGGATTTCTGATGTGAAAAAATTAATTTCAAATATGACACCCATGGTCCATCTCAAATTATAAGGGCTGTAAAGGTCCTAAAAATCCAGAATCCAAAAAGCATATTATGAAAAGAACTTGCATTAGAGGGACAAAATTTGGTATATGATTAATTAAAACCAGATCATGTAAAAAATAGTAGTATGAACCATTTTATTCCATACACCTTTCTAATTTCGAGGTAAAATTGATGCGTAATGCCTTTGCATTAACCAGAACGTGATAATTAACAGCACAACCAAACGGTCATTACAGCTTCGTATTGGAAAACATTCCTACTGGCAAATGTTCGAAATACGCACCTCCGACCTCATTGCAGTCGGTGTACTGGTGCATTAGAGACTGAAATACCATATCAAAGACACCTGGTGTGTCTCGCACCTTATTTCAGAGAGCCATGGCCCTCGATAACAAGTCCTCGAATTCAGTGGGTGTCTTGCGTGCTAATGCCTTGGCGAATACCCAAAGCTAAAAGTCTAATTGGTTAAAATCTAGCGAGCGTGGTGGCCGCGATCGGGATTTGCTGTGTTCACGTGGTTATGCATAATTCTCGAACGGCGAGCGGAACATCATCCTCCAGTAAGCATAACAACTTGAACTGCAGAAAACACCCTTACTGGAAGCCTGTGAATGGGTTAACAGCAAGTTGGGCCAATTAACTTTGTCGCCAAGAATCTCAGCACATATTTTGATCGAATATCGGTACTGTACTGATAGCCACTCATTGCATCTGCATGTGTGTTAGAGTCATCCCAGATGTGGTCATTTCAGCTATTAAAATGCCCATCCTGTGTGAACGTGGCCTCGTCTGTGAACATACCAAAAGCAGGAAAATCAGGAAACCACTTCACACTGATGCAGGAACCACAGGCAAAATTCTCGATGAGGGGCATAATCCGCTGGCTGTAATGCTTGCACCTTTCGCCGATTTGTACGGTCGCAGCAGCTGTTCATGTACTGCATGCCATACTGCCGCATTCGATACATCTATTGCACTTGCTACAGCACAGGTGCTAGTTGAAGGGGTTGCCTCGGCACTCTTAAAAACTGACCCTTCAAAACATGGGGTTGAAACCCTTCTCTGTTGACCTGGCCCACCTCGCCTCCACTACATGCCCGTTTCTCGTTGTCACCGTGTGACTTTAGGAACATATGACTGCCAGCCTGACGTGCAGGATATAATTGACTGTACAAACATGCAACTTCCCTTCCGTTTCCTATCGCTTCTCCAAACGCCAACACCATGTCCGTGAGTGAATGAAGAGATCTGGACGGCTCCTAAAATCGAGGTCTTGAGAGCCGATGAGGGTGATTGAAGTGAATATGGAGCGGTGCCGGAATCAAGGGGCGGGAAAAACGGGATCGTCCGGCACGATTACCATGTCCGTCATCACCGAATTAGAGCACGATGCCATGTCATTCGCTTGCCGAAGTGAAGATACACAATGACAAGCAGTGTATAACATGTTTATATGGCATCGAGTTAGGGCAGCGACATTGGGTGGGAGTTGCGGGCAGATGGGGAAACTGCTACGATATTCAACAGTGTGCGTCCACTATTGCAATACCAATTTAGGTAACAAATCACTGACAGTAGTACGAAATTAATGTTTTTTGGTAGGATGCCAGTATGTTCATTAATACGCACACTTAAGCACAACGCGATTAAACATGTGGTTACAGTATTTGCAGAACAGTCAGAGCTAGGCAGTTGCACATAAACTTTTTGTCTTTGTTTTTTACCCACTTGCTTGATAATGTGCCACCAAACACAATTCATTCGGCTTAGAGCATTTACTAATTGTAATTTGTTTGCTGCCTGTTTGTTCTTGGCGATAATTATTCAGTGTGCGACGCTGCATTACAGCCAGCATGTATTTACTTCCGACTGTAGGATGTGCTGCCTCCCCCCCACCTCCTGGCTTATTATTACTAAACAGAAACAATTGCCTGTGTTTTACTTGAAAACTGTGGGACCTAGAGATTTTCAACAAGAGAGTAAATTTTTGCTAAATACGACATACTGCTTAATATGATGGCATCAAACATCAAAATTACCTCAAGGTAACAAAGGTGTATCCAATAACAAGCTGCAAACTGCTATTTGTTACATGACGGGGATGAGTACATACCAGTTATTGGTTTAATTAATATATCAAATTTTGCCTCTAATGCAAGTACTTCTCGTAATATCTAATATGCTTTTCGGACTCCGCATTTAAGGGCTTCTAGAGCCCTTATTAATTGAGATGGTCCATGGGTATCATATTCCAAATTTCTTCTTTTCACATCAGCAATCCCCTGGCACAGTTTGGTCACATGTTTACAAAACTTGTTGTATATATATATATATATATATATATATATATATATATATATATATATATATATATATATATATATATATATATATATATATATATATATATATATACAAGTTTATTAATGAGGCTGAATATATATATATATATATATATATATATATATATATTAATACTGATAGTTGCTTCTTTTCCATCCTATGTTACGTTGAAAAACAAATACACTTTAAGATGTCCTAAAAAATACTTGCAGTTTACCGGAACATAATATGTAGCTGGGAAAAGTTTATCTCCTTGAGCAATGTAGTGAACTTGTTATATATATATATATATATATATATACATATTTTCTATGGCCACGGTATCTAAAATTATTGCCTTATAAATTTAAATTACATATGTCATCATAGCATACCATGTCAGAATAAGGCTTAAATTTGTTACACCATTCGATATTACATATCGTAGTGGACGAAAATGTTTTATAGCCGCCATTTTGAAGCTAAATATCTGACCCTCTTTAAATATATCAGTTTACTTGGTGTTCCGTAATATTACTTGTTTGAAAAAATTTCGAAGGAATCGGTTTCATTGTTTCCTGAGAAATGACACAAACACTTAATATTTTTGTGAGGTGCTATCTTACAAAATGGTGCGCTAAAGAAACTGTGTATAAGCATATTTAAAGCTCACAGTTTACACTTTCAGCACGAACGTTTGGTCGAAATTGGTTAAAGTATCTGGCATAAATACCAAATTAACCTAAATCATTTGTACGGCCGCCTAATTGAAAATATGTGCCTTATCCACCCACATAAGCCGTACATGGTAACATGTTAAACCACAGTATTTAAATACCTGCGAAATTTTACTGGAATTTATTGAGTAGTTTCCAAGCTATAATGAAAATGCTTTATTCTCTCTTACAAAATGGTAGAGCAATAGCAATACACAAACTTTTTATGATTAACTGACTAAAAAAGAGATTTTGTTAAAATTGGTTAAATGGTCACAGACATATTTAATGGCACCCTAAACATTAAAATTACAGCTACTTTGAAAATGTGCGTACGAAATGGCACAGCACTACAAAAGTCGGATATTCTTTCTAATTACTATACCACCTTTGTTGAAGTTTCGTTAATTGGTTCAAACATTTGGAGGGAGCACCCACTCAGAGACAGACATGAAAGTTACATAAACCTGTTTAACATAATTTGAGCACGATAACTGTGCTAGTGTAAGATCAGGTTTTTGCACTTATCTTGAAATTTGAGGTTAGTTCAGAATGTAGAGTGAAACTCACATTAGAAATCAAGTATGCCTATTTTAGTGTTTGCAGGTAAGTTGCTGTAATATTAAAGGCTGATTTAAAAAAAAAATTCTAAATTAATCGTGAACAGCATATAGAAATTAATTTGAATAAAGGGGCATACATCACAGACAGATATTCGCATGACCGTATAATCTTATCTTTATAAGGTTAGTATAATGCAGGCATGTGTATAAAAATTTGACTTACTCTCTTCAGAAGTATCTTCAGAATCCTCCTGGAGCACTCTGAAAGCTTCTTGCGTTTCAGCTGCCACTCGCTCTGCTGTGGAGCGCACAACTGCACAACAAATACAACATTATACTCTACTCACACTATCGTCACAATACACGAATCAAACATCTATAAAATCACCTCACACCGAGATTTTTTTAAAAAAAAGTAAACAAAGTTTGTTTGGCGCAATTAAATTATATTTGTGTTCATCTGGTTGCTACACACAAAAGTTTAATTTGCGCAACTAAAGATTAAATTCAGTTCTACCTACAATGAATAAAAAACCATTTTAAAATGCCACTTTTATGGTGGACAGGGGCTGTCCACCATAATACGAATTACAACAATTAATTGTTGTAATTCGTATTACTTTGGTACGCCCTTCTGTTGTAATGTCATTCTATGTGCTAGACGTTGTAGTACTCATTACATGGAATTCTCTTAAATTAATTGGAACAAATTATTTCAGCTGTTATAATAAATTAAACTTACCTGAAATTCGTATTTTTAGTTCCACATGTACTACTTTTTATTTTACTGAAAAGTTTTTTTTTGTGCTATTAATAATGAGGTTTTATTAATTTCGCAAATTTGCATTATTAATTTGTTTCGGCAGTTGTTAACTACTGAATTACAACAAAAATCAATCGTGTAACCATGGATCATTGAAGAATACTTTTATCAGAGTAATTTCTATCAAATTCTGTTAATATTATCATCCCTTTCAGATGAAACATTTGAAGAAAGTGGTGCAAGCACCGGTGATACAGGATCTCATCTCTCATCACCTCATTCTTCAGCACAATGTGCTATAAGTCATATTATTACTAAGGATATCTGGGACCAATCACTGTTCCGGACAAAACCGCAATAGGATTTTGTATGCAGCATACTCAATCATGTCTGAAACTCTACACATTTCTCTATCACTCACAGATTTTTGGAGAAAGGACACACGCAAAATGAAGGGGAATCGATGCAAGCCCTCGTTGAAAGGAGGAGATGAAGACAAACTGTTTAGGGTTATGCTCATACGTACAGCAAAAACAAAAGGCGAACCATACGTGTTGAAAGAAATCTCTCGGAAGGACATCAAGAACTGAACAGAACTTTTGGGTTTCGACAACCACAACTGGGCAGTAAGCGAAAATAAAGAGCACATACATTGGAACGAAGTGAAACAGATTCGTATGGAGAGAGAATCCCACCCCAAGCCTCAGTTTTCTCTCTGAGCCCAGTGTCTGACGATTTTATTATCTCGTCGGCCTTCTGTGCAAGTACGCTGTCTGCCAAATGCTTGGTTTCATAGCACTTGTTTAGGGAGTAAGAGATGTGCTGCTTACACCGCTCGTCCAGTGTGTTAATGCCCGTGTCTCCACATGATAAGCACATTCGTTCCCCGGGCCTGCAGAACCTATCTCCAGGAATGCGCAGCTCTAATGGTACATTGCCGATCAGCGTATCGATGATAGGTTTCTTTCCCGATGCGGTCTTAAGGTCGAAGTTTCGAACATCTTGCCCTAAGGTTTGCGAATTGTATAGTTGGCAATGTGAGCAGTCCGGCTGTAGTCTACGATGGTACCAACAAAAATGCAGCCGGGGTGCTGGTCGCAAACACGTTAATACACGAACACTTATTCTTTACATCTACACGCCGGTCTCTCGCTGGTCTAAACACGTTCGCGAAATTCGAGTAGAATTTTTGATTGGTAGAAGTGGTGAACACAAAATAATAACTGACCACTCTGAATGCTACAAAGATCGGGGAAGTCACTTCTAGTATCAGACCGAGAACTGTGGCGTGGCCCGCCTTTGCCTATATTACTTATTTGCAGATGTCGTGGCCAACAGCCAATCATATCCGAACAATGTGAATCATCAATAGTTTATTAGCACAGTCTAGTGAAGATGGGCGTTGAGCTTTAATGTGTACATGTTGCGCGGGAATGTGAGAGGACTGGGGGTAGAATGTAATGACCAATGGTACATTTAAGGGGATTAGTTGGGAAGGTGGGGGTCGGCTAGGTAATTAATGGCATATACTGTTTGTCTTAAGGGGTTTGATTAAGTTAACTAAATATTGGAGGGGTTGGTGGTGTGGATGAGTCTTCTGATGGTTCTTTTTGCGGGAAGGATGTGTGATTTCCCATCTCTATGGAAATCAAACATTGTTCTCTCAATGATTTATATACTTTTTGGAAAATTTTCCAAAAACGTTATATTTTCTTGAATTTTCCCCAGATTGTACTGATTTGTTGGGGGTTCGAGTTCGCCTGGGGGCAAGGTCAAGATCGCGGCCAACCAAGGGAAAAAATTAGTTTCTCCCCGATTTTCTTGGGATTTTTTAAATCGAATTCTTGGATATTTTTATCAAGATTTTTACTTCAATGTCACCTGTGGTCAAGGTTAAGTTCAAGGAATTTCTATATGACGGCCGGGATATATAATCTAATTTTTTTACAATTTTTGTGTATAGATTAATTTTTTGGGGTCATGGTAAATACATCCAATATGACTGCTGGGTGAAATCGCAACGTTGCATACGGTTCCAGTAATTAAAATTTCCTCCATATTTTACTACATTTTTACCCAATTTAATGAGTTTTCTGTTATTATGAAGCTGAAGGTCTTTCGGGGTCAAGGTCAAGCAAATCCAAAATGGCAGTCGGTTTCAATAAGGTAATTTCTCCTAATTAATGCAAATATTGAAGGTCTTTCGGGGTCAAGGTCAAGCAAATAAAATGGCAGTCGGTTTCAATAAGGTAATTTCTCCTAATTAATGCAAATATTTTTTCGATTTTTTATGATGTATCTTGATTTTTCCTGTTCAGTGTCAATACCATGTCAATAAAATATGGCAACCATTATAAATATTGTAATTTTCCCCGATTCTTACGAATCTATCCGAACTTTTGGGATATTTCTTGCTTTTCCACAGAAATATATCCCAAGGTCCCAAGTACAGGATCAAATTCAAGATTGCGACCTGCTGTCGTTACAACATGGCGGCTGGCGAGCACCCGTCCCGGTGACGGGCTGTCGGTGGCCGAGCAGTTAGCCTGCTCGCCTCCCACAAAGGCGATCCGGGTTCAATATCCGGCCGGGTCACTCCGGATTTTCGCATGTGGGAATCGTGCCGGACGATGATGTTGGTCGGCGGGTTTTCTCGGGGATCTCCCGTTTACCCAGCCCTTTCATTCCGGAGCTGCTCCATACTCACCTGAATCACCCTCATCGGCTCTCAAGACCTCGATGATAAGAGCTGTCCAAATCTCTTCACTCACTCACCAGTTCCGGTACCGGCAGACTCGCCATTATCACACTTCTTTCGTTTATAATTAATATGAACATTACAGAGGAGAAAACAATTGTACTGGCAATGTCTAGTAAGACATAGTTCTAATGCAAAATAATATTTAACTTAATGCGCTGAAACACACTGTGTTGGTCCATTTCAAGTAATTCCCTTCACTTAGTTGAGCTTTGTTTGCAGGAGGCGGAGGGAATGGCTTGAAAGTAGAGCTTTAACAGAGCTTCAGAAAAGTTGTAAGTATTCGTGGATGGACTATAAACTACACACGGATATAGGCTGTTCAGGTTAAAAATTGAGCACTTTTGAAAAATATCACTGCCTT
This sequence comes from Dryococelus australis, assembly GCA_029891345.1. Lineage (NCBI taxonomy): Eukaryota > Metazoa > Arthropoda > Insecta > Phasmatodea > Phasmatidae > Dryococelus > Dryococelus australis. The sequence goes on along the minus strand of CM057009.1, from coordinate 311,187,752 downwards.
TACGTGTGTACATTTTAAAGGCACGCTTACTGGTGTACGACCAGTGAAGTTAACAACGATGTACAGAAAGTAGTTCCATTCTTTAATGTCAAACTGAAAGTGTTAGGTAATCATTTGCGAATACAGAAATTGTGTGTTTTTTTTTTTTTCCTTCGGTGTTTTATTAATATGTACAAATGGCAAATTTGTAAAATATTTACGTATCAAATATCTACACACTTACATTTGACCGACGAATCAAATGAGCAGGCCCGTGGCAATGTCTAGTTTCCACGTGGTGGAACAATACCAAATGCTCATACAAGTATATCTTAGGCAGGTCTTTCAGAAGTGCTCAGTTCGCGTGAACAAATATTTAACATACCGAAGGCCCCGCCGAAGTTATCAGCAGGGGCAGGATCTAGATTTTGTCGCTCCACTACTTTCATAGTGCCTTTCTCATCTTCAACAACATAGTACACGGTCTTCGCAGCGAACGGCATACCTGCGAACACAGAAAATGATCAACCATTTAATTACAATACACGACATAAAATATCGAATTTGTTGGTGTACGATAAAATTATTCTGCGTGCACGTTTGTTTTTAAAGCATTCAAAGAGTATTGATGATGTTTACTAATCCCATCCCTACATATTCATATCGTGTTCATACATTTGCGCTGCGGTAGACGTAACGTAAGCTGCTTTACGGAATCCGGCTCAGAAGAGAGTCATTTCCCACGCCTGAGAATTAGCGGCATGGGGGGTGCATTTACAGTGCGTTCGCTGACAACGCCAAGTAGACACAACGGGCTGTACCAACAGCCAATCAGGGAGGGAGCATTTACAGTGCGTTCGCTGACAACGCCAAGTAGACACAACGGGCTGTACCAACAGCCAATCAGGGAGGGAGCATTTACAGTGCGTTCGCTGACAACGCTAAGTAGACACAACGGGCTGTACCAACAGCCAATCAGGGAGGGAGCATTTACAGTGCGTTCGCTGACAACGCCAAGTAGACACAACGGGCTGTACCAACAGCCAATCAGGGAGGGAGCATTTACAGTGCGTTCGCTGACAACGCCAAGTAGACACAACGGGCTGTACCAACAGCCAATCAGGGAGCATTTTCAGTGCGTTCGCTGACAACGCCAAGTAGACACAACGGGCTGTACCAACAGCCAATCAGGGAGGGAGCATTTACAGTGCGTTCGCTGACAACGCCAAGTAGACACAACAGGCTGTACCAACAGCCAATCAGGGAGCATTTACAGTACGTTCGCTGACAACGCCAAGTAGACACAACGGGCTGTACCAACCGCCAATCAGGGAGCATTTACAGTGCGTTCGCTGACAACGCCAAGTAGACACAACGGGCTGTACCAACAGCCAATCAGGGAGGGAGCATTTACAGTGCGTTCGCTGACAACGCCAAGTAGACACAACGGGTTGTACCAACAGCCAATCAGGGAGCATTTACAGTACGTTCGCTGACAACGCCAAGTAGACACAACGGGCTGTACCAACAGCCAATCAGGGAGCATTTACAGTACGTTCGCTGACAACGCCAAGTAGACACAACGGGCTGTACCAACAGCCAATCAGGGAGCATTTACAGTACGTTCGCTGACAACGCCAAGTAGACACAACGGGCTGTACCAACAGCCAATCAGGGAGCATTTACAGTACGTTCGCTGACAACGCCAAGTAGACACAACGGGCTGTACCAACAGCCAATCAGGGAGGGAGCATTTACAGTGCGTTCGCTGACAACGCCAAGTAGACACAACGGGCTGTACCAACAGCCAATCAGGGAGCATTTACAGTGCGTTCGCTGACAACGCCAAGTAGACACAACGGGCTGTACCAACAGCCAATCAGGGAGCATTTACAGCGCGTTCGCTGACAACGCCAAGTAGACACAACGGGCGGTACCAACAGCCAATCAGGGAGCATTTACAGTACGTTCGCTGACAACGCCAAGTAGACACAACGGGCTGTACCAACAGCCAATCAGGGAGCATTTACAGTACGTTCGCTGACAACGCCAAGTAGACACAACGGGCTGTACCAACAGCCAATCAGGGAGCATTTACAGTACGTTCGCTGACAACGCCAAGTAGACACAACGGGCTGTACCAACAGCCAATCAGGGAGGGAGCATTTACAGTACGTTCGCTGACAACGCCAAGTAGACACAACGGGCTGTACCAACAGCCAATCAGGGAGCTTCTCGCTACCTCGGCGTCGCACACGTTGCCTGCGCTGGAGAAAGTTGTTCCGATTTCGACTTGACTGCGAGCAGAGCCCACAGACATCGAAGTTATTATCCACAATTCAGTGCGTGGTGGGCAAGGCGAGCAAAAACGCGAAGATTACGCGGATTTGGATTTATTTTGAGACAAGCTAGAATTCAAAATACGTGCGGTGGCGGAGGTTTAGTCTACTGATCGTCGTACCAAGGAGTGGCTTACTCCACCATTTCTATGAGAATAGAACCCTTAGGCTCACACACATTCAACTTTGTTTGTACGCATTAGGTACGTCGTTTTTTTTTCCATAATATTTTTTTTTTTTTACGATTTTTATATATTTTTTACGATTTTTCTCAATTTTTTTTTTATGTTTCAGGTCTTTGCAGTCAATGCCAAGGTCAACAACTACCAACATGGTTGTTGGAGTCATCATTGTATTTTTTCCATCTATTTTTTTATTGGTTTATCGAATTTTTGCGTTTTCTAGAACTTTTTACTTAATTTTTTGGTTTCTAGGTTGTCGAAGTTCACGGGCGCGGTGTCAAGGTCACTCAGATCCAATATGGCGGCCATGTGACTTCACAACATGGCAGCCGGTCGGTTCCTTGACATCTACTGCCCCATTTCCTTATGCCAGACTTCGCTTTTATATTCTACTGCAGAATGTTTACAATTAAGTTTGTAATTTTTAGAAAGCCTGCTTCATAAAACACAGTTAAACTTTTTCAACTTATTAAAGTTTATTGCATACGAATGTTTACCATATACAAGAAATCATTTCTACATCTCCCTGGGACATTTTGTTCTAGAGATTATGGCGAGCTCCTAGTTGGTTTAGATGTTTGTATAAAAAAAGTAATGCCGCAATTTGTCAACCTGTCCTAGTAACATCAATGTCACGACACATATATAAATTGAATTTTTACAGCTTCCGATCTGAAAAGCAGCCATATTTATCCCCGACCTCTTATTCAGTACACAAATGTTACGTGCATAATTCAGACATCATAATACTGTAGCTTCCAAACATACAACGTTTTATGTAAATGTGAACGTTTAGCCCGATACGTGTAACGCGTAAAGTGAAGACATCATAATCCTGAATTAAGGGTTGCTACTACTTACTGCGGTGGAAATATTTTGAAAGTTCAGCCAATCATTTAAAAGCATGCATAAAAAAAATTAAAATTTGATTGTAAATTTTGCATTACAATACGCATTTATACCGACCTGCTTGGGAAATAAAATCAGATGGAAACAAGTAAATACACGTAAATAAACAACACTTTCCATTTTGATCGAATACAGCACTCACTGGAGCCGCGGTGGCTGAGCGGTTAGCCTGCTCGCCTCCCACCAAGGCGAACCGGGTTCTATCCCCGGCCGGGTCACTTACAGGTTTTCGCAACTGATAATCGAGCCGGGCGATGCCGCTGGTCCGCGGGTTTTCTCAGGGATTTCAGGTTTCCCCGCCCTTTTATTCCGGCGCTGCTCCGTTCCCGCCTCATTTCACCCTCATCGGCTCAAAACCTCTTTGCTAAGAGCTGCCAAATCACTCAACTTTTGGTTAATTTAAGAATGTATTGCAACAGGTGGATTTTGGGAGCCTGCTGTTTACTGCTTAAAAGTACATCGGCCGGAGATTTTTCGCTCTTGAGGCACAACAATATGGGCGATAACACGCTTTCTTGTGCAAACGCGATGTAAACTGAGTTTGTGGAAATCTTATTCCAGGGATATTTATTCATTAGCTGAGGTACGTGTGAATGCACAATGCGTGAAGAGATTTGGGCGGCTCTTTACATCTGTGTGCCAACCTCCCAGGTAAGATTTCAAGCATATACCGCTAATAAGCTTGAGAAGTCAACAATGAGGACAGAGCAGCGTCGTAGAGCACTATTCCCACATGCGAATTCCCGGGTCGCTTAAGTGAGAGGCGTGTGGTCTAACCACTGCACCACCCCCCCCCCCTCCAACGTCAAACGTTGTGGAAAACTTCGGCAGAAAACGCATTACAAGATTGCGCAATGTGCTTGATATGTCTGCTTAGGAATAGCATTTAGGAAACGCTACGCGTGGCTATGAAATTCTCAAAGTTCTCTAGTTTTTTTTTCAGATTTCACTAAGTTTTCGACTTGCAGTGGTGGGATTTGGCCAGCCATCCAAAAATTGGCCCAAGATGACGTAACCGATCTCGCTGGCTGCGCACTATCAGACTCCATGTCCCAACATGTTCAATGCTTTTCTGCCAACACGTCACGTCAAGCAAAGATGGCATTAATTGGATTTTAGGTTAAAAAAACTGTTTAGTACTCTAGTTCTTTTCGGTGTTTCTTATCATTCCTAATGCATTTTGAATAAAATTCTAATTGGTAAAAGTATTTTATAGTGCTTGTCATTAAAAGTTAAGATATAAACGAACACTTTCATCACTGTTGACCATGTGACTTTGAGAGTTGTGTTTCTTTGGGGTAGTTCAATGTTGGATACATGCGCAGAAGATGAATCTTTAGTCTATGGAAATGACCACATCTGGTGAAAAAATTGGCATCAGTTGGCATCCCTGATCACGCTCGTTTCTACGCCACGCCACAGGTCTGTTCAAGGTCGCGCAACTGTCGATGGTCTGGCGACTTTCGCTGTCACACCCTCCCCCCCCCTTCCATTTTCCTCTTCACCCTCTTCCTTTCTTATTCTTTTTTCTTCTCATTCTCTCTACTGCGTCCTAAACGTGAGAACGGTCAAAAACGTAGACGCCAGACTTCACACTTTGGGAACCAGAGTTTGTTGGGGAAACTCAGCACTCCTTACTCTGATATCCGGCGATGTAACTGAAAAAAGGGGGGGGGGGGGGGCGCAGTAGTAACTTGTCTCGGGTGACACGCTATATCCGCGCGGCGTTGCCAACTTGTCAGTCCGTCTGGTCAGAGCCGGGATGGCGTGAGCCCTCCCGGCAGTCAGCCAGCCAGTTCATCGTTTCCATCCAATGTTGTTCCAAAATAAACCACTAACTGATTATATTTTATGCATTTCTTGTAGTTCTACGTTTCAAATAGTTAGCAAATACAATCAGGCATTTAGTTGGTTTTCAATGTATCGCAGCAACCATAACTGGCCAAGCCCCCTTTTTTTAAAATAATTGTTAGCATCGTGGATGAAGTAACTTTAGTTATTCATTTGTGTGACTACCATCGCGTTTGCATATTTTCTGCGTTAGTTCGTTCCTATCAGTATGTTCGATAGTCCAAGCTTTAGCATACAGTAGCTGTACTTACGTATTTTGAAGGCGTTTATCTGCTCGAATTAATCTGATTGTATCCATATAAAATTTTCATCACTTTAATCACAATTGTATTTAAGAGCGAATAATATAATATATAATTGTGTATTATTGTTAATAAATTCCATACAAATATCTTTCTATTTGGATTGAAACCAGCAAAAAAAAGTAAGCGATTATAAAAATTTATTGTAATTGGTTATTTACAGGAAGTTCAATGATATGCACAACGTATTCAGCGGTAATTTATGAGGAACATTCGAACTTTTACCGAAAAATTAAATCATTACACCGTTTTATAAGAATAAAATGCGAAATGAAAATGCAATATGGACAGTCACTGCCTGTAAATACAAACCAAGTAATTCTTAACCTAGCAAAACTAATAGAAGACCGTAAATTTGTATAACATATGGCATTTACTCAGTAATCAATTATGAACTCTTAACCAACGTGTACCGACACACTATATTTTCTATTTGGAGTGTTTGGACATATTAGTTGTGATAATAACACAAATGCAAAAAAAAAAAAAATCTACCCAAACATGACTGTAATGAAAGTTGTTTTTTCGTCTATTTTTAATTTTTTTTTTTACACATAATCGTACGCTCACATTTGAAGTGACTGTTCAGTTGGTTGGTAGCCTGAACGGTTGAAAGACGGTTGAAAGGTATACATGTAACGGAATGGACTCAGATAGCGAAGTATCTGACAGAGGCTCGGAAATAGGCGATGAAATTCCATCTGACAGCAGCAGCTCAAGTTCCGAGGATGACGCGGATCAGGAGATTGCGTTGGCCCGGAAATGGTGTAATGTAAGTGTTACGTCTCTGCGATATCACTTTACTGGCACAAGTGGCATGCATTTCGACACAGATCACGAGCACAGCATTTTAGATTTTTTTTCTGTATGTTTTCTGACCGCACTCCCAACCAGCTTATCACTAACGAGACCAACAGGCGCACTCAACAATGCAAATACGAAAAGTGGAAAAACACACGCAAAAATGAAATTTATGTCTTCTTTGCTGTCGCCATTCTGCGGAGCATTGTATGGAAGCCTGATGTAGAGCTATATTGGTCCTCAAATGCCCTTCTGCAAAAACACCAATTTTCCCAAAAAAAAACATGACCTACAAACGTTTTTGTTTGCTGAAACGTTTTTTGCACTTTTTGACAATGCAAGTTTTGACAACACACATCCATGTCCAAAGCTGCGAAAAATTTGGCCTGTGTTTTTGGATTTGAATGAAAAATGCAAAACGTTGTAGACACCTGAAAGAGACATTGTTATTGACGAGTCTCTGTTACTGTTCAAAGGGAAACTACAGTGGAAGCAGTACATTCCTTCATAAAGGTCACGTTTCGGCATAACAAATTTTTTGTTCTGCGAGTCCAGCAGTGGTTATGACTGGAACACGGTAATCTACACAGGTAAAGAGACACAACTTGATGCAGCATTTCAGCATCTCCCGAAATCCTCCCAAGTGGTTATGACGTTGATAAATCACTTACTAAATAAAGGTTACTATGGGACAAGAAAACTTATGACTAGGGAAACACGAATTTCGCGGGGGGAAAAAAAAATCCGCACATGCTACATTTCAATACTCTACTGCCACAACAGCAGTTCTCTTCTGCTTATTGGCGGCGTGACATGCGAGAAGACATTTTCTTACTTTACTGGCCAATCAGAATCAAGTAGCCTCAATACAGTACAGTCTGTGATTCGCACGCAGGTATTTAAGACACCTAACATGCAAACTATTCAATCACGTAAACGAATATGAGATAAAGTTATATAAAATACAGCTGGCCATGAAATTGGCTCTCCCTATTTATAACATATTTGGTTTAAATTATAATATTAAAGCAATATTCGATTTCTTAGGCTTTTATTGAATTGCTTTAAAAACATGTTTAACAACTATGGCGGAGTAACTATGTCGAAAATTACGAATAGTGAAACAATTCCAGTCCAGTTAACGCCATTATGAATGTGCGTTTTCTTTCATCATGTTTATATGAGTACCTGGTTCGTGTTGTCGGAATATTTCATTGGCAGTTAAATTTTTTTTTTTTTTGCTTTCATCAGTACAGTTGGTGAGTTTTCTTGAGTGAGTTATAATATTTTCAGCACGTGTTTACCGCGTCATAAAACCGCCCGTTCCGCCATTTTCCAACCGTCCCGGTATCAGCCATTAAGCTACGTCGTAAATATAATTTACGTTTCAAGGTTCAAGTTTATTGTTTCCATGAATCGTACGAAATGTTAGTTTTACTGAATGAATCTGCAAATAAATTATTTAATTTTAGTGACGGATGAATGAAATTTTACGCACAGATTTCCATGGAAAAGCACGTGTTCGCGAATTTGTAGGATGGTGCGCCACCCCATTTATTTATTTTGATTTTATTTATACTGGCGGAGTTAACGTTTCAATGCCTTCTCTTACACTTAACCAGGTATAACTCAGTGTACACATACCTAAACATAAAGAACAAGAAAAATACTTACATTAACAAGAGGCGAAAAAGAAATATGATAGCTCAAACAATAGTGTAAATTTGAAAAAGATCAGTGGTTTCATATGATGTACACATCTCGAGCAGGACTAGACACAAGGCAATGTTTAAAGAAACTAAAATTAAAATATCACAATAATACTGATCTACAATACCACAAAATTTGTTTCATAATCCACATTACCAAACATAAATATAAATCTGCAAAACCTATAAACTACCTGAGAGGAAAACAACATATTGAATCTTATCTCATTAAAATAAATAAACATATCTATAATAATAACTTACATATTATGAAAATCGAATGCAGCAAAAATTAAAATAAATTGACGAATGGGCAGCAACAATTAACACATTGACCAAAGTGAATGTATAAATCAAAAGTTGTAGGTAAAGTGTACGATTATTCCATGCTCGTGCGACATGGACGGTGAAAGAATTTGCATGTACCTGGGTTTAGTGAGCTGGAATATTTAACAGAGATGTATTTTCAGCACGCGTGTTAATAGCGTGGTAATCCTCCAAGGTTTCCAGCCAAGTGTGTACGTATTCTGGCGTTGTAATATACGAGGATAGTATATTGTACGCTAGTGTGAGACTGTGGAGCTGACGTCGTTCGTCCACACGTAACCAGTTTAGTTTATCAAAGTAAGGAGACAAGTGATCACGTGATTTTAGGTTGAACACAAGTCTTACACAAGAATTTTGTATGCGTTGAAGTTTGGCTGCCAAATTTTGCGTGCCATTGGCACCTTAGCTATTCGCGGATACCCGAACGAGATATTGCCGCAACGCTGGATTGGTCGTGGAGCAGCTGGTTGCCAGGCTCTTCATCACCGGGATCCAAGAAGCCTGGATCTTACATCATGCGTCCTTTTTCTATGGGGGTACATAAAGGATCGAGTGTTTCGTCCACCATTGCCGGCCTCGAACGAGAATTACGGACGCCATCCAAACCGTAACACCGGACATGCTGACAAGAGTGTGGAACGAGTTTGGATATCGCGTAGATGTCGTCCGTGATCCTCGTGGCGATCACATTGAACATTTATGACGATATGATATGCAAACTTCACCTTTCCACGGTTCATATGATTGGTCAACCAAGGCTGTATGTTTGTTTTATTGCTGTATTAGTAGTAATGGCCAACTCTCTTCAACACGCGTGCAATTAATTTTTTAATAATTTCTTAAAAGCTCAGGTGGTAGGTAGGAATTGTCTCGTTGAACTCAATACCATTACAGATGAAACCAGAAACATATGCAACAATAGTGAGACAATAACAAATACACGCGTGCCTTACCCGGGACTCGAACCCAGAAAACTTCGTACAATAAGCAAGTGTACATTCAACCGAATTACGGAGGTCGGATTCGAGCATCAACTTCGAATATATTCAGTCTAATGTTTCGAATGATAAGGTTTAGGAACAGAAAATATTTGGAAATTAGTGTCTGCGTCACACACTTATGCCTAATACTCAATGGCTTTACTATTAAACACGGTTCGTTCAATACAATCTTTTAAGCTGCATTCCGGGACGAATATTAAAAAAAAAAAGATAGGGTATTTCACTATTTCAGTGAAATCAAGTATTACGGTCCCCGCGTTTCTCTACTCTTACATGTAGCAACGTTGTTTTTGAAATGTAACTTACCCGAAACTGCAGTCAAGATACGAACAGCAAACGGAGACGCGCAGGAAATCCGACCACCTCCGACTGCAATCGCGCCTACACTGACGCGTGACGCGGACGAAGAAGGATGGAACGAGAAACAAATAGCGTATGGATGATATCACTTGTTCACAGCTTACGCCACCAGCGTCCACGCAACAAAATCATTGGCCAGCGTCTTTTTTTTTTAACCACGCCTTTGTTGTGGCTTCGTCGAGAGCGGCCATTAAGTCACGCGACTGGAACCGAAGCGGTTATTATAGTCCATTCCCGATTGGAAGCGAATTATGTAAATCAATCTTTGAGAAAACAATCTAGGCGTAGAAGGGGGGGGGGGATATAATTATACGCGTTTTTAATTGTAGCATATTTCATACTTATTACAGCAAAATTATGATTTTTGAGTTAGTAATTTACAACTGAAAAGAGATTTTAATGTTTGAATACTTATTTAAATATATTTAGATACGATGGCGAGGCAAAAACAAAGTGAAGTTGGCAGATGTGGGGAGCCATGACATGGCGTGTTGCTGTTTTACCAAACGAAGCGTAAAATATACTTCCTCTGAAAAAAAAAAAACTTCAAATTACCACAACACGTTTGTAGGCGTTGTGTTTTTAAACCTACCTAAGCAAATGACGATTTTGTGATAAATCTGTGTTTCCTCGGCAGCAATAAATATACTGTGACGTATATTTCGTTAATAATTTTGACTGTGAAATGGCGTTCCTGTGTGTATCGTGGTTGATACGCTGGCCCTGTGTGTGTGTGTGCGTGATTTTAAATATTTGATATTATCTATTTATACGTTGTAAATGAGAACTGGTTTTATGGCGAAGTTATTTATTTACATTCACGTCTGTTTATTTATCACAACGTTGTGCCTTTGCCCTGGGTATTTGAAACACAGTCGTGTAACGTGATTTACCACCAATCCCTGCAAAATAACCAAGACCAGCCCCGATTAATTTCAATAAACCTAATACACAGTAAGTAGCAATACATATAACTATGAGTGAAATAAAAGTAACGGTAGGCTTATTTGAGTGCATGTTCACCGCTATATTTTAAGTTTCTATGACAAAAAATGAGCGACACGAGTTGCGTGCTGATTTTAATGTCGCTTTTTCGTTGGACTGGCTATTCCTTCGTTATTCGAACTGAGGCCGTCCTTTTAAAGAAATAACCAAACACATATCAATAACAAAAAGTTACATACTACAGCTCATTACCCTGCAGTTGTAACGGTTTTTAACAAAGTCACGGCAAAATATTAACGTGCATTACGTGTAATGTGCTGTGTCGTGGAAAACAAATATGTTAATTTAACGTAACCGTAAGAACTATCGTTAATTGAGGCATTTTTATAACGTCATAAAGCTGACTTAAATAATGTTTTAGGCCTAAACTGTGAATATTCGTACGAAATGGTTTTTGAAACAGACCTAAGACAGAATTCTTTGAAATCTGTAAACAGTAAACAACACATTTGACACGTATAAAAGTAGAAGTCACATTTCAATGTTTAATTTAAGGCGTAGCGAAAGTATACGAACACATGTACACACACAATGGCATGTAAACATTGGTTTTGACAGATGCTACATGGCAGTCACATGGCAATGTTTGTTTACATTTGGCGGAAGGATACGAAACGGGCCCGCAAGTAGATATTTAGCAGGGCTCCGAGAAAGTTGCGTCCAATGGGGAATGGACTATACACGGTAGTGATGGATAGTTCACGAACTACCAGTTCATTTTGAACTGGTCTTGAAAAAGAACTAGGTGCATAGTTCACCGCGACATTAAAGAACTAGTCTCTTCTGATATAGGTCAGTCGTTCTCGCAGTACCAGTAACTACGCCAGGTGCGCCACTGTCCGTCACAGAACATACAAGGATTATAGAAGGTACTCTGTGTATTGACAACCGATGACCTTGCGAACAGCGATGGTAGCGCGCAGCGTCTCTTTCCCGAACTGACGACGTTGAAGCGGGCTATTCAAATGCTTGTAGGGGTGGTATTTTGATATTGTACTTTCCTCCTACTACAACCCCCCCCCCCCCTTAAACAGTATATCCATGAAACTTTTTTTTAAATTGGAAACTGCACGTGGCCTAATAAATTTTAAACAAAATAATAAAAAATGCATCGACAAATTGAAAATAATTTGTGTAAATAATAAAATATAAATTATGTTTTTTTTAATTTTATTTTCAAGTAGTTAATATTTTAAAATAAAAAACATAGTTTATTAAGTAAAACAATATTTATTTAACAGAAAACCTGAGAAAGTAATAGTTTAAAATAATTAACACATTAAAATGACACCGTTTGTTTAGTGTTTGTAGATAGTTAAAACACCATACCAGGAAGGGCATGGCTACTCTACACATTGAAGTTGCCACATTAATTACTTGTGTTCATAACACTCTTTCATTGATGGCACACACTCTCATTTTAACATACACAACATTTAGCATGTTGTATTTTGGTTCTTTGTCACAGTAAAAAATAATCTACAATTTGCAAGACATTTAAGCTTCAGGTATGGGGTTTTGATTTCCTGTTTTGTAAATAAAATTTTTATATACTACCTAAAAAAAAACCTTTTTTTAAAATTGATTTTATTAACAGAAACTATATTTAGTGTGTTTCGATCAACAGAAGTGTAACAAATTAACCAGTTGACAGCACTGTCAGCAATATTCCTTTTGTTACGTGCTTAAAATTTATTGCATTTGTAACTACGGATCACATACTTAGAATAAACAACTGTTATGTGTAGTAATTGCAGAATGTGCAAGACTCAAAATATAACTGCTAGGGGCTGTATTAATCGTTCCAGTAAAAAAAAAAAATTTCTGCTGCAACATTTCTAGCAATACAAATCCTAGTAATGTACGAAAACCAAAACCATCCTGTTTTTGTGAAAAGAGAGGCGTAAATGTTACACTGCATATTAAAAGACTTTGTTCACTTACCATGGTTAGCTGTCGCTCTGCCATTCTCTTGAACACAACACCGTCGCTTTTCAAAAAAAAAAAAAAAAAAAAAAAAGTCTTTAATTGCCCACACTACAGTCTTAAGAAAACAAAAAATTTGCTACAATACTGAGTGAAATAGCTCCCAGCATGTGGCAGCAGTTCAAATGTCTGGTATACTAAGTGGTTTGTGAAAGCAGGCACACTTATTGTACCTGCAATCAAAAGTTTTAGGTGCAGTTTACCTCAAAGAAGTATGCACTAAGCAAGATCAGATTTATCCAAATGTCTGGTATACTAAGTGGTTTGTGAAAGGAGGCACAGTTACTGTACCTGGAATCAACAGTTTTAGGTGAAGCTTACCTCAAAGAAGTATGCACAAAGCAAGATCAGATTTGTCCAAATGTCTGGTATACTAAGTGGTTTGTGAAAGAAGGCACACTTACTGTACATGCAATCAAACGTTTTAGGTGAAGCTTACCTCAAAGAAGTATGCACTAAGCAAGATCAGATTTCTCCAAATGTCTGGTATACTAAGTGGTTTGTGAAAGCAGGCACACTTACTGTACCTGGAATCAACAGTTTTAGGTGAAGCTTACCTCAAAGAAGTATGCACAAAGCAAGGTTCAGATTTGTCCAAATGTCTGGTATACTAAGTGGTTTGTGAAAGCAGGCACAGTTAATGTACCTGGAATCAACAGTTTTAGGTGAAGCTTACCTCAAAGAAGTATGCACAAAGCAAGATCAGATTTGTCCAAATGTCTGGTATACTAAGTGGTTTGTGAAAGCAGGCACACTTACTGTACCTGCAAATCAGAAGTTTTAGGTGAAGCTTACCTCATAGAAGTATGCACAAAGCAAGGATCAGATTTGTCCAAATGTCTGGTATACTAAGTGGTTTGTGAAAGCAGGCACACTTACTGTACATGCAATCAAAAGTTTTAGGTGAAGCTTACCTCAAAGAAGTATGCACAAAGCAAGATCAGATTTGTCCATATGTCTGGTATACTAAGTGGTTTGTGAAAGCAGGCACACTTACTGTATCTGCAAATCAGAAGTTTTAGGTGAAGCTTACCTCAAAGAAGTATGCACAAAGCAAGATCAGATATGTCCAAATGTCTGGTATACTAAGTGGTTTGTGAAAGCAGGCACACTTACTGTACCTGCAAATCAGAAGTTTTAGATGAAGCTTACCTCTAAGAAGTATGCACAAATCAAGGATCAGATTTGTCCAAATTTCTTGTATACTAAGTGTTATTATGAAAGCAGGCACACTTACTGTACATGCAATCAACAGTTTTAGGTGAAGCTTACCTCAAAGAAGTATGAACTAAGCAAGATCAGATTTATCCAAATGTCTGGTATACTAAGTGGTTTGTGAAAGCAGGCACAGTTACTGTACCTGCAATCAGAAGTTTTAGGTGAAGCTTACCTCAAAGAAGTATGCACTAAGCAAGATCAGATTTGTCCAAATGTCTGGTATACTAAGTGGTTTGTGAAAGCAGGCATACTTAATGTACCTGCAATCAAAAGTTTTAGTTGAAGCTTACCTCAAAGAAGTATGCACAAAGAAAGATCAGATTTCTCCAAATGTCTGGTATACTAAGTGGTTTGTGAAAGCAGGCACACTTACTGTACCTGCAAATCAGAAGTTTTAGGTGAAGCTTACCTCAAAGAAGTATGCACAAAGCAAAAATCAGATTTGTCCAAATGTCTGGTATACTAAGTGGTTTGTGAAAGCAGGCACACTTACTGTACATGCAATCAAAAGTTTTAGGTGAAGCTTACCTCAAAGAAGTATGCACAAAGCAAGATCAGATTTGTCCATATGTCTGGTATACTAAGTGGTTTGTGAAAGCAGGCACACTTACTGTATCTGCAAATCAGAAGTTTTAGGTGAAGCTTTCCTCAAAGAAGTATGCACAAAGCAAGATCAGATTTGTCGTATGTCTGGTATACTAAGTAGTTTGTGAAAGCAGGCACACTTACTGTATCTGGAAATCAGAAGTTTTAGGTGAAGCTTACCTCAAAGAAGTATGCACAAAGCAAGGTTCAGATTTGTCCAAATGTCTGGTATACTAAGTAGTTTGTGAAAGCAGGCACACTTACTGTATCTGCACTCAAAGTTTTAGGTGAAGTTTACCTCAAAGAAGTATGCACAAAGAAAGATCAGATTTGTCCAAATGTCTGGTATACTAAGTGGTTTGTGAAAGCAGGCACACTTACTGTACCTGCAAATCAGAAGTTTTAGGTGAAGCTTACCTCAAAGAAGTATGCACAAAGCAAAAATCAGATTTGTCCAAATGTCTGGTATACTAAGTGGTTTGTGAAAGCAGGCATACTTAATGTACCTGCAATCAAAAGTTTTAGGTGAAGCTTACCTCAAAGAAGTATGAACTAACCAAGATCAGATTTGTCCAAATGTCTGGTATACTAAGTGGTTTGTGAAAGCAGACACACTTACTGTACATGCAATCAACAGTTTTAGGTGAAGCTTACCTCAAAGAAGTATGCACAAAGCAAGATCAGATTTGTCCAAATGTCTGGTATACTAAGTGGTTTGTGAAAGGAGGCATACTTAATGTACCTGCAATCAAAAGTTTTAGGTGAAGCTTACCTCAAAGAAGTATGAACTAAGCAAGATCAGATTTGTCCAAATGTCTGGTATACTAAGTAGTTTGTGAAAGCAGGCACACTTACTGTATCTGCAAATAAGAAGTTTTAGGTGAAGCTTACCTCAAAGAAGTATGCACTAAGCAAGATCAGATTTGTCCAAATGTCTGGTATACTAAGTGGTTTGTGAAAGTAGGCACACTTACTGTACCTGGAATCAAAAGTTTTAGGTGAAGCTTACCTCAAAGAAGTATGCACTAAGCAAGATCATATTTGTCCAAGTTCAATACACAAGCTGTCAAAAAGGGTAAAATGTGTTTTTACTAAATCAAGCTCTTTTTAACTGTGGTTGTTTTTGCTTCATATTCAAGATTCTTGTGAAAAACTACATAAAATAAATTAAGGGGAATGGATGTATATGGAAGCAGGAAAGGGCGAAAATGCTCCCCCCCCCCCTTTTCACTCTGGATATATTATTTCCTTATTTTGGGGTTAATTTTGATTCAAGTGGTGTTGGATCACCTCACATCTCTATTAATTTTACAACCTCTACGTATATTAGTACACTCTCACATTCCACATGACAGTAGAACAATTTGCAACAGAGATAATAACTAGGGTGCATAAATCGATTCCCACAATTCTTTACATTTCCTAATCAACAACACATTCAATTAAAATTTGGTGCAGCTAAAGTGCCGTCAAAGAACTTTGCAACATACACAGTAGTTTTAAAATCAAAATATCCACCAATAAGGGAGGCTAAGTAGTTAAATTTATGACACACAATAGAGACAAATTCTGACTTGTAACAGTGAAAGTTACATAAAAAAATAATATACAGGCATGTTTACTTAACTATTATGTAATTTAAGCTTGTAACATCGTTCTTTTGAAACTTGTTAACTAGCAGGGGGGGGGGGGGAAACAACACAAAGTATATGCATCTGTTTACTGTCATGACTGTAAGAACTTTGGCAACGCAGCGGGGAACATGCATGCGTGGTGTATTTCATCAATAACATTATCTCTGTATACAGTTATTGCTAAATAACAAGTGTGTTTGATATGGAGGTCTAAAACAATGTCTGGAATTTAAGAAAGATAATTATAGCAATTAAACATTCTATTTTCTCAAGGAATTTTGTCTTGATATTTGCTTATGCCTTGACTTTTTGTGTACGGCAAGTACTCATAAACAACATGTTATTGAATTATGACATTAGATAACTTACTTTCATTCCCACTATCAACCAAATAACTTACAATACACAAATTATGGGCCATTCACGGTACAGTTAGCTCTTTGGAAATCAAACTTTGAACAGACAACTGTAATCACTTTTCCACTTGACTGATGCAGCAATAAACTCCATGGCAATATTAAACTTACATATGGTGGAAATATACAAAATGGGAACATGCGTACGACAGTTACAGGACATGGCCCAGCTAAAGAATTCCTGGTTCACAGAGAAAAATCTTGACTGATTCTAGGTTTTCCCGTTTTTTTTTTTTTTTTTTTTTTTTTTTTTTTACAGAATCCCTGGCTAATTACAGGATTCTCAGGTCGAGTGGTCGCCCCGATTCATTACAATTATGTATATAATAATACAAAATTGACGTGTTCGGTCACTTACGAGGGGCGGGATATGCAAGACATTGCGTACAAAGCCCTCTGTGATGCGGATGGCTTTGGATGAAGTTGCAATGTCCGTAAGAGCGCCACTTCATCTACGCTCGGATAAGCACAAGGTTCTTGAGATCTCAGGGTTGTCGCAGGTCGAGAGCCAGTGGCGATATCCGCTCGAAGCGCCGCGCCTCAAAACGAAAGCCTTAGTTGAGTATGTGACACGGTTCATTAAAGTACCTGCTGACCACGTGGCCACGCTTACTGGAGCGGATCAGATCCCGTAGTGGAAGTTATGCTAATTAAATACATGAAGAAGACACGAGTCAGGGAAACACAACTTTATATTATCAAAAGGTACACCGATAATATTCCCGACTAAAGATGGCGGCGCGGAGATACCGCTAGAAACAGTCATCTTCCCCGCCAGCATCGAGAGGTAATTTGTTGAAAAGCACATATACATAAAATACACATACAGAATCTAACAAACTCGACAAAACACTAAAAGATTTAAAAAGAAAATTTAATTAATAAAATATGCTCTTCGGAAAAGTCTATAGCGTCTGTTGCAAATAGTCTGTTTCATTTAAGGTTTCAAGAATTTGACATCTATTGTTGCCAACGTATTTAAAGTATAATACAGTAGCGTCGTGTTTGAAATAACGAATGTCAGCTGATCGCCATGTGAAGCAATGGTGGTATCCCTGAATAACATGTATTCTTTCTTACATCGGCGAAAAAGAAAATTGTTCTCAGTACAGATAAAAAGACAAGTAAGCATCTCGGAATAAACGCAAACAATATTACGTTGTTGTATTCTGTATAAGGTTATTAAATTGTTTATAGTTTCAAATTTGTTAAATTGCATAACAGAAATAATGAAAAAAGAGGGCTGTTTATCTTCACCAACCAACGACTGGGCGTCATGTTGTTATTGTGAGATGCGATTTTTGTGTAAGGGGCGTAGCAGTTTAGCAGTTCTAAACCGAATAAATGAATGTTGTGTGAATAGTTATTTAAAATGCAGCGACTTAAAAATCCTTCATGCAATCGCCAACGACAGCAAGACATCGTACGAGTTGCCAAAGGAGTCGAAGACATGTTACTGATGGGAGAACTCGAAAGTCGTCCAGTGGTATTAAAAAAAAAAATAGAAACGACTGGCCGATTGCTTGGAATTTCATCAAAAACCGTCGCAAAGTAAATAGCGATAAATTATGTACGTGAACATTAGGAGTGTGGTGTATTTTGATGGGGAAATGTAAATATCTTAGGTAAATGTTTGTTAGTTCTTTTATAATTAAGGTAAATGTGTTAAGTTTGTGTGCGGGTTTTTTTTAGCAGACAACATTTAAATGTTCAGCATTCATTTCATCTCTTAGAATATGTTAATGTTACAGTTGAATTTATTTTTGTTTCGGCAATAAACAACAAATAGTTCTTATAGACTTCACAAAAACATTGAAGTTACATTGTTCGCCTGAGTGTGTAGACCAAAACCACGAATGCAGTTGTAATAAAACACTAATTATTTAGGCCTAATTACCTTAAAACTGAGAGATATAATGTTTCGTTTGTCCAGAAAGACCATGCAAAGTACATTTTCTTCTGTGGTGAATTTTTTAGTTATGGTAATAAATACTAATCATATAGGACAACACATTGTATTGAATTTTTTTTTGGGACGATGGGCGTGTATATTAAATATCGACGTTACTATAATAGTACGTACGGCCATGTGCTTGATGTAATTGCCACTAGTTTCCATTACTTAACAATCACAGGCCTACCAGTCTTCGCCATTTCTGAGGAATGTTTTTTGTACATGCTTATTTTATTGTAATTGCTACAAATATCCATAATTTCTGATTGTAGAAGAATTTTACAGTTCTAATTAACTATTCCTGTGTATGATTTGACATGCCTATCTCTTATTGTGTTTGTTCACTGCCTAAATGTGATTTTTTAAAGTTAGGCCTAATGGTGACATTGCTTATACACAGAACTCTAGCAAACTTTTATTTTCTCGTAGTTCATTTTACTGCTCAGTTGTGAATTAATGATTTTTTTTATGATGCTCTCATCAGTTAACTCTGTGAGATTCACATTCTTTTTTTAATGAATTCGTTAAATTTTTCAAGAGGTGTATAAAGAAGGCAATTCTGGTCATACTTCGGGCCAGGTAAGTTTTTGTATTTTCCATTGAATTGTTTAACACGTGTGATATCATTTTGATTACAGTGTTAATTGTAACCAACATCAATGCCTTTCTATCTGGCCTCAAAAATTTTCCTGTTGCGAGAGTTGCAAACTTGCAAGTCCAATGAAATTTATTGATTTAAAATATATATTTTTTGTGTTTGTGATTATTGATTCTATAGTAATTAATAATATCTGTTTAATTAATTGTAAGAATATGAACATATTTTATTGATAGTATTTTGATAACACACTGTAGATGTTACTATCGGAAATTTAGAAAAATATCATCGTAATCACATATTTTCCTCAATTAGGTCTATAGTTGGCATGTTTGAAATGCCAAGCGAAAATTCACATGATGTTGAAATGTTTTGACAAGTCACATGGAAAGTACATGGTGGCGGAAGGATATGTATTCTGTTTGTTTACAAGGTACTACTTTCATACAATCTGTCAAAATCTGGAAACCTTACACGAGACAGACTATAAGCGCTTCTCGTAAGGTTCAGTTTTAAGCGCATGCTTATTCAGGGGTTTGTAAGACATAAAAACACAAGTATAAATATTTCACTTACAAGACATACTTCAGAACCCTTTTAAAACACACGCATTAATTTAGTAAAAATTAATGAGTAAGATGTTTTAAATTTAGTGCAGTTTAGTTGGCAAAACGGCGGCTGGAAACTCCATAATCATTTAGTGATTTTAATTAACAACAAGAAACACAAAATACCCTTCCAGAAAAAAAAATAGATATGACACTATACTTGGAAAAATATTTAAAGAATTATGAGCGTCTGTGTTTATTGTCACGTGATCACACGTATGCCATGTGGGCGGGCACTCTTTATGCAAAAACACAGCACTTACGGGAAAGCAAGGGGAGATAAAATTTCCCCGCATGCAATTTAGGCTCTGCTTTTGGGGGCACGTATCACTTGGCACAGGAAAACGCACAGCACTGAGTTTACTCTTGGTGGGCGTGTCTTTAACAGTCGTGTACGGGTCACCAGACTCGTTCGTGCATGAGTGACAGTTCACGCATCAAGTGCGCCCATGCACCTGGTGCGGCTGACGTGCAGCGAGCTGTATCGGTCTGCCCACGAGCGAGCAGAGTGAAGGCGACGTCAAAATGCCTTGGCAGGTTACCACAACAAAATCTTACCACAAGCATATCATTAATGAAATCAGTGCATAACTCACAAATGAATTGAGGAGTCTCTGTAAGCCCAATCAAAATTTAACTGTCTATGTTAAGCGTTATGCAAGTATTGCAACAAAAAATCTATTTCTTCTTCCATCCAAAATTTTTGTAATGCAATCTTTGAGCCTGCTGCTTTATCTGATATGAGCAAGTGGCTGGAACTGACATTTTCCCTTTTAACACTCGAGTCGCGTTGGTAACCCATGCATGAATCATCAACTTAATAACAGCTTTAATGGTAAGTGATTTCACATTGTGGGCACTCTAGCTCAAAGAGGGGAAATAAATTTCACCAACAATATCAAACCGGATTCTTGCAACACCTGGCTTATAAGAAACTCCAGGAAGCATGTTGGAACAGCAGCACTAATTGTGTTGCACATGGACACAAAGCTTGTATGCGGGAGGCACAAAGCTTTTGGAGAGTATCGCCTAGCAATGATGAATTCATGCTGTGGCATTTCCTCGCATATCATGAGGTTTTCTTTGCAAACCAAACAATTTTTGGTCAGCGCAAACACTTTCTTTGCAACGAAGAACAAATATTTCTAAAATGTTTAAAATAGCCAAAATATATTTGAATATTGCACGACTTCCAAAATACACTAATAGCAATTTTACTGAACACATAAAAAAATAATTACTTTATTAAAGTTGTAAAAATATACTTTTATATATTTTATAAAATTACTTGTATACATTTAGTAACTCATTTAAAAGAACTAAAAATTTATAATTTTTTAAAAACTTCTTGAACACACTAAAAATCTATCTTAAAAAAATTACAAGAATTTTACATAAAGAACAATTTTAAATTTCACTATATAAACCATAAAATTTAACAAATATTTTATCATTTTTCCTCTTAGGGCTGTTTTAGAGATGTAATTCAGTGTTTTTAAATTTTCGAAAAAAAATGTATTTTCACACCAAATATGATAAAAATTAATCATTTGGAAAAATCTGTTAAAGTAACGAAATTGTAAAAGAATGTATTTTTAAAAGAGCTAAGTTCCACAAAAGTAGTAAATTTGTATTTGTTTCGTAAATTATTTCTCATTTGTTTACAGTTTGTAAATCTTTTAAAATGAATGGAAATAGTAAAAAATTAAGATTTAATTTAACATAATATTTACAGAATATGTTTAAAAAAATCTTAACTATTAAAAAACTTAGCAATAAGAATTTTTATTAAATAACATTTAAATTGCTATCAATAAATCATATATAAATTGTCTTCATAGAAAAATACTTTCTGTTTGTAAAGCATTACATCAAATTTTAATATAACAAAAAATTAGTTTAAAAATATTATAATAAATTAATTTATAAGCAGAAATATTAATAAGTAGTTTATGTATATTCTGCGATTCTTTATTTTTACTATATTTTAGTAATTCTTTTTAACTTACTAAAAAATTACGACAAAAATGCCTTGCTTCAACAACTGAGTTAAAAGAACATTTATTGTTAAATTTGTCTAGTAATTTACACTTATTCTCTTTGTATATGGACAGACAGTTAATTACGTTTCAAATTATATTACAATAAATTTAACACTATATGTGCATTTATAACATTTCAAATTAAATTCTAATAGAATATTTCAAATCAATTAATACATCTTCAATTTTTTCTTATGTAATGTTTCTCATTAAGTTAGTTCTTCCATCAAAATTAGCACAATTATCAATTAAATTCTCATTAAATACAACACATTTACTAGTTTTATTATTTAACCATTACTTATTCATTTTTCAAAACTTATTTAGAAATTATTTTATATATTAAACCATTAAAACATTCTTTCTAAACTACTCAAGTCAATCGTTAGAGGCGGTGAGAATTATGTTCGAGTGCTAGTTGTATTTGTAACTGTCTCACTATTATTAAATATGTTTCTGGTTTCATCGCAAATGATATTACTGTGAGATATACGTCATGGCGTTCCTTCCACCTAAGATATTAAGAACTTCATTAAACTGATTGGCACACACGTACAGGAAAGAAGCCAAATTAGTTACACCAGTAACTTATAATTTTCCATACGCTTGCTTCAAAGAAACTATCTGCTACTTAAATAATTGTTGCTAAGACACCAGAAATGTTTTATAAAACTCCCAAATAAACTTTGAAATCTCAGCCTAATTAGCGTTACTCTGTCAACAGGCCGTCTCTACACAAACTGCGTGACTCTCATATCAGTACGGGAAAAAACAATTGACAGTAGGCTAATGGGCCAACGGTCGCGTGCTCGAAATGTAGAGCGTTGTTCCACAAAGGCGTGGTGTTTCTATTCCCGACAAAGTGGGGAGTTGAATCTTTCCGACTGGACAAACACGCTGCATCCTATTGGCTAACTTCTCCCCATGAAGAAGCAGGGAAGCGTACAAAGTAATGTCATGCATTATTCATGACGATGTGTGGCTCTTCCTATCACAGCATGGCCGTCGACTCCGGTATCTGGCCTGACAACTCCCCCCCCCCCCCCTCCTACGATCCTTTTCTATACCCGCGCTTCCGACCACAGCTCGAGGGGTAAACTCAGGTACATTTTCTGCCGTGTATTACTCAACATTACCTCACTTAGCGCTAAAATATATTTATATTTATATTTACACTGTAAATTTTTTTAAATGAAAAATTTCCTTATATGTAAGGGAAGCCACTTACTTCTATATGTAAGGTAGAATTACCTCTTAAATGTAGAGTACATTAAAATAACATGTAAAGTACTATTTACCACTTAGCTATTGAGACAATGTTGAAGAGATGCACGCGTCGTAGGGTAATTTTCCCATCCGTGTACGGGATTTTCCACTACCATGTACGTGAATTTTACTCCAGAGTGCGGTAATTTACCTTACCTGCAAGGAAAACTTTACTATGTTTCCCGCACAAGTTTGCGAATATTACCTTACACTTGTTAAGTAATTTTACCATTATTTTTTAGTGTATATCATGCACACGTCCGATTCTCAACGCCAATGTTTTTAGCTACAGTGCCTAACTAACTTTAATGGTAACCTTCCGCTGCCATTTTGGATTATAAGGTTTTCTAGTGAGTTAAGTTTTGGTTTCAAATAGAAAATTCTGTAATTCCATATTACCCAACTTGCTATTGATCTCACGTATCGGTACAGGCATAACGACAGAACTAAGAACTCGTGTTTGTGTCACAAAATTGATTTCACCCAATTTTGGCAGAGTTAAATTCGTGACGTAATTATGATTTCATAGATCGTGAGTATATGTACAGTACGTGACATATTTAGGAAACCACCAAACATTTAGTACACGGGGTGTTTTTCAAAGGTTTTGATTCAAAAGTGTTGAAGCAACCGCGAATAAACTATACCTATATCTACATAACACACGGTAAGATTTCGGCCCTATTTTGACAATACTGCACAATGCGAGGTTCAATGCGGAATGATATTTCCTGCGGGGAACGGCACAATTATCATTTCTGTACTTGTCACAAAAATTCTTTGGAAAATAGTTGCATCCGAAATATTGTATACGAATTTACTACACGAGATTTTAGAAAATATTAAAAATAGTTTATATGTCTCATATAGTTAAAGACCCGAAAAATTCGCTAGTTCAATGACCTGCAGGCTAGACTCTCCAGTCTTATGTACAAATATGCCGATATAAACTGCCCATTGGTTGTCTGCTGTCACAGTGGAAGGCGACAATTGGACACCGTTCTCCAGGAGGTGTCCAACACCGTGAGAACCAATTGCTACGGTTATATAATCGCACGTGTTTTGAATTCTAGCTTGCACCAAAAGGAATTCGCGAATTGTTCAATTCTCTACTAATAGTTTATAATAAACTTGAAGCCTACGGCGCTTACTTGTTAAAATTAGACTTTAGTTTTAGATATTCCATACTAAAGTTTGTGAAATGTGCTCTAATTTATTTGCAGTGATACAAAATTATCTTTAGCGAATAGTTTCCCGGAAATACCTTGTACTTATACAGAGAAATTTCATTGTGTGATTTGTAAACCATGCAACTGCTCTGCGTTATGAATATAGTCGAACACACAGCATAATGCGACCCTATCATTTAGGTAACTGGCGGAACTTACGTTACAAAGTTCAGTGCTGGACCCTCCTTGAGTTCTTTTTGTATGTATCTGAATCATACAGCGCTTTGAAAAAAAAAAAACAGATTTTAGCAATGTTGGAGTTTTCTTTCACGGTTTATCTATAAGCTGTTCACGGTAAACTGAGCAAATTTGACAGCTAAGCTTAAAACCTACTTGTATGCATATTGTGTCGTCTTACACCATACGTAAAGTTAGCATTTCATGGATCTAATCTCTTTATTCTTGGGTCGGTCAAGTTAAACTGTGAAATTATTATAAAAGTAAAATTTCCAACGGACCTCGTTCTTACACTTATAAACATTAAAAGAGAACATAAATTGAAAGAAAGGTTATGTTCTGACAAATGTTAACCGAACACTATTAATTCAACGTTAAGACATGGAATTGTTCGCCCCCGTCGTTGCCAACTTTACGGGTTGCATGCGAGCAATTGTGCCCGTTAAAATATATGCAGTGTGGGGGGCAGTAGTGTTTTCCTGAGGTTGTCTTCGAATGCGCTCGATTTACCGTGAACAGCCTATGCCCTACATCTTGAATGGTGTTATTTCCGTATATGAGCACAGTGGACGCACGTTCACTAGTTTCGCAGAAAACGTGTATTCCAAACACACGGAATGTAGGCGGGCCCTTGAGTAAAAGCTGTTCTTGGAGGAGAATACAGAAGTGGTTGTGTGGTGGACGCGGACACCCCTGGAACTTGCGGGGGAGGGGGAGTCCCTTCGCCAGTCTCGACAAGCGTCACCAATCATTCACAAAACGTCTGCTCCGTGCTCCATCCCATTTCTAGTAAGGCGCGACTCTAACAGAATTTATAGCAGTCCGTGACCCTAACGGAATTCCTAGCATCAGCTAAACTTTTTGTACCCAAACACAACCCGTCGCCACTGCAGTGAGCCTGAGATTATCTCAACCCACACAGAATTTTTTTTTTTAATTACCAACGTAACTAATCAGCCTTCTTTCCTCTATATGTAGACACAGCTGAAGAATTCGCGGATTAATTTAGGGACAAACTAGAATTCAAAACACGTGCGTTTATATAATGTTAGCCATTGGTCCACACGGTGTTTGACACCTCCTGGAGAACGGTGTCCAATTGTCGCCTACCACCGTGACAGCAGACAACCAATGTGCAGTTAACATCGGCATATTTGTACATAATACTGTAGAGTATAGCCTACAGGGCATTGAACTCGCGAATTTTTCAGGTCTCTATCTATATGCAAGCAAAGGATTTTGACGAAATTTCAAAAAGTTAGATTGGCGTCTCGTTAATAGCGACATCATTAGTGATGCAGCCAGGCACGAATGCAATTCACACGTGCCTTACCTGGGTCTCGAACACAGGACACCTCTTACCGTAAGGTGGCTTGCAGACAGCTACATTACATATATCGTTTTCGGAGCATTCTCTTCTATAGTAAACAGTACCAAGTTCTAGTAGACTGGGTTTAACCACTTAAAATATCTATAGGGGCATCGTTATGAAATCAAGTGTGTGGATCGCTTTAATCATGTAGGTTAAGTTTATATGGCCTACAGTAGCACTATTTGTGTGCAGAATTTGGCGGAAATGTTGACTGGTTGAGATACTATGGCATTAAAGCCTTAGTTACTCATTTGGTGCTATCGTGCAAAACATCTAAAAACAGGCCTGTTAAAGTCATATTTTATGCGTCTAATATACTATGTGAATACATAAAGGTTGGTTAAAAATCTTCAAATTATTTAGTAGATATTATTAATTTATCTAAATAGTTTATATCGTACACTCTAAATCTAAATCAGTGAGAATTTCACTGTTTCAATCAGTCAACAGTATCTGATTGATTCGACAGTCACTTCAGTGATTTTAACTAATGAAATAGCGAAAACATGCAAAATGCTTTCTAAAATGTGCTTCGTCTTTCAAAACATAATTTTACGAGGTAACGTGACCATTAAGTCTTTGTTTTCATTTTTACATCTTTAATTTCGTTTTCATGTAATCATCACAACACTATGTTTGAAAGTTTAAATGACAAATCATGTGGTGAAGAGAGTGCATTGATATGTACTATTCATTTCAACAATTCTAATGGTACCAATTAAACCAGAGACGAAAAGCAATGGCATACAATTAAAAACTACACACTTTCGATTCATATCTAGTAGACTTTAATTTTCCTCCTATAAGGGTGTGTGAGTTCGAACCTGGCCACCTCCTGAAAACTTTCTACTTTTTTAAATTATGGAAAATTGCGTAACATAAATAGTGAACCATCGTAAATATGTTTATTTCTCTTAATTATTTAGCTATATTCAATAACAACACTATTTGATTCGCCGGTGCAGTTAGCAGTCATTTATTCAATCAGTATTGTTTCACGTCATTAATTCAATTAGGGAACGTTTTTCACTGAAACAATTAGTGGTTTTCCACTTATTCTAAGTGGAGCAATTTTAACTGACTCGAGTTGTTGAATTTCATTGCTAACAGTGGTTTCCCACTTAATCGAATTTACAGTGCACTATTCCGAAAAAAAAAAGTCAGACCCACTTAAATTATGTAAGTTTATGTGGTCCGCTGTAGTACTATTTGCGTGCAAAATTTCGCTGTAATGCGATCATTGGTTCCCGAGACATTGCACAAATGTTACGTTTTATCACCTCTCTCTATCTTACAAAACTGTCACAAGATTATCTCTATAACCATATTTTATACTTCTAATGTCTACTCCCAGCATATTAAGTTTAATTTAAAGGAGTTATATATATATATATATATATATATATATATATATATATATATATATATATATATATATATATATATATAATACGACAAACTTGTCTAAATGATTTATATATTTATATGACTGCGATACTGTAAATAAAGGCACAAACACTTCAAACATGGCCTACTGAAAGTGCTTCAGTAGGCCATGTTTGAAGTGTTTGTGTGCAAATTTCTGTGGGAATCGGTTGGTTAGTCCCGTACATACATGACACAAAAGCTCGTGTTTCTAATGTGGTACTATTTTATTTACTGTATGTGCACTTTCCACATTTGTTATAGATAGTGCTACATATCAGAGCAGGTAGAAATAGTTCCTGATATAGCTATGGCTTACTAACCTGAAATATTTAGATGGCCGTTATTTTGAAAATATGTGACTACTTCCTTAAGTCGTGTGAATTTGTATGGACAACATAAGTGTAACTTGTTGCCCGAATTTGGCGATATCAGTTAATTGTTTCTCGGGATAGGTTAGCAAAAACTTAATACTTCATGTTGTGCTATCTTCCGAAATGGCTGACAAATGAATTTCTTTATAAGCTTATTTGATGCTTGCACACACACACACTGCCAACATACAAAGTAAAGATGGAATTGGTTGCATGGTTTCTTAGATATAACATTTTTGTCTATGATGTTTATGTGGCCGTAATTAAAAAGTAATAATAGTCTGGCCAACTGAAACGTGTTAGTTTATTTGACGTATTGTAGTATTACTTGGGTGCCAAATTTAGTATGAACCAGTTTATTGTTTCCCAAGATATGACATTAAAACGTTATTTCTCGGGCACTATCTTTCAAAATGGAGGACGAAGAAGCTATGTTTGACACGCACTTGATGATTACAAAAGATACTTTCAGCATAACAATTTTTATCGAAACTGGTCAAACTGTGGGAGTGGACCTGAAATATCTATATTGCCGCCATTGTGAAAATAAGTGTCTTATTTATTTAAAGTGCATATATTGTGGCGTACACAAATATACGAAGAGTCAGTTTTAGGCAATAATCTTATTATTTATTTAATTCTCAATATACAATATCCACAAAATGGTAAAGGCATTATCTCACCAAATTAATATTGACTACACTGAATCTTAAACATTGCGAACCAATCGGTTCCGGAACATATTGGTAATAAGCCTGTTAAAGGGCCTCCAGCATTATTGGTGCGCATGCGCTAAAAGAAATAATTTTAGATTTATTTTCTTTAACTACACTTCCAGTAACCAAGAATTATAACATGACATAGTGTACGATACCGACAACTCAACCGAAATGTGAATTATTATTTGCGTTAAACACAATTACTATACATTAATTGAGACCAGAATATAAAACTCAATTTAATTGCAATAGTGTCAATTTCGTTTAAGGCGTGAGTTCTATTCATATAAACACAAGTTACCAATTGTTTAATGAGCCCAAGAGCATAAATCTCCACATAGGCCTACACAAAGCTGAAAATTAAATTTAATACGCGAAATTTATTCACGTAACCAATAGTTATCATACTTTAATGAAACCAGATAATTAATCTCCATGAATATATGATACTTAAATGATACTGACAATTTCATTTATAACGTGGATCTAATTCACGTAACCACAAGTAGCCGTGCATTTCATGAAAACAATGGAACGTTTTTAAATTTAGGTATAAAATAGACAATTCCATTCAAAGAGTGAAATTATTCATGCAACAGCAAGTTACTGTTTGTTATGAAATGTATCCCAAAATCTGGTGAGCATCCAGTTATACATTGGCTATATCAAAACTCACCAAACTCTTCCAGACTAACTGAATTATTACACACTCACAAATCTTTCCAATTAAAATTTTAACATAAACACATAACAACAAATGGCTGAAATGGTAACAAACATATTCGTGTTACTAAACACCATAAAATCCTCGCGTACTCGGCACATTTTCGCACGTTCTGGTTACAAATTGTAGTTTACTCCAAAAACCATCGCACACATAATCGCAAAACGAATAATGAAAATCTTTAAAAGTCACGCCTTTAATTTAACGCACACACTGTTCATTCAAAACAGTGAATGTATAAAGTTTAGAACGTAAGCCTACAAAATGTGCGATGATACGGCCAGCATAGCCATCCTTCATAACTCCTGTAATGCCTTTGTTCACTAATGGGAATTTTGCGGATTATCTGGCACATAATTAGAAGTGTCAAATCATGTAGCCAAAACAGAGGCAATCCTTTCATTCACATTGTGACAGTGTATTTCATAAATTAGGATGTCGGCATTAGTATAAAATAGCCGATTATGCCGCACCATGCTGCAGGCTGAGGACCCGAGGAGCCTAATTAGCATATTACCCGGCTGGAAGCTGAGGATCCCAGTAGCGAAAATTTGCCTTTTTCCGTCCAAAATGGTCGATTTCACGAACAAAAACGTTATTTTTTCCTTACCTCCCTCAAAATGTCTGGAATTTCCCTACCGCCACCTGCGGCCATGTTGGCAGAAAGTACCGGCCACCTAATTATTTGTCCTAATTAACATAATCAAGGTGCGATCCCACATCGTTGCGTTTGACACATTGAGGAGGAGGAGGAGAGATTCCGTGACAGCACTCAGGACCACCATCTTGGATCACGAGCACCATTGACCAACAATATGGCGGATAATTGTCGACCAGCTGAGTATGTCGACCATCTTGGTGGCCAGCACTTCACCGGCGTTTCCACACACATTTTGGAGTTCTGTACACTATGGAAAAGACATTATTCCAAGTTTGTAGCACCCTCCGCAACGGTGCCACTGTCTAAGAGAGTGTCCACAGCTACTGTGTCCACTTATTCCAAGTTTGCAGCACCGTCCGCAACAGTGGCCCTGTGAAAGAGAGTGTCCACAGCACCATCAGCTACTGCGTCCACAACCTCCAAGTTTGAAGCATAATCTGCCACGGTGCCAATGTCTAAGAGAGTATCCACAGATACTGCGTCCACATCTTCCAAATTTGTAGCACCGTCCGCCACAGTGCCTCGGTGTAAGAGAGTGTCCACTACACCATCACCTACTGCGTCCACATCCTCCAAGTTTGTAGCACCGTCCATCATGGTGTCCCTGTCTAAGAGAGTGTCCACAGCTACTGCGTCCACATATTCCAAGTTTGTAGCACCGTCCGCCATAGTGCCATTGTCTAAGAGAGTGTCCACAGCACCATCAGCTAATGCGTCCACATATTCCAAGTATGTAGCACCGTCCGCCACGGTGCCCCAGTCTAAGAGAGTGTCTACAGTACCATCAGCTATTGCGTCCACATCTTACAGATTGTAGCACTGTCCGCCATGGTGCCCCTGTTTAGAGAGTGTCCACAGCTACTGCTTCCACAGCTTCCAAGTTTGTAGCACCATCCGCCACAGTGCCGCAGTCAAAGAGACTGTCCACAGGTACTGCGTCCACATCTTCCAAGTTTGTAGCACCGTCCACCATGGTGCCCCTGTCTAAGAGAGTGTCCGCAGCTATTGCGTCCACATCTTCAAAGTTTTTAGCACAGTCTGCCACAGTGCCATTGCCAACGAGAGTGTCCAAATCAAAATCAGCTACTGCGTCCACTTCTTCCAATTTTGTAGCACCGTACATGACGGTGCCCCTGTCTAAGATCATGTCCACAACTACTGCGTCCATATCTTCCAAGTATGCAGCACCGTCCGACACAGTGCCCATGTCTAAGAGAATGTCCACAGCATCATCAACTATTGTATCCAGATCTTCCAAGTTTGTAGCATCGTCCTCCACGTTGCCCCTGTCTATGAGAGTCTCCACAGCTACTGCGTCCACATCTTCCAAGTTTGTAGCACCATTCGTCACAGTGCCCCTGTCTAAGAGCGTGTCCATAGTACGACCAGCTACTGCGTCCACATCTTCGAAGTTTGTAGCACCGTCCGTCACGGTGCCCTGTCTATGAGAGTGTAAACAGCTACTGCGTTCACATCTTCCAAGTTTGTAGCACCTTCCATCATGATGCCCCTCTCTAAGAGAGTGTCAACAGCTACTGCATCAACATTTTCCAAGTTTGTAGCAACGTCCGGGACAGTGCCATTGTCTAAGAGATTGTCAAAAAACAATCAGCTAATGCGTCCACATCTTTCAAGTTTGCAGCATTGTCCGCCATGGTGCCAATATTTACTAGAGTATCAATAACCAATGTGTCCACAACTTCCAAATTTTGCAGCACCGTCCGCCACGGTCCCCCTGTCTAAGAGAGTGTCCACAATTACTGCGTCCATATCTTCAAAGTATGCAGCACCGTCCGCAACAGTGCTATTGTCTCAAGAGGGTGTCACCAGCCCATCAGCTACTGCGTCCACAACTTACAAGTTTGTAGCACCATCTGCCACAGTGCCCCTGTCTAAGAGAGAGTCCAATGCAACATTAGCTACTGCGTATACAGCTTCCAAAATTTGTAGTACCATCAGCCATGGTGCCCCTGTCTAAGAGTGTGTCCACTGCTACTGCATCCACATGTTCCAAGTTTGTAGCACCGTCTGTCACAGTGCAATTGTCTAAGAGAGTGTCCATAGCACCATCAGCTACTGCGTCCACTTCTTGAAAGTTTGAGCACCATCCGAAATTGTGCCCCAGCCTTAGAGAGTGTTCTCAGCTACAATGTACACATCATTCAAGTTTGTTGCACAATCTGATACAGTGCCCCTGTCTAAGAGAGTGTCTTCAGCACCATCAGCTACTGCGTCCACATCTTCCAAGTTTGTAACACAGTTCGCCACAGTTCCCCTTGTCTAAGAGAGTCCACAGCACCATCAACTACTGCGTCCACATCTTTCAAGTTTGCAGCATCGTCCCCAATGGTGTCAATATCTACGATAGTATCAACAGCCACTGCGTCAACATCTTCCAAGTTTGTATCACCATCTGCCTTGGTGCCCCTGTTTAGGAGAGTTTCCACAGCACCACCAGTTACTGCGTACACATATTCAAAGTTTATAGCACCGTCCGCCACGATGCTCCTGTCTAAGAGAGTGTCCAAACCTAGGTCGTCTACATCTTCCAAGTTTGTAGCGCCGTACGCCATGGTGCCCCTGTCTAAGAGCGTGTCTACAGCACCATCTTCTAATGGGTCCACATCATCAGGGTTTGTAGCACCGTCCGCCACGGTGCCCGTGTCTGAGCACATGTCCACAGCTACTGAGTCCACATCTTCAAAGTTTGTAGCACCATCTGCCACAGTGCCCTGTCTAAGAGAGTGTCCACTGCACCATCAGATACTGTGTCCACATCTTCCAAGTATGAAGCACCGTCCGCCGCAGTGCCATTGTCTTAGAGATTGTCAACTGCACCATCAGCTACTTCATCCACATCTTCCAAGTTTGTAACACCGTCCGCCACACTTTCCCTTGCCTAAGAGAGTGTCGACAGCACCATCAACTACTGCGTCCACATCTTCCAAGTTTGCAACATCGTCCCGCATGGTGCCAATGTTTACGAGAGTATCTACAGCCACTTCATCCACAGCTTCTAAGTTTGTAGCACCATCTGCCAAGGTGACCCTGTCTAAGTGAGTTTCCACAGATACTGCATACACAGCTTTCAAGTTTGTAGCACCATCTGCCACAGTGACCTGTCTAAGAGAGTGTCCACTGCACCATCAGCTACTGCGTTCACATCTTTCAAGTTTGTAGCACCATCACCCACAGTGCCCCTGTCGAAGAAAATTTTCACTGCACAATCAGCTACTGCATCCACATCTTCCAAGTTTGTAGCACCAACCGTCACGGTCCCCCTGTCTAAGAGAGTGTCCATAGCTACTGCGTCCACATCTTGCAAGTTTGTAGCACCGTTCGTCTCTGTGCCCCTGTCTACGAGAGTGTCCACAGAACCATCAGCTTCTGCGTCCACATCTTCCAAGTCTGTAGCACCGTCCGCCATGGTGCCCCTTTCTAAGATAGTGTCCAGAGCACCATCAGCTACTGCGTCCACATCTTCCAAGTTTGTAGCACCGTCCGCCACAGTGCCCCTGTCTAAGAGTGTGTCCACAGCTACCACGTCCACAGCTACCGCATCCACATCTTGCATATTTGTAGTACCGTCGCCATAGTGCACCTGTCTAATAGTGTGTCCACATCACCATCAGCTACTGCGTCCACATCTTTTAAGTTTGTAGCACCGTCCTTCACTGTGCCCCTGTCTAAGAGAGTGTCCACAGGTTCTGCGTCCACATCTTCCAAGTTTGTAGCACCGTCCACCACAGAGCAATTGTCTAAGAGAGTGTCGACAGCAGCATCAGATACTGCGTCCATATCTATAATGTTTGTAACACTGTCCGCCACGATGCCCCTGTCTAAGAGATTGGATACAGCGGCTGCGTCAACATCTTCCATGTTTGTAGCACCGTCATCCACGGTGGCCCTGTCTAAGAGAGTGTCCACATCACCATCAGCTACTGCGTCCACATCTTCCAAGTTTGTATGACCGTCCGCACATCAGCCCCGTGTCTTGTCGGTTATTTGCGCTCCCTTTTACTTGAACTAGTGCTTAATTCAGGTGGTGCAGTCTGCTCAGCCAACCATGCATTTTGTATTAGCGATGGATTTATATAGCTTTTGACAAATTACATACATTGTATGGTCTTGTCTAGCCATAGCTTGTGCAATATGTGCGTGCGGGTTGGTAGGTATTTTTGCTTTTGTGCACTCTAGCGGGCTACTGGAGAACACACACAGCAATGCGTGCGAGTATTTCTAATTGTGTGTGATGAGCTTGGTATGCGAGTGCGGGTCGGGGACTGTCTGTATTTACAAGCATTATTGTAGACAATGGAGGTTACTCTCTTCCTGTTGACGTTTTAGCGATGGGGCCCTTGCTCCCAACTTCGATGAATGTACAGCCAATGGTAACTTTTAAGACATCTTGTATTACCACTCTCTACAGGAATCGAACCTCGATGATGGTTCAGGGGAATGTGCATTCTTTCCTTTCAATAGTATACCGATAAGCATGTTGACAAGGGGAGGTGGCAGTTGGGATGCAATACTTGGTCGGTATCTACCATGCTTTCTGTTGCGCTGGTGAATGTATTGTTTCCTTACCAATATGGTTGGCCTATGCATTTGACAACTAAACATTTCAAATTACAAGAACTTCCTGCGCTGTCAATTCTATCCACCATCACAGAAGACACACTGTCCATCTGGCAGCTGGTAAAAAGTGCACCGATGGTGTCCATTTGCACACCTGACGGTCGTAGGTGTAAGGGGGTTGGGGGAGGCAGGCTAAGCGTGGCGTCAGGTGGTACACCGACGACTGTCATTTTTTTTTTAGTTTGGATGACAGCTGAATACCGAAACTTGGAAGTTGCACTGTCTAACAAATTGTGGGACTTGTTGTGGGGCATGCCGTGCGCCGGCGACGGCCATTTGTGCAATGACGACTGCCAGGGTTGGGCACCCATGTTGGCGGCCAACGAGTAGGAATTGCTGCCAGGGTGACCCCAGCAAACATACAATCTATGTCTAAGTTATACAGTTCGGAAATTACAGTTACCTATGCTTATAAGGTGACATAAGCCATACTTGACCTTCTTCTAGTCCTGGTAGATGTATATGTTATGAATTTGGCGATGATAATTCAAATGGTTCGGAAATTACAGCCAACTATGCTTATAAGTTGGCTCAAGGCATATTTGACCCCGCGACCCTTCTCCTAGTCGGTGTGGATGCCTGTGTTATAAATTTGACAACTATAACTTAAATGGTTCGAAAATTATAGCCAACTATGCTTATAACTGTTATGCACCCACACAGACTTCAGGAGGAAGTAATGTTACACAAGAGCCGAAAAAATGATCGTTCGCGATGCCTTGATTCCTCACTGCCACTGCCGGCGAGGCACTGGCCACCCAAATGGTCGACATCCTCAGCGGTTGACAATTGTCAGCCATATTGTTATTCAGTGGTGTTCGTGAGCCAAGATGGTGGTTCTGAGTGATGTCATGGAATCTCCCCTCCTCCTCAACGAGTCAAACGCCACAATGTGGGCTCGGCCCTAGGTTAAGCTAATTAGGAAAAAAAATTGGTGGCCAGCTCTGGATGCCAACATGGCCGTCGGCTGTAGGAGGTAAATTCGGGAAATTTCGAGGGCAGAAGGGACAAATGACATTTTCGTATGCGAAATCGAACATTTTGGATAGGAAAAAGTGAAAAAAAAAGGGAAATTCTCACTCCTTGGGTCCTCAGCTTGCAGCCTGGATATGTGCTAATTATGCTCCTCGGGTCCTCAGCCTTCAGCCTGGTGTGGCAGAATCGGCTATTTATACTACTGTCGGTATTGCAATAGTGGAGATGCATGTCTGACTCAGAGAATTTCTGCTCTATTTAGTTAGAATGGAAGACATAAATAAATAATTTTGTTAAGTCCAAAAAAAGCACGAGTATATATAGGCATGTTAATTGTAACAGAGATATTACCCATTTCAATTAGGACTAAATTCTCATTGAATATCTGTCTTTCCTTAAATGTAGGATGCCCAATCAATTATGCTGCCCCATATATTGTGCCATACCACAATATTCCTCTAATGTCACTTTCCCGGCGGACATTTTGCAAGCTCTTCCCAATTACGAAATTATTCTTAAACTTTAAAAAAAAAAAAAAAACAATTTCTCGAATGCTTTTGCAACCTGAGTAATATTTTCAATGTTGAAAATGATGTATGGACCCATCCATGCCTTCTCTTCAAAGTGCAAAATGCGATAAACAGTGTCGAGTTTGGTTCTGTATACCAAACAGTGCTTCAGTGTTTCCCCATGTATAACATAATTTTTCCACAGCACGAGTGTCAAAAGCAATTTTTCAGTTTTGCCGTTCGGAGGTATGACAGATACTGGGGCAAGAGGCAGATCATATAGGGCATCGTGGCATTCTACCTGAAAAGACAAATCTACTTTTGCAAAAAAGAAAAACTAGTATCCTCGCCATTATCCATGTTGGCAAAATCCCATTCGAAAACTCCGTCATCTCAAGACACTCAAAATTACCAATGGGCTATTTACATTTCATTGTGTGATTGTACTGTCAATTTACATCGAAGTGTTAAATTGTACTTCTCTGTCACACAGGGGTCATACATATCACCCATATCAATATTGTTGGCTTCCGCGTGCCTTGTGGAAACCTGGGTAATACTGCACCTGACCCCGCACTCTACAAAAAGGTACTTATCTACATCCATCACTAGCTTAAGCCACACACTCGTTTTAAGTAAAAGCACATCCCACGAGAGAGGGAGGGAGCTGAGATGTACATAAATTGGGGGTGTCAAGACCGTATTCTGTCAAAACATGTTGTCCTGAAATTTAAAAAAATATCAACCAACAAACACGTGTCCACATGTAAATATTGTACTGCATTCTACAGCGAATTTTGACAATGGAATATCATTCCATGCAGATTGAGCACGAGCATAATCCTCAGTGCTTATACCTTCGCCATTCATTATATTATAAGATGTGTCCTTTGGTGGTAGTAAGGTACAGTTCAGAATCTACATAGACTTAACAAAGTCATAAGAAAATACTCCCTTTCTTTGTGCCAAATCAAACTGTGTGATGTCTGGAAACTGTGACCAGGTGATAGTCATCTGGGCAGAAGCCAAATTAGCTGTCAATGTCTCCAATAACACGTTCATGAAATTAAATGAGTCAATGAAATGTAATTGAACAACTCGTGTACCTCCCTAAGGGAAAGAGTTTTGTAATTTGTAATTTTCTAAGCTGGTCCCAATTACCTTTATTGCACCTAATTTTTTTTTTTCAATGCTTCCACCGGGTTGTGCGATGTGTCGTGGAGCCAATGGCTTCATTATAACGTGGGCATTATAATTCTGGAGATTATGAAATACAGATACAAATAGTTTTTCTTCATTCTGAACAATATATGTATTACACTTGTTATGAATGCGGCCTCTGACTGTCCTTCAAATGGTTATAGTCGACCACAAAAACTATGCCGAGCAGCTTATTACGAATATTATAATTTGTTTGATCCATAAGCCTAGCTCTGCCAGCTGTTGTTAATGGCTTCATCGAAATTGTTGCATTGTATTTGTCTGCAACCCACTTTGTCAACTCAACTAATTTATCAACCATTCTGTACATACAATCTTCACCCACGAACTTGTGGTACTGTGTTGATGAGGAATCATAGACACACGCGAGTAAACTGCTACAAGCATGTGGAACATGTTTATTGATGATTGTTGTAATACTATCATCATTATGTAGTAAGCATGTGGACATGGGTATCAAATAATTTTCAGTACCGCAGTACACTATAAAATCCATTACAAAACTCAATATATTAATTTTCCTCAGTTGGAAAGTACAACGAACAGCATTGTGTTGTTGGCATAATTTATTATGTTTAGCGAGTTTCACCTCATTTGAGAAATACTGAAAGCAGTTATTGCAAACAACATTTCTGTTATTGTTCTTAGTCAAACGACTATGAACCGTGTCAAATCTTTAAGCACTGCAAAACGTAAGTGGGTGGTACTGCCACTAGCACGAACGTCTAGCGACAGCCCATTCCCTAGCATCATCAAATGATTAGTCATTCCCATCATTGTCTATTGCTGAATAGACATACATGGAAACATAATTCAGCTCATTAGGAAAGAAAGTAAGGAGATCTCTTCGGAGCCACCCAATTACCACCAGATCCTACTTACCCCCCTCAGTGGCAGGGCAGGGGATAAGGGCTGGTCGATTGAGCTCAGAAGTTTCATAGCGAAGTACGCTTGATCGGACTCCTTCCCGGAAAACTAGGATACCCAGTGTAACTGTCGATACAGAACAATTTTCCGATATCACTTAGACCGGGGGTCGCACACAAGCCCTCGCCTTTGCTACCTGTATTGCCGGCCAGTAGAACTCTGCAGGTCTCAGTCGGCCATTTAAGCACAAATGCAAACAGATCCATGGTCTCGCTTGTGGGAAATTGTGTGCAGGTAATGGACAGCCAGCAGGAGAAGGTTGTCGATATCCCTGCCTGCCTCTGCCCGTAGTGTCGGTTCCACCTACAACACCACCAGAGAAGGCAGAAACTGATACAGGATGGAAGGACGACGCCGCTGAAGTACCACTACTACCCTTAACAGCTGCAGATGGCCCACCGTCCAGAATCGCTGGGGCGACTAACCTCCAAGGCAACAGACTCCTCGACCATTTTCAACGAGGGCGGCTCAGATCATCCACAATGAGGTATCGGCCGGTACATCAATTTCGATCACCTCATATCCAGGCCAAGATGCCGCCAGCACAGATCGAACCTAGGAGGGAGGCGAGAATGTCTCCAGTGTACTCCCTCCTGCAGTCGAGCCAGCTTTGGTATAAGCTATTCACAGTAACAAGGGGAACTATTGAAAGACCTACTTAAGATCTACTAGTATGCACGTTGTGTATTCTTCCGCCTTATGTAAGATTAACATTGTCATGGGTCTCATCACTTTATTCATGCATTGGTCAAGTGGAAAGTTAATATTTTACAAAAATGGTCATTTTTACACTTAGATGCAGTAAAAAAAAACAGAAGCGAAACAAATCATTTAAATTATCAGAAATTGTTACCTAACCCTTTTTTATTCGACGTTAAGATATGGAACTACTTCCCATCCGTCGATATCAACTATACTGGGCACATGTCACTAAGTGGGGCACATGTCACTAAGTGGGGCACATGTCACTAAGTGTGCACGTTAAAATATGCACAGATAGGGGTAGTAACATTTTTCTGAGGTTGATTTTAAAAGTGTTCACTTTATCGTGAACAGCCTTTGCCTGTTAGTTCCAGGGCAACCACCAGGTCCCACCAACCTTCACGCATCTTCAATCAGATGGGGACCACATCAACAGTAACAATAACAGACGACCAGCCAAGACAGCCTCTCCCAGAGGAGAGAACCAGCCGCGACACCCACGGACGAACAAACAGCACCTCGGTCGGTCCCGAATCTGCTGCGATCGAACCTGACATCCCGATCAGGCAACTAATTACGCGAACCAGACAAGTTATCAGGTCGCCAGGCTTCTACCGCGAACCCCCTTGGTGGCCCACACCTGCTTACCGGTAGTCAACCTTGCCACAACATCCACCATATTAGCGAGACTGGCCTCAATGAAAGGGGCAACATAGGAGACTCGATAAGCAAATAGTGAGTTCACTTTATTATAAACTTTACTAATTAAAATGCCACGGGTCGCATAGCTGTCCCCATGCGGCAAGGCTAATGAACATACTGTGTATAACCTAACTTATCTGTTGCAGCAAAGAAAAGGAATGGACCATATATTAAATTCAACCTTCCTTAAAACAAAGAAATGTGTTCGACAGAAGGACATTGATACATGCACACATCGTTAGCCAGTGACTGAACACTATATCACAGTGTAAAATCTGCATAGAGCAAGACCTCGACAACAGTGACAGGACACTGAACATGCTTCGTTCAAGACAATTGAAGGGGGAGGGGGGATGGGGAAAAAATGGTTGAAAGTGATTATTGAAATAGTTTGAGAGCAGTATAAACTCTGTAGTTTCTGTTATCTAAAGTTGAACCGGGGATATTAGTAAGTAAAAAGCATTAATAATATGATAGGAGCGTGAAAACAGTAGGGATTCAAGTGACGTCCAGGATTACTTTGTTGTCTATATTGGAGGACGTATGCAACACATAATTGGTACACTGGCTAAAGAAGCAGGAATAATTTTGCAATTCATTAAGCATGCTGTCAATTGCTGTAGTTTGAGATGGTTGTAATATATTTTTTGTTTTCCAGAAGTACTACTTCCCTTGTTTTATATTCTGTAAATAATAAATTTAAAGTTGAGCAATAAGAAATTTCACTTAGAGTGGTAATAGGCTTAACCTTAGAGGCATATTTATAGTATGTCTGCCAAGGTAATAATCATAAAACCCTCTTCCAGAGTGCTTTAATATATGAGGCTCGATCCATGTAAGGGTTAAATTTGCTTTAATAGAGTGTTTATTGTTTAAAGATAGGTAATTTTTTGCTGTTAATTTAACAAAATGTTAGTGACCCAAGGATATGCGTCCAATATATGTAACTTTATTGACTTTTGACAATATTTGTGTAGATATAAGAGTGCTGTAAATAAATTGTTAATGTGTAACTCGTATTTAGTTTAAGATATTGTTAAGACTTATTTTGTAACTTTCGTTAGGACCGGATCGATAAACCCTACTTTTTGACCTTCGACTACCAGATGAGTCTCCGTCGGAAAAAAAGGGGGTTCGATTGACATATGACGTTTATTGCACCTAAAGAAAGTGTATTCCAGATGACCGACTTCGCCCCATCTGATATGGAAAAGTTTAATGGACAAGCAACTCAACTTACAAATGGTAACAAAAGCAGGACATGTCGAACCACCAAATGTTGACAGAGCTTCAAAACACCTCCAGCCATGTGCTCCTTGCTTACACCATCAAATAGACTCTACAAGAAGCCGTCACGTCATCGTCCCTTCCCGAAGAAACACCACTTTACTTCGCTGCACCCACTAGAGAGACAGCGCACAGTTCAAACTTTGCACCTCTGTAGGAAGGGAGCCAATCAGCAAAGAGTCATGACCTACACGAGCGCCTACGGACCAGATGTGTCAATGCCTCGCTCCGAGCGTCAATTCAGATAAGGGTCTATGGTTCATGCATATGATGTCACAAGCTCCACCCTTTGGAGGCGGGGTTGATTTCTCCATATTCCTCTTAATGCCATTGGTCGGAAAAATTAGTATAAAAGGCACCCCCGACCAGGCACCACTTCCCCCACCAGAGAGGTTTGCAATCACCTCTCTGGTTAAGCCAGTGTCCCTCCCACTAACCAAGGCAAAGGCGATATAAAGTTCCTGTCCTCTCTCTACTAGCTTTTTCATCTCTACTAGCACGAGCATGTTCCACACACCCTCTGTCTCCTGTAATATTTCTGTTTAATGCATGAATAATTTCGAATTATATTCCGTCGACTGGGTTTTTGCGGTGTCTATGGCGGTTTTTCCTAGTATCTTCTGGTAAAAGATTAGCTATAATTACACTTAGGGAGGTAGTCATTGCCTACATCCTGGCCATTGCTGCCCAATCCCTCTCTGCCGTGATACATGTCTGCTTGCATGAACTCCTATCCTTGTAGGCATAAGGGGTTAGCCCTGAGACGCAACAAGATCCCGCCCTACCCAGCAGTATTTCACTTAACACTTAGTAATCCGAGGACAGAACCCGGGGTGGCAATTTAGTCTTGCTACACCTTCAGGTTGTGAAAGCCATGGTATCTTGACTAGGACCGAGACCATCAGCCACGCCGGTAACCAGTAGCAGTGGTCGACGACATCATCACTCCAGAGGACCATCGTAATCCTGCGAACCAGTCACTTCTTCGGCCACCTTTCAGAGGTTACCAACACATTGTCCTGAATCCCCCCTTACCCCTCGTACTATTACAGGTAATACAGGGTCACGACATCGTTGTCTATTACATACATCCCCTAAGGCTCTAGCCCGTCCACATCTTCGCCAAGTTGAGGTGAAGAACACACTTTGATTCCATGCCTAGGTCCCTTACGGACAAACCTCCAATTAAGGCTAGGAGAATCCCGCGGACTAATTTAAATAATTAATTTAATTAAATTATTTCTTTATCCTAGCA
This sequence comes from Dryococelus australis, assembly GCA_029891345.1. NCBI lineage: Eukaryota > Metazoa > Arthropoda > Insecta > Phasmatodea > Phasmatidae > Dryococelus > Dryococelus australis. The sequence goes on along the minus strand of CM057009.1, from coordinate 311,145,783 downwards.
TCACATTTACCCCTGCATTTTAACAGGTAACCTTCGAATGAATACTTTTTAAACATTTACTACCACAGTTAATTATTTGTATGTGTGCATATTTTATGTTAGTGTTTACTCCACATGATATTTCATTCTGCTGTTGTTCTCTGAACTTTATACGTTATGTGAGTGGAATAAACATACTATTTTTTCAAGTAACTTCCAGGACCTTGTCACTACTAAATATTAGTAACGTTGTGTTCCCAAGCATTTCTTTAACAATTTTACATTATTAGTATATGTAAGGTAACACAGGTGTCGCGAACCACGCCTCACGGCACATACAAGTAACATCAATTGGCAGCCCGAGTTTGGCTAAGGTATTGCAAACTGCATTGCCATATCTAATCTTCGGAGGAGCCCTTCGCTAGGAACTCAATACACCTCAGTATTACGAGTGTCTACGTGAACTCCACTATATAACACTTCGGGATGGAGAACGACTAGAAGGAATTATGTGGTGAGTCGCATTTGGAATAACCATATACCCATATATAAACGATAGGACCGCAACCTTACCCGGCTTCACCTCACATACTTTTCATAGCAAGTTTCTTAAAATGGCCTCATGTTGTGTAAGCATCAGAGTGGTCAAAAGCAATAATTAAAAAGAGCACTCTAACTTTTGGAAGCAGATTATCAATAGTTATCCCACTCCTGTCCCTTCAGAAAGTAATACTTTGGTTGCAATGCCTACTAGAGTCACAAATAGAATATCACTGGAATACCTCCTTATTTTATACTTTGTTACTGTTTAGCACCTAGTCGAGCAGCGAGGGCACTACTCCATCGCAACCAGCATCGGCCACTGTTCTGCACACAGTCACCCCTCCGGAGGAGAGGAAAGTGCCACTGCCACGCCAAGTTTACCTGAGGTAAGGCAGGATTTACAACAGCCCGTTGCGCCCATCCGTCATCCGCCCGTCCATCATACGTCCGCCGTACGTCCATTGCTGCAAACTAATAAAAACAAATCTTTTACAAATAGGAAAAAAATTCTCCATGAAAAGAGAAAATTTTTGACGGCATTGAGTTTCCATGTACCCAAAACAACCATACACCTACGTAGCGGAAATTAATCGCTGTAAGAAATATTTTTAAATAACATATCAAGAATAATTTTATTATTTACAAAATGAGTTTGTGTTTCCAAACGTAATTATCAATTAATCTTCAGGAACAAGGTAGCTTAATTTAATTTTACTGTTACATAAATAAACACATGAAAACAAAAAACAACCAAAACAAATCACTGCACACATACACAGCCTGTAAAGAACTCGGGATGAACGAGTAACAAAACGTGAAATTTTAGCAGGCTGTAATTTCATCCATTCGTCCATCAAAAGTTAAGGCTGGCCAAAGTTTTGACGGACGGATGGATAGAATTAATGGCCACCTCTGATTGGCCGTTGGTCACGTGATTGACGGAAGGTTGATGGACGGACGTGACAGGTCGCTGTAAATCATGCCTAACCCGTCAGAGAAGTGTCGTGCCAGCTGTGCCCGACTTTTTCCCCACACGTAATCCAACATGCCCCATGCTATACACTAGCTTTCTGTCCAAGAAGGAATAATCCCCTTTGGTATGATCACCATGGATTTCGTCGCACAATATTTGAAGGGCAACGCCACAACTCGTACACATACAATGAATGACATCACTGAAAGTCAATTTACTTGTCGGGGTTACAGTCAGCAGGTCACCGCCCACAAAGATCGCCACAAACCTACCGATCACCAACTTAACCTTCCATCATGGTGCTAAGTAACCCACAGTCGAGTAAGCCAGGGACTTGTGAGTGACCTCCAGGTGATGAAAGCAATATCATTAGAGACATAACCAGAAACATAAGCAACAGTAGTGAGACAATAACACGCACAAAGTTCCTTACCTGGGACTCAAACCCAGAAAACCTTGAGTCATATACTAGCATGCAATCAACTGCATGACGAAGGTTGGATTCGGAGCATCAACTTCTGATTTAATCAGTCTGACATTTTGAGTGATAGGGTTTACTAACTTAAAATATTTACACTGCCGGCAGTTTGAAAATAAGTTACTGAGCCACTTAAACATACCAATTTACACCACCTGCTGCAGAACGATTTGTTTGCCAAATTTGGTTGGCATCAGTCAAGTTTTTACCGAGATATTACATAAAAACATAATTTTTTTATGTCGCATATCTTGAAAAAAAGATGGCACCGTGTAGACACATTTTATATTTTTAAGATATAACTTAAATGTAAACGATTATATCAAATGAATAACAGCACTGACATAACACACAAGATAAATTTAGGAGTCTTTAAACGCAACCCAGCTATGGAGAGGAATTAAGTAATGAATTATAGCTATCAATATAAATTACACACTGGAAACCGTACAAGCAGGAGAAACATGTCTGGTAAGGTGTGAGGTTAGTGAAGTAATGCATTGAAATTATGCCAAAAACTCGAAAATGATCAAAAAGAGCGAAGAATACAATTTACATGACAAAATAAATGAAAACACTCATCAATGTATAAATTACACTACTTGAATTAACAGCGAATTACAAAACTTGTAATGAAATCGTACAAGCAGAAGAAACACGTCTGGTCGGCTGCGAGGTCAGTGAAGACATGACTAGATACGTGCATCGCGGTCGCTAGGCGACTGAGTTTAAATTACGGGAAAGAGAGGTGAATACAATTTATGTCCAATTACTAAACGACTGTTTCCAAATCAATTAAACCGCAGACGTTACCCACAAGAGAAAATTATAAAATAAAAATTTGTAATACGACAAATGTATATGGAATAGACAATAAAACAAATATATATTTCAAACAGCAGATTCAATGAACACAACTTCCTGGTCTCATAAATAAATTAAGTGTTAACTCACTAAATGATTTACAGAACCTATTTCCCTACAAAATGAAAACTCGTTTACCACCCACATGGAATCCTGCATTGATGGAAGTACATGTATTAAACAAAGGTAAACTTGTAGTGAGAAAAACTTACCCAGATTTTTAACACAAGTTTCTCTTCCCTGAGAAAATTAAATTTCACAATTGTAAGAATAAGAATAATTCATTTTAAACGCAATTTACATCGAAGCATAGGGAGATGCGGGTAGCGTGAAGAAGGGCTTAATCCCACAAGCTTAATCCAGCAAAGCTTATTTTAAAAAAGGAATAAATCTAGGAACGATTAAGTCCAGACAGTTCATCGAAGAAAAAACGATGAAATCGATAATACGTTACATTTAAAAAAAATTATATACACGTAGTACATCGAGCCGAATAATTTTAACACAAATTCCATTATGTCTGGGAAATTCTCCGCACTTGTTAACACAACACTATGTGAAAATCCTATGTACTCTCGTAGACTGACCTCAGAAACATACTTGACACAATAAATGATTATAAAAGTATTTAAAATACCGAAAGCACTATACCGATCCAGTCTTAGCATATGAATAAATTTTCGCATTAATTATTATATTAAAACTTATAGAAATATTTGGCACTGTAGTTGACTAAGAATGTGAATGAGATCTGAACCCCGGAGAGGTGAAGTCCGCTGGTCGTGTCCGTTGTAAGCTGGATCGAAACTCTGGGTACGCAGGTATCCTAACCTTCGCTCATGCCACGAGTTCTTGCCAAGCGTCATCCGAAGCGGTGAAGAGGGATGGTCAGTGGTGCGTGTGCAAAGAGCAATGTATTCAGTGTCAATCACAAACTAAAAATGATGCAGCATTGAGAAAAGTGGTTGGAAGATCCTGCTAAGCATCCCCCTCCCCCAACCCCACCTCACCACAAGACCAGAGTATGTCTTCGGCTAGTTCGAGGACTGCCTGGACCCGCTAGGCACCCCCTCCCCCAACCACCACCAACCCCAGCTCAGAATGTGTCTTTGTCCAGATCAAGAGCTATCTACTTGTCAGACTACCTCCCCTCGGGCAACGAATTGTGTCCTCTTCCAAAGATTTTACCTTTTTGCAAAACTGCCCTTTACCCACGAATTTGAAGTGGACGTGCCTAGATGCCTCGTTCCTCTATCCTCTTCAAGGTTGTATTTTCACCTGGCCATTGACCTGTCTGGCTGTGTGAAGGAAATAGTTATTCTCCTCCCTTCCCTTGAGTCGCCAAGCTTGGAGCATTTTAACATCCTTCAAGCATTTGTGCCAGGGGAAGTTTGAAAAATCTTCGCATTTCGCATCTCAAGTGTCTGAACATTTGTTTCCTTCTAATAATTATGTAAAGATTTTCGCAGAAATTTATTCCCTCAACCTTAAGCGCTACTTAAAAAAAAAAGTAATATATTTAGATACATGTCTTTAAGGAATTTCAATTTATCGATTCTGTTTAACTTTTGCTAAGGTGATAAATGATTTTTAACCCCTCTTATATCGAAACCTACCATCTCTTAGTAAAGTAGTTTAATTTCTTCCAATGTTATTATTAGCTAATTTAATGCTTCGAAGGAAATGAAAGTATAAAACAGGAACCCAACCCTGTGTGTAGGATATTCTAGACCATTCGGTATGTTTAAGGGAAACTAGATGAATGTCTTGTTAGTAACATGCAATGAACACTAACCTAGGTTTTTACCCCTATTTCACTTTTTGTCCTCCCTTCTCTCTTCAACCTTGAATCCAATCGTTAATGCAGGATAAATAATCCCTTTCCTTTGTCATAAACATTGTTTGTAAAAAAAACTTTGCAGTCTCTCTCGCAAAGACTTCTTTCTGGAAAAAAAATTTAACTTAAGAAATAAATAACCTTGTAATATTATAATTGTTTTAAAACATTTTTCCCAGAATTATAATATTAAAAGGAAATGAATGTAACAGATTACCATTCTGACACTAGTCCAATGTAATGATAATCCAATCAATAAGTGAATAGATTGAAGAATAAATTACACATCCAAACCCCTTTCACATAGGTAGGTTTATTAAATAAAATAACACATCAAATATGATTTTAAAAAATCTAAAATTTATTATCATAATTTTAAAAACATTGGATTACAATCTCTTAGGAGATCTTTATTTGTGACCCACGAATCATGTGTTTTTGAGATTCCCCTCCAACGAACCAAGGACATATCTTTTTCCTTTTAATGATTATATCAACCAAATATTCATTTAGAGAACTGACTTTTTACAATTCATGATCATAAAAACTGAGCTTTATAGACTCTCCATCATAGATTTCGAGGTAATATACTCTGGGAAATGATTGTCTTACTGAAATAATTTTAAATATTTCATAAGATCAATTAACCATAATTTATTCTCAAAGATTCCTTTCTGCTTAGAGATTCATATATATTCACCAACTTCGAACTTTTGCTTCCTCTGATCGGATATGACCACATTATTATATATAGTTTTCATGCAGTATTGTCCATAACCTTTTCAGGGGCCATCCTTATAGTTATATGATATCTGGAATTATAAAATTAAAGTATTTCAGGTAAAATGTCCACCCATTCGAGAGTCCCTTTCGCATGAAATGCATGTATATTAACTGATTAATCGATTTGTTGTAATATTCTACAACACTTGCTTTAAGGTCTGAATATGTTGTGTAGTTATTGATGCCATAATCGGCATTAGTTTCAGGAATGGTGCAGAAAAAAATTCGGATCCTCTGTAGATTTTGAGCAAATTTGGGGTTCTTTCTTGAAAAATGGTATTCATTGAATTGCTGACTCGTTTCCCAGTTTTTTTTCAAAGCTATATTTGGAATAAACGTCTGTTACGGTTAAAATATATTTGTATCTCTTATTGTATTTCGAAAGCAAGGTCATTTCACACAAATTGGCTTGAAAAAGATAGTATAAGCCTTTAGTAATAAGTGGTCCTTTGGTAACCTTATTCTGGATGGAGCATGAAGTTCTTGAGGAAACTGACTAAACTTAATTGATAATATATCCATCTTATTTCAGCTATTCAATAATGGAAACCATTTTGCTTGTATATAAATTATTCCCAGATTTTTTAGAAGCAATGAGAAGTTTTAATCTATCAACCAATTCAATATGATTGTTCCAATATACAGAAGAGAACCGATCGCCAATATAATCTTTATGTATTCCACTTCCGACAATATAGCCTATTAAATGTAGTTTATGGTGGTTTTCATCTCCTAAACGATTATTTGTGTTTGTATGATGAAGAAGTACTTCATATTTCTCCAAATTGGTATCGGAATATCCATTTGGAATATTTTAAAATAATAACTCAAACAAACCTTCACTCTCATCAGTTATGTTTTGACCTATTTTAATTCTATTGTCAGGCAAAAATGTAATTACTGAATCTTCCAGAAACCATGTGTTTCCATTTTGATATACACCAAATGTATCACGCATAGGTGAAGTATGTTTTAAAGCTAATTAACGATGTGTTAAATGAGAAAGTGGTTCCTATTTCTTTTTCTGGAAATGTTCTTCTTCCGATTTAATTTCCAAAGATGTTTCATTAGGCATATTCAACACAGAATATAATACATCCATTCTACTCGTTACACATTAAAAAATTTCTTAGTTAAAAACACATCCTGTTCCATACGGGCTCGTTTGGCTTCTAAATAATTCTCCTTCACAGCAGATATATCGTTATGTAATTCAGAAGCAGAGTCAGACATGTTTGCTATATTGTATTAAATTCCAACTATTTTTATATACAATTTAAGTTGTTGCTATTCGAACTGCGTTGCAGTAGGTCGACTAACTGATACACTAGATGGAATAGTTTGCACTTTTTCAATCTTATCGAGTTTACATATAACAGTATATAATTTAGCTATAGTTTCAACTCTCAAATCATTAATATAATAATTTATTCATTTTCCAAATAATTATTTTGTTTTCTCAGATCTGTTTGCATAACTAAACCATATTTTTTATTTATTAATTCATCACTTTTATATTTCATTATTTCTTCAATTTGTGTTTCAACCTGTTTTGTAATACTACCACTTACCACGTCATTTATTACAACTTTTAAATTATCTTGCATCTCTGCAAGTTGTTTTATAAAAATTATGTTTGTCATATCATTAAAGTCCTTACTAAATCTAGTTAAACATTTCTCTATTCTAAGTTCATTACTCTGTAAATATTTATTAATATTGGTTAAAATATTTTTAATTACACTTTCGTTTTTATAAACATTATCATTCCCATCAACTAACTTTATTAATTTCTCTTGAATATCGGCCGATTGTGATTTAAATATGTTTGGCATAATGGTGTTTAAGTCTTCCACTTAAGGTTTTTTTCCGAATGTATGACCTTTTCAATCATAATTCCCATCGCGATTATTCGTTAAACAGATATTGTTATTATTATTTTTTATACTGCTATGTCCATACTTTGAAATACTCATTATTCTTGGCCAGGAAGTAAAAAAATGTCAAATCAAGACATATCTTCCTTTATATAGGGGAAGTGCTGGTATAATCACCTGAAAACAGTATTTGTTTTATCAACAGTAAAAACATATATCTTTAAACTTTATAAATGTCATTTTGCACAAAACATGATCATGTAAAATATATTGTAGATGCATATTGTCCATTTTAAACCCAATTATCAGGTTTGCATTACCATGCAAATTATGTTTGGAAATATGTGCATAACTTTGTGATAGATAAAAACAATCAATGCTTCTTTGCCGACAAAAACAAAAAAAAATTGCTGTATTTCACCCTGCAGTTTGCACCAAAACATCGCCAAAAATAAATACGAATTTGGGTAATGCTTCATTCGGAGGCATGATACATACTTTATTTGTTAAAGGGACATAAAACATTCCTTCTATTAGCGATAAAATACTTGATAATCGTTGATATTTCTCTTGATTTATTTTAGAAAACACACATATGTTTTCACATTTAAGACAATTTGGATGTTCCGACAACGACATAATAACACATGTTTTTCCACATATTACTATACAAAGTATATTTGATGGTAGAAGAAACACCATGTTTCTGTACAATTAAATTTTCTTTTGTACTTACAATTACCAGAAGATGTACATTTTGTTTTATAACCTTCATTTATACAGGATTACATAACATAACACACTAATGTAAAACTATAAATGCGGGTCTATTTATAGGTTTCCATACAGTTAAAAATAATGGCTCATTCTTAATGTATCAAAAAAGGATGTGGAGTAATGAATACATTTATTAATAAATTATGATTTGAATGGCATTTACCAAAATACAATAATTGTAAACCTGGTACCAAACTTGCAAAATATCTGGAATGGAACGATCAAGGAACAAACTCTCTCGATAACCCTTGTAAAGAACATGACATAGTTTATGATCGAACAAACTATTTGAAACAAAGACATATAGCAGATACCATTATCACCAGTAAAGTCAGAAATATAAGGAGGAATCCGTCAGCAACAACAGGTGAAAAGCTAGGCGCCTGGGCCATTGACAAAGTCATGTGTGCAAAGATTAAAAGAGGCACATGTTTAAAACATAAAACAAAAAAAAAACAAATAAAGGAGGAATCATTCCATTTCTATTTCCAGCATTAAAAGCTTTTGGATCGATCCTCGGAGGAGTTTCGGCGATCAGTAGAGCTGTTAAATCAAAGGGTAGAGTAATGTATTTGATACCCCATAAAGTTGGTCAAGGACAAAAAAACTCCATACATGAAAAAACCACAGAAAGTCCTAAATAGTCTCCCAAAATGTGCATTAACAAACAAATACATTTACGTATTTGTGCAGAGACTGGATATTCCCTATTTCCAAGGTGTGTATATGAGAGACAATTTACCACAGAAACGAAATCTCTGTGAATGTATGATTGTTAAATTAGATTCGAAACAAAATGAAGGACACAATGGGTAGAATTATTAAAAAATTAAAAATCATTGTAGTTCAATAGTTTTGATGATTTACATACTGCAATAGAATTAAATCATTATTTTTAAAAACATGCAATTGAGGTACAATTACCAATCAGAACAATTACCAAATACAATCAATTGCAGACATTTGCATTTACATCTTTGTTATATAACTAATATATAGATGTGGGTGCAATATTAAGTATATTAGTAATATGTCAATAAAACTGATATTAATTGGAAATTCATCTCAATTGCATGCAATATATTTCCCTGTGTTGCAGTTATAAAGAGAATGGCAAATAAGCATGATCGAACTCGTTACTTACAACAGCATACCAAACATTTATATGCACAACCATTCATTTAGGGTTAACAATGGTGAAAATACCTACAAGATTTTGATACCAATAGGATTTTATGAGTTGGATGACTTAGAAACATTTATTAAAGTGGCATTACCTAAATATGTGCATTTCAAATTACATGGAAATTCAAATACATTAAATAGTGCGATGTACAGTAACATCAGTATCGATTTCTCAGAAGGCAATTCAATTGTAAAATGTTAGGTTACAAATGGAGAGTGTGTCCTACTAATGAATTACATGAATCATCAAAACAGTTAAATATATTGTTGGAAAATTTATGTTGTATAAATGTTAATATTGTATACAGTTCATATTTTAATGGGAAACCGACTAATACACTACATGAATTTATGTGTGCGGTGGCTCTAGGATATAAAATAATTGAAAAAACATCTATATATCTTCCAGTAGTAGTGAATTGTGTTGATGAAATAGTTGTTACAATTGTCGATCAAGATAGAAAACTTATTAATTTTAGAAATGAAGAAATTAGTGCCTGTTTACATTTTAAAAAAGCTATATAAACAGTTTTATTCCATTCACATTGCAATCAAAATGGGTATTGTGCATAACATTCATTACAAACTAAAAGTAGGTGGTTCTTTTAAGAAGTATATCACTAAGGAATGCATTTCGAAGAAAGCAACTATAAAAAGATATAAACACAAGCATAAAAGTTTACTTGAAATAAGTTACCTGTGACATTAACACAAGGGAACAAATTGTTTTTAAAATAATTGGGATATACAGTTAATCGAAATGAAGACATACTTAATGTTAAGTACCAATCACTTATGAAGATGCAATCACAAATACTGAAATACATGTGTACAAACCATTCCAAGTTGGTCTGTATACATTTCCATCGGAAATAAGGATTTCAATTCAAAATCACGATATTTACACATTACTGCTGTAATCAAGTTTAAGGTTTACAGGAACAATTAAAAAAACAGTCAATGAAAACAATCCAGTAACTACAAAAATAGTAAGAAACAGAATACTTAAATTAATATATAAAATTTCATATTTACTCAATGGAGTGGAAATCGATCAGACAAGAGATGTTAGAATTACTTCCACGATAAAAACTATCTCTTGCAAACTGTAAACAATCATTTAACATGGCTGATGGATGGATATTACACAAAAATTCACTTTGATTGTTAAATCATGTTTTCCATCTGATAAACCTCGATTTGTTGTCATTTGTTTTCAAACAAACCGACAAAACAATTTAAAAGTGAATCGAACATTATAAGATAATTGTGATATGTTAAATATTAAACTATATTTAAACAGCTAAGCTTATATCTATGTTGATTTTAATATGAACTATGTTAATGTGGAATCCCTTATTTACTATGATGTGTATACAAAGTTTCAGGGATGGTATCATAACAAAAAGAGTTCACCAAACCTAGAAACCAAAACCTTTAAAGTAGAAGAGCATTATTTGTATTTGATGTTAGCAAACAAAATAACACCATATGCAATAGTGTAATTAATTCACAAATTGAAATAATTGCAAACATTCCCAATCTGGAAAATATGCAACTTTTTGCTTCGATAATTCAATATAGATTAGCGAGTTACAATGTAAGAGATAAACTGGTGAAAGTAATGAAATGAATCAGTGTATGACAAACCAAAATTGTGATGAGTTGTTTAGCAAAGTGCAGGGTTTTCAATAGCCAGAAAAATGTACCATCAAACAATTAGCTATTACCGATATTGGAAGGACATGCAACTGTATTCAGCTTCAATATACATTTGACTGGAATTATATAACACCAAAATACAAGAAAATTATAAATGGGTAACCAAACACCACCAATGTTTAAAATGGGAAAGTGGATGTATGGAGTATGAGAATATTCAAGATATTTAAAAGCAATACTTAAATAACTGTGATATATATATATATATATATATATATATATATATATATATATATATATATATATATATATATAATATGTTTGTGGAGATGAGAAAAAACATATTTTCGAAAGTGTGTGGAATAGGAAAGTAACAGATATTCAAAACAAATTAAATTGGCTATCATTCAAACAATTGCATTATATATATATATATATATATATATATATATATATATATATATATATATATATATATATATATATATATATACATATATATATATGTGTGTGGATCTAATTCTTCATTCTTCTCTGCAGAGGAAAACTCAAAATTAATGTTAACTTGGTCAATGATGTCTGACTGGCGTGAAACAGATTATGATGATACCCTCCTAAATCACCCATGGATTTTATACCAGTAATATGGCATTATTTGGGAAGAGAGAACAGTGTGGAGTAGTGATTGAGATTTGGTATAAAAAGTATTTTGTTTTATGTAATCTAATATTTCATAAAGATGGATAAATATGACATTGAAAATACATGCTCATACACACAGAAATCAAGGTGTAAATTGAATATCAGCAAGTTATTAGCAAGTTGGAGTAAATCATGTAGACTTTGTTTTGGAAAGAAGTAATTTTTAATATTTTAAACAACCTGTAGTAAAACTGTTCTTTAATTTTGTGAAAGAACTGTGTATTTGTGTATATTTGAAGAAAATTTGTCAATAAATATGTCTTGGAATGAATTCATTTGTAAGATTATTTAACTATACCTTTTTAAAGTTTAATTTGCTTTCCTAAGAAAGAAAATAGCTTAACTGAAATTATTAACACAAAAGTCTTTAAATATCTCAAGACATGTAAAAGAGTTACGTTTAGAGATGTAGAGCTTATCAGTGCTACCAACCATTCTCCAAACTCACAAGCTATAAATGTTTAACTTCAAAATTTTTCTAATTCTACCAACCACAAAACTGTGATTTCAGAGGGTGCCACCTGAGTCTAACTAACACTTTAGATTTACAATGCCCTGGAGATGTAACTTTCAATGAGTGTAACTTTCAATGAAGCAGACAGCCAAGGTAGCATGGAGTCCCCTTAATAGTGGTCAGCTCAGGTCAATGATTTAACCATCGACCATACCAGGGGGAAACTGTCTTCTTACCTGAATGCAAACTCTTGAGCAATATATTTTATTTTATATTTAATCAAATTTATTATTACTTTACAGCTTTCATTATGCTAGAAAATACACTGAAAAATAAAAAAATACTCAGTTTTACATAAAATTCTTAATTATGAAAACTCTCTTTATCCCACTTACACGCCAAGATTTGCAAAAAATTGTAAAAAAAAAAATATCCTGTTAAATAGAATTTTAACCATAGTGAAAAAATGAACATGTAAGTAAATGGAAGATACTTATACATGTTAAGCACAAATAATATTAAGACAATATGCAGTAAGAAAAAGGAAACATAATTTAATTAATACTTTGCAACATGTTTGTCGAATTCAATTAGTTTAAGTGTAAAGCTAATTTATTTTAAGGTTTACAGAAATATTGGGCGAGTTGTTAATAATACACAATGTAATAGTTCATGTTATTAAACAGTAATTACCTTTTAAAGCTTTCAAAAAGAATAAATAAATTAAAAAAATTATCATTAAAAGGTATAACTATTCTTAGAAAATGTTAAAGAGAGATTATCATATACCAATAATTATTGTTTTATGTGGATTATACTGAGTATGGTAAATCCACATAATATATATTATGTATGGCTTTATTGATATGTTACATTTTAATACTCTTTTTAATATTATTCTTAATAATCACTAAGAATTAATTTTGTTATATATTTATTTGTAATGAAATACAAATCATTAATTTATTTATTATTGAAATCGATTTGTTTTTATTTCTTCGAGGAGGAAACTTAGTACAGAGGTTTGTCTCAGAGGTTGGGGTGAGGGGTTGAAGTTATTTGAAAGTTGGGGGTGTGGGAAGGAGTGTTTGGCTTTCTGACTTTCTAGTTGGAGGGCAGAATTGTTGTTTCTTTACCATTTACCTGGGTATATTAATTTTTATATAAATAAATATGGGTTTAGCACGTAGGCCACCTTCCACTATTTCTAGCAGTTAACCTGTGTAGTTTGCATTGCAATGTCGTGTTCCTATGAAGATTATTTGCTTGGTTTATATAACCAAGATTTTTATAGAGAACTTGAAATTTTAATTGAGATTAATAGTAATGAAACATAAAGAGAAAACGATGTATAGTTAACATATGAGAGAAATTTCTTAGTGTTAAAACGAAATATATTTCAAAGAGACACAAATACAAAAATAAAATGGTGTCGACATGTGCTACTAACTAAAGATCACCATTACGAGAGTCTCCAGTATGAAATTAATTAATGAAGCAAAAATGTCCATATCAATATATATAAATTAAATGGTTAACAAACACAAGTACATGACTATTACTAAACGAATTACGGAACCCAGCTATCCTGTTTTTAAATAAATAAAATCCCACAAACACCTCTCCTAAAACATGTCTGTCCAGCTGCGAACTCAGTGAAGCAACGACTGCAGTGTATGACGTGCAGAGACCTGTAAGCTGTTTCGGGCACCGCTTGGCAGGCGACCTATCGAAATAAAATCTTAGAGAATCCCATAGTTAACACTCGTAGAGGAAAATCTGAAACAGAATCCCTACGTTAAATGACGATTATTAAAAAATTATTTTATTTGTAAACACGCGCTGAGATGGGCGTCTCATATTTGTCCTTCGCACCCCCGCCCCCTCATTGCCTAAGTTCGTTCTTGTTATCGGACACGTCAAATTGGATGGAAATTAAATTGAATATTACTGGAAATATTTCCATAATTTACCACATTTATCCAGTTTGGTTGTAAGTAATGAGTAAAAAGTACCCTATTTGGGCACAATGATTTTCGACACATTTCTGTTTTTGAAATTGATGATAAAAATATTTAGTGGATGAGTGTTGACTTGAAAATTTCTTGTCCCATTGCACAGGTTTCTCCATGATCTAAAAGTTCACGTACTTCCTTACACCATCGTTGATCACTTATTGGCCTTTTGGTGGGCATTGGTGATATCTGGGTGAATTCTGCAGTGAATCCTCGACGAGTGGAGAGTGGAAATCAGCTGGAAGCGACACCAGCATGTTAGCGATCCAAACATGGTCCAAAATCACTGAGGCGAGCTGTGTAGAGGCGGTATCTGGCTGCCCTAATGAGGGCAGACTGAATAATGGGAACTGCTGCGATCTGTCGGTAACTGGCACATGCATGGTGCCTATCTAGCAGCTCCACATGAATCAGGCTGGACCTACAAACTTATGTTCATGAACATATTAGTCGTTATGCCCGTCTGGCAATGTAGCGTTGTTAGGGCTCAGGACTTTAAATTTCTCTGATGCAAGCATGTTTCTAAAAGAAATGGTGGTAAATTCTTAAATGGTTTATTGATGGCATTTAGTAAAAAAATTATGCCAATTCATTTCTGTTATCAAAACTGTCTGGAAATGTCTCGTAATGGTAAAAGAGATTTTTAAAAAGGAGTTTGTTTCAACAGTCACTTTTAAGATGAATTTGAAAATGGGTGCTTACACTTCGCAGCTATTGCCGAATAATGAGATTACCATTTATTTGTATTTTGTAAAGAAATCAATTGTCATTTTAGTGCTTTATGCTCCAATTATAATTTAATACTGTGGTATATTCACAGTTGTGTAAGTGAATCTGCATTTTGAGTGATGATAAATTAAAGTTAACTTGGAAGTTGACACTGCATATCTGGGCATATTACAGATAAATTTTGGAGATAATTTTTACTCGTTACTTGTCAGTACAAATTTTCTGATTGGAGTAGTAAACCATGTATATATATAAACTTATATGTCGTTGCCTATTAACTTATCAGTACAATTTATCTTTGTATTGATAAATCCATACTGGAAGTTTTGGAAAATGTATGGGTTTCGGTGTTAGGTCAACATTACATTGTCAGCATAACCTATGATAGGTGTACCTACAAAAGATAGCCCTGTTTGTAGACTTGTTTGTGTTTGCCAAAAATACGTGTATTAAAAATATTGTTCTATTTTATGCAACATTACCATGCCATAACGAAATGTCCTTATGTTTACAAGGCAATATAGAAATTGATAATCTTTAGTACTTGTTCTCTTAAATTTTACAAATTTTCAAGTTTGCAAATTATAACTGTGAAAGCACAGTCCATATGTCAACGATTTTGCTTAAGGTGTATTGATGCATATAAAATAAAATTGCATCACACATATTTTTGAAGTTTACATATATTTTTTCATTTTTTATATAGTCGTTTACATTGGGATATGTTTCACAACTATTTTAACCTGGCAGTGAACACGAATTTTAACATACTTTTTTTCTAGTCCCCGCCATTTGCAATCAAGAAGAAAATTATATGGTATGAGGTGTTTAGTTACCACCTATTCTGAGTATTCAGCAAAAAAAAACTGAACACCAATTTATTAATACATTGCCTAAAATAGTCTTGTTGATGCCATTATTTTGGAACTCATGCCACAGTGGAGTTTTTATTTTTCTACATTTTTTTTTACTGGCTCTCAACCATAATTCACCTTTTTAACAGCAGTGTTTAGCTTTGCTTTATATTGGTGCCAATTTTGGGGTTTCTCCTGCACAACTCACTCTAGGGCAACCAAGGTCTCTGTATAGTCGCCTTGTTGCTTCCTCTCTCTCTATATATATATATATATATATATATATATATATATATATATATATATATATAGGTCGCCACAGGTTAAAAAATAAAAAAGTTTAATGAGCAGTGATTTTAGTATATGTCCATTCACTTGGGAGGTGGCTGGTGCACCGACTTGGATATATCACTTACATTGACTTATAAACTCTGTTGAGAGCAAACAGAACCTGCATGGTCATCGGCCTATGTTTGAGTATTGACAGAGGTGAAAAACTCGCAAATGAATGAAAATACAAAACGAATGTTTCCAAATAAAATAAACGGCTAACGAACACAAATACATGAGAATCACTAAACTAATTACGGGACCCAGCTATCTTGTTTTTTAAATAAATGAAATCTCACAAGCAGGTCTCCCAAAACACATCTGTCCATCTGGGAGGTTAGTCAATGAATGAGATGCCTGGCAGGCAAATCTCTGAATATGACTGACTTAACGAATTACAGAACCTATTTCCCTACCAAGCTACTATTAACTACTTGATTACACTATATCCTACAACAGACAATTATACAATAATAAAAAAAAACTTATACAGATTTTTAATGCAAGTTTCGCCATTGTAAGAATAATTCACTTTTAACACAAATTTCCATCGAAGTGTATGGAGATTCGGATGACTTAATCCTGCAAGACTTTAAAGAAATGTACTATATATTATTTTTAATTCACAAACTTGGTCGAAGAAAAATTATTTAAAATAACGGATGTACTACAAATTTTCATTAAGTCTGTGAAATTCACCGCACAAGTTAACGAAACAATAGTTGAAAATGCTGTCAACATTCATAGACCTGTCTTAGAACCAGGCTTTACACGATAAAATGG
Organism: Dryococelus australis; assembly: GCA_029891345.1. Classification (NCBI taxonomy): domain Eukaryota; kingdom Metazoa; phylum Arthropoda; class Insecta; order Phasmatodea; family Phasmatidae; genus Dryococelus; species Dryococelus australis. The sequence goes on along the minus strand of CM057009.1, from coordinate 311,128,958 downwards.
TTATGAAAAAAACGAACTCTCTATATTGGCTTAAAACACAAAAATTGTTTTTCCCCGATCAATTAAAATAAATAAAAATATTTTATATTAAAATGATAGGTGAAGCCCACTGGCCAGCGACCCTTCGACTGCCGCATGGAAACCCGGAAGAGTGCCATGCCCAGTGATGTGAGAAAAGCTGATTAAGAGGAGTGATGAGTTGCCCGTCTATCCTGGACAAGGGTTTATGATGAACAAATATGGCGCCGGCCAGCAAGAAGTGTGCACATAGGTCCTGCCTGCAGCTGCCCTCCCCCCTATGCTAGACTAGACAGCATCTTTGGGCGAAAAGAGTGTTTCTATCCAGGGCCATGCACCAATCCAACCCGACTCCCACCACTATTCCAGAGAGCTTGTTTTCCGAGACGAGAGATGCCTCGGCTACCAATCCCAGAAGGTGTGTTTGTTCACATCAATGCTAGCTGCTTGTATACCTACATTCCCTCAGACCAGCGAATTTTGGACTCAGCCGAAGCAGTGTCCGGTTCTGTGATATGAGTACTTATTCCCCCACCCCCCAACCAGTCCCTTCCATAGGCTCGCCATAACTGGAGCAGGTCAGCAGCCTTCAAACCTTTGTGCCAGGGGATGTTTGAAAAATTCTCACATTTAAAGTATCTAGTGTTTGAGCGTTTATTTCCATCGAAAAAATATTTGACAAATTTAGCAGAAAAATCCCCTTAACATTAATAACTATTTTGAAAATCATACCAGTAGATATATAACTGTATTTACGGAAATGCAATTTATTGTTTCCGAATAATTTGAGCTAACATGATCAATCATCTTTCACCTATTCTATCGAAATCTATCAAAATCTCGAATCGTATAGTGAAATCTTTTTTTATAATTCTTTGATGAAACTTTTATAAAAGTAATTTAATTTCTTCCATTGTTATTATTAGGGAATTCAATACTATCAAGGAAATGAAATTATAATTCTTTTCTAACAGCGAAACCAAAGCTTGTTTTGATGCTTGTCTATACCCATTCTGGATTTTTAAGAGAAACTACATGAAAGCGATGCTAGGAACATATTTAGCCATAACTCACAGTTTTCCTATCCTCTGTCTACATAATTCTATCCTAATGTTAATGCAGGATGAATATTCCCTTTGCTTTGTAAGAGACTTTGGTTATGGAAAATTTCCACTCTCCCTACATAGAATAATTTTTGTAGAGATAAAAAAATAAAAAACCAAGTTAAGAATAATTTGGGAAAATTTTTAATGACTTTTTAAAGAAATATATAATTATAATGGTTACTGAAACATTAATTCAATTAAACGATAATCCAATTTACAAGTGGATTGATTATACATCCAAACCCAATCCAGAGGATTACAAAATAAAATAAGACATCAAATATGATTTTAAATCTTTTAATTACTATCAGAATTTTAAAAAACTGTATATTAAAACCTTTTAAATTCTTGATTCTTGACCCTCGAATCGTGTGCTTTTGAGAAACCCTTCCATATAACCAAGGACATAAATTTTTTTCCTTTTAATGATTTTATCAATCAAATATTCATTTGGAGAATTAACTTTTTCAGTTCATGTTCGTAAAAAAACCACCTATTATGGGCTCTCCATCATAGGTTTCTATGTAATACACTCTTCGATGTGTTTGTCTAATTGCAATAATTTTTAATATTTCATAAGACCAATTAACTGTAAATTTTTTCTCAAAGATTCCTTTCTGCTTTGAGAAATGTATATATTCGCCAACTTTGAACTTTTGTTTTCTCTGATCGATGACTTTAACATAATTATAAATGGTTTACATTTAACTACTATCCGTAACTTCTTTGGGCACCATCTTGATAGTTCTATGCTATCTTATATTATAAAATTTAAATACTTGAGGCACAATGTCCACCCATTTGTATGGCCCTTTCGAATAAAAATGTTTATATATATTAACTGCTTAATCGATTAATTTTATCATTCCACAACACTGGCATTAAGTGCCGAATATGTTTCAAAGTGATTAATACCATAATCTGTCATTAGTTTCCAGGACAGTAGAGAAAATTATTCGGATCCTCTGTCAGTTTGGTGTGAATTTGGCTTTCTCTCTTTCAAAATGATCTTCATTGCATTGCTAACATGTTTCCCAGTTTTGTTTTTCATAGGTATACCCCAACCATATTTCGAATAAACATCTATTATGGTTCAAATATACTTGTATCCTTTATTTTATTTGGAAAGCAATGTCATTTCACACAATTCATCTTAAAAGAGATCAATTAACTCTTTAATAATATTTCGTCTTCAGGGATATCATATCATTGCAGGGCATGAAGTTATTCAGAGTGTTACTAAACTTCATTCATAATATAACTGTCTTCTTTCAGCTCTTCAATAATAGAAACAATTTCGTTTGTATGTGAATTATTACCAGATTCTCTCGAAACTATGAGAAGTTTTAATCTATTGACCAATTCATTAGGATAGTTCCAATATACAGGTTTTAAACTGGTTGTCAATTTATTCTTTATATATTCCACTTCCGAATATATATCCTATTAAATGTAGTTTGGATGGTTTTTATCTCCTAAACGGTTATTCGCATTCGTACAACAAATAAGTTCTTTATATTTCTCCAAATCGGTATTGGAATATCCATTTTAAAGTTTTTAAACAATAATTCAAACAATCCTTGACTCACATCTGTTAGGTAATCATCTATTTTAATTTCACTATCAGGCAAAAATGTTATTACTGAATCTCCAAGGAATCAGATGTTTTCATGTCAATAAACACCAAATGTCATATCGTGCAGAGGTGAAATATGTTTTAAAGCTAAATAATGATGTGTTAAATGAGAACGAGTTTGCTTTATCTTTGTAAAAGGTTCTTCTTCCGATTTAATATATTGCAAATCTTCAAGGCCAAGTAATTCCTCAATGCAATCATGCTCAGTTATAGATAAATCCTGTAGGCAATGAATTCTGTACAACATCACGGCTGTACAGGCTAACAGCGACAATTTTCAGGAATTTAATCAAACGAAAAAAAAACCTGCCCTTTACGACAGTCGCTTTTATTCCACTCAAATTTAGCAGCAGCAAGTACTTGTGGGTTTGTAGGAGACGACAGACTTAGGGAAATCTAGGGTTAAAAAAAATTGTTGAATAAATTGCCTAATTTGTCACTAGTGAATGGGATGATAACATTTGCCTTGTAGTAGCAAAAAAAAAAAGGAAACTGAAATTGAGCAAGAACAAAGACTGTTAGGCTGCCTTCCAGATACAGGGTTACTTTCGAACTGCAGGGAGGAAATGCTACAATTTCATTGTATTCTTGAATGCAGTCCTATTTGTGGGAGGAATAGAACATGACAATAAAGTATAGGATTAAATATTACATCCCCTAATATGTAAAATTTACTGTGATAACACAGCATATTGCCAGAAATTGTAGATGGTGAGATCCCTCCATTACTAGCCTTAGAGAAATTATTTTCATTTCAGATAGTATAGACAAATAATGAATATAAAGGATCAATAGTACAGCATATAACTGTAAGTTTAGCTATATGTGAATAGTTAGCTTTTAACCTACATTTGGTAAGCAGCTATAACTTTGGAACGAAAAACATATAAAAGTTTATTTAGGAAGTTTTTAAGTAGTAAAATTTTGTGAAAGTGTTTCACGGTATGTCGCCGGCATTAATTTTTAATTGTCAATTACTCATTACGCACATTTAACTCAGGTACGTTTATCCCAAACACCTTGTTTACAATATATAAATAGTGAGCATTTTAATAGTGACAAATATATTATATTGACAGTACGTGGTACTGCTTTACAGTACAAGATGCTGTGCAGTTTTAGATCACGCTTTTGTCAGATGGTAAATGTAGACCTCAGTTTTACATGTGTTATGTCATGGCATATAAATGAAATAGTTATCATTACTTTTGACAACTAGTGTTGTTAACATAAAACTGCAGAATATAATGCGTTATTATTGCTGGTGCTTAAATTTGTTGTAGGACTATTGAAAAATGTATGTTAAAATTAACAATTGCAATTAAAATTAAGTTTCTCTAATTAATTTCCTTTTCTAACAAAGATTTTGATTTTAAGTTTAGGATTTTAAAGTTAAATTTTACAATGTTTTGGGTCTGGAACTAAAAGAGTTTACAATACTAATTTGCATTATTATTTCAGTGGTTAATATGAAAAATTTTTCCAACTATATTATGATTCAGAAATTTAAATTAATAATTTTATTCAAGGTAATTTTCCAGATTGAAATATATTTTATTATTATTTTCTCTTAGTGGAGTTGTTCAAGAAAGGGATGTGGTGGTTTAGTGGTAAGTGCACCAGCCAGTCCCACGGCATTGCATCTGAATCTCGAACATGAACACGGTTCGAATACTGGCATACGAGAACTGTGGTGGATATTGTCGATGGCGGGTGTAGTAATACAGGTAGCTCTGTTTCTCTAAAATAATACAATATCAGTTTTTCTTTACTTATTTCACTTGTTGGTTAGAGGTTAAACTTACATTGCATCCGATGGATTCTAAACAACGTTTATTTCATTGTGTCAAAATTTCACTAAGCATTATATTTATTTTTCCAATGCTATACTTTAGAAGTTGGCTTTTACATGAAATTAAAATATGCTATTTATGAAGGCACTGAGTTTACTCACACCACAAAAGATAGTCACAATGTGTCTAAAATTTGATGACTTTCTGTTGTCCCGGAACTGTGTGATTATGGTTGTTAAAATTTAAAGCGCAGGATTAAATGGAGACCATAATAACCCACAGCAAAAGGTATTAATTTTATTATTGAACATCGTCATTTCAATCACAGGTTCTCACATTGCTCAGTTTGATTTTTTTTACACTCCTATTTGAGATGGGAATAATTCAATGGCAGAAACATTCGTAGGAGACGCGACACTTGAGAACTATAGCAACAAAAGCAGAGGACAATGTTAAATGTAACTCCTTCTCCCACTTGGCCGTATGTCAACGCAGCAATGTTGCACTACTAGCACTTCATAGCCGTGTCTGCTGCAGCGGTCAGCAGCGGCATTGAGTAAAGACATACCTAGAGTGGACTTCCCCGGGTTAAATTTTCTGACAACTCCAGCTGTAGTTCGAGGTATGAACACCATGCCACACTAGTCCATTTTCGTGGCGAGAGTGTGGGGAAAGTCAGCAGCATTGCCACTGTGACATCTACCCTCTCTCTTGCTCACACTCCATCTCTACCCCTTCCCCCGCCACAGGCACAACTCCACAACAGTAGAAAGTGTTCTGATGTCTGCTATACCCACAAGTTGGGACAGACAAGATGGTGGACACCCAGGTTCCTTTCTCACAACGTATGTATCCGTTTACAAAAAGATTACAAGTTTTGCAAAACATATTAATAAACAAGATGATAAATAATGTAAGCATAAGTAACAGGAAACGTCGCATATTACTCATGCAGTAATAATAAAATAATAATCACCACTTTATAAATTATGCGATAATTGTGTATTTATGTTCTATGTAATATCTTATCCTACCTGTACACTGGAAGTGGTTTGTGTAGCCTAGTGAGTAGGTTTTAGAGTTCGAATCTCTGGCGGGTATCGAGTTTTTTATGTGGCACATTATGACTGTTTATAACACATTTTATTGTTAGAAAATGTTTATTTCCAGAATATCTTTGTCTAAAAGAAATAATACCCAAGTACCAGCACAGTAGCAGTGGATGTTTGATAATCACATGGAATGTTTTCTAAAGTAGATAATTTGAGCTGTATACCACGAGTAATGTTAACAGGCACACATTCATGATTAATGTGACGTTTGCAATTGTAAGTGCTAACAGTACTCGTATTTTATCATGAACACCTAAACTATAGTAAAATAAGAGATTATAATTAAATACAATCACCATTATATATTTATGATAATTTTTTTCGCAGAGGTAAATAAAACCAAACAGTTTTTGATATCGCTGCATATTTCCGCAAACATATAATTATACGACAGAAACGAAACACTTGCCATGGTCGCCACTAATATATCATGATTTGGGTATTCACAGCTGCAACGAATGCTGGTACCTCGCATGTGACAGGCTCGCCTCTGGCAGACCTTGAACGAACACGTGGGTAAGCCAAGGCCAGGGTTATAACATACTCTTACCGGCTGCGGAATTGGCAACACCGCACAGATGATGTCGTCGAGAACACTAGTGCTCCTCTGGATCAACAGCGGAACTAACACATAAAACTGGACACACTTATTCCTATCCCATGGCCACTTTAGTGTATATCTTTACTCAATGGCAGTGGCGAGCAGCAGATTCACTACACTACTATGCTGCCTGGGTATATTAAGCTGGTATAGAAACCATACTGATGTTATTTGAGGCTCCATTAATTTTAAAGGTTCTTCCCGATAACGTGAGCACTTTTGAAACAACCTATGAAAAAGTCACTGCTCTACCAGCATACATTTTAACAGGCGCCCTGAGTGACATGCATCCAATAAAGTTGGTAAAAATGAATGGAAACCCAGCAAACACAACCTGTCTGCAAAGTGTCGGCAAATTGTCGGCCCGTCACCTGTACTGTCGGCAACTGTCGCTTCAATGCCAGAAGATAGCCATCTGACAACTGTGTGATGTCTTTTTCGAGACAGATTTCAAGCTGTTAGGAAAAAGACAATGGTCCTCTGTATTTTTTGGATAACAAATGTATATCATCGAAACTATGTCGGCATGATATCGCAGAGCAAATATCTTACAAATATCTTAAAAATGTTTCTGGGACGATTCCCATAAAGCATCTTTTTTTTTTTTCAGCAAGCTGGCCATTATCTTATTTATTCCGGCCCAGTAATGTTTTCGAGCCAAGGCTCTTTATCACAATAAAGATAAAAATATGGTGTCTTTTTGCCGACAACCTTTTAGAAAGTGTTTTGAATAAGCAAGATGTTAAATAGCTGTTAACGGTATGATGTCTTTTTTGAAACAGTGTGTTAACCGTAAGCATATTTTTTTCGTGATAATATATGTACCATGTGGTAGCCCATAGCATTTGTAGAATTTGAACTTTTTTAAATTGGTACAACCATCTAACAGATATATTAAAAATTAACAAAACTATTTTGTTTGCAAGCCTCTGAAGAAATAGTTTTTAAATAGTCTGCATTTTAAAAGTATTTTTTATTTTGTAATGAAATTTACACATTCCTTTATAATAATTAAATTCATTATTTTAAATTACTGGAGAGCAACAGCAACTAACTCCATAGTGTATAGGTTAGCATGCTGGACTGTCAACTCAAGTGTATTGGGTTCGAATCCTGCACTCGCATAGCCAAATATTTTCATATTGTGAAATGTGCTTTCAAGTCAATGAAATGAATATACATAAAGAGGAAATTACTATTATTTAAACTTTTAAACGAAAATATTAGGTTTTTCATTGTTATACAGCTCACTTGTGATCATCATGCCACTGCAGGTCCGGCATCGTAACGACATCCAGCCGCTGCAGGCCCAGCAATGTAATGACATCCAGCCATTGCAGCCCCGATATCATAACAACATCCAGCCGTTGCAGGCCCGTCATCATAACGACATCCAGCCATCGCAGGCCCAACATTATAACGACACCCAGCCCTCGCAGGCCCAGCATCGTAGCAACATCTAGCTGTTGCAGACCCGGAATCGTAACAACAGCCAGCCATCGCAGGCCCGGCATCGTAGTGACATCCAGCCAATGCAGGCCCGACACTGTCGGCGAACAGTTAGCCGCCAGTCCATATTTTAATCGGGCCACTTCCGGCATAAGGCAGCAGGCCGGTATTGGCTGACCGGATTTTGTCGGCTAGCTTTTACCGGCCCGATTCTGGCCCATACTTTTCATGTATGTAGGGCCGGAATATATTTTGTATCTTGCTTGTATTGGTACAGCGTATTTTTGACACTGTCAGAAAACAGTCAGCCACTAGTCGATATTTCCTTCGGGCCGCTTCCAGCATAAGACAATGGACTGGTATCGTCTGACCACAATTTGTCGGCTAGCTTTTACAGGCCCAATTCTGGCCCGTTTATTCCGTTTTTGCTGGGAAGTAATTCCATATCTTAACATCGAATAAAAACTGTTAGGTAACCATTGCTGATAATTTAAATTATTTCTTTTGCTTTCTGTTTTTTTTTAATGCATCGAAGCATAAGAAAATTATCAGATTAGTTAAGTGTATTTACATTTCAGATAATTTCACAGTTTCACTTGACCGATGCATGAATAAAGTGATGAGACCTATGACAATGTTAATATTACATAAGGCGGAAGAATACACAATGTGCATACAAGTATATCTTAAGAAGAGAATTCAGAAGTGCTCATTTTATCGTGAATAGCGTATACCACCACAATGCTGCAATACACTCTAAATGTGAATCAGGGAGAATGTCACTTTTACAATCAGTCAGCAGTACCTGGCTGATTCAACAGTCGCTTGAGTAAATTTAACTGATAGTGAAAACATGCCATATTTACATCACATATTGATTCAGTGATATTTTCCACTGAGTCATCAGTCATTTTTTCATTGTTTTTATTAGTTTGTTTTTTGACTGATGGATCAGTTAAACAGCGTGTTAAAATGGCCTTCAAACGTCGTTTAAAAATTCCAGTTTAACAGTCTGCATCAAGTGAAATTACAATGAATATACTAATAAACCCAATACGAAATACTATCTAAAAATTTGTTTCTTCTTTCAAATCACTGTTTTACGAAGTAATATGGGACAGTCAGCCTTTCATTACATTTTTACCGCATTCATTTCGTTTGTAATCACCACAGCGCTCTGTTTGAAGGTTTAAACTGCACACAATGTGGTGAAGAGAGTGCATTCATACATAGTATTCGTTTTAACAATACTAACATTACCAATTAAACCACATACGAAAAGTAATGGCATACAATTTAAATATTAACGATTTCAATAAGAAGCATAGGACATATATTTTGCTCTAATTTTTAATTTAACTGGTAACGCAGATGGTAAGATAAGGGCCTAAAAGCAAAATGGAAATGGTGTACGTGTTTAATTCTGGCCACCTCCGACATTGTTTTTACTTCTTTAAATTATGGTAAATCGCGCAATATAAATACTAAACTATTGTAAATATGTTTATTTTGCATTTATTTTAATTCGCCACTGCATTCGGTCGTCAACTATTCACTCAGTGAAATTGTTTGACGTCACTACACCAATAAGTGAAAATGTTTTTGAAACAATCAGTGATTTTCCACTGATTTCAAGTGAAGCCATTTGCACTGATTCGAGTGGTTGAATTCCACTGCGAATCAATGGTTTACCACTGATCCGAATTTAGAGTGTAGCACTAGGCTCAAAGTAAACGCTTGACAAAAATATGTAATCAAGGCGACATCTTCCTGTTCAATTTCAATTTCAGTTTTATGCCTCTGCATGGCAAATTTGTCGGGGGGAATATTTGATATACTCTAGGAACAAACAATTATTATTGCACATCACATTATAAATAAATGTAAATACATTACCGTCATAAGTAAACGTTCTATATTCGGCTGTACTACTAGGTTCCTAAACCCAGTTTCTCAGTGCTATTTGTTAATAGTTTTATTGTTCTTGGTGTTAATTGTTTACCAAACTGTTCTTGCATATTCGCGGATAGTGCAGGAGACTTAACTTTTGCATCTTTCTTGATCATTCTTGATCATACTCATAGAGGTTTCCCACCAGACATCCATAATTTCATTTTCGTTTTCTCTAGTCTCCATTTTGTCACTAGTTGCAATTAAGATTGCATATTACTATACTTTCGGAAGCTCTCTTTCTATTGAACTGTGTTTCCAGTTAATGAAGGTGTTACAAGTAATATCGCTATTATAAGTTCATTTTTTAGAATTTTGGTTATAGCTTAGACAACTACTCAATAAATCGTATACATTTACATCTCATTCCGTAGAGAATTGTAAGGGGAATACAAGAAGTTAAAGGTCAGTGAAATTGGATTAATGATTCCCGAGATATGAGTGTTTTAATTACATGGTACATAAATTCAAAGTGAATAAATCCACTTGCTGAGTTGCTCTGTCGGCCAGATTTTGTGAGTGGCCTAATATTGATCGGTTTATTAAAGCTTTATGTTCTCTAAATTACTAGATAACACGACTATGTACAAGAATGTTTGGTATTTCAGGGTATTATTTGTTTTTACAATGCAATGAAACAATGTTTTGTCTCGTTTCCCAATAGTTTATTTCCCTTTGCGACCTTTTATCGTTCTGTAGCCAACTATCACAACATTCAACACTTTTGAAATGCACTATGAAGCTGTGTGCGGCAGAATATATCAGTGAGTTAGTCTGTCCATTGTTTCTCTATTGAAAACATAACCAAATTAATTTAAATTATAATTCAATAGGCATTGTTAGCACAATGTTATCATAACATTTGTATTACACATTAGCACATTTCTAAATGAAAAAAATTAGTTCCATCGATACTAAATACTTGCAATGATAAATCTATTATGTATAATAAATAAACATATATAGTACGTCTACATCATGCATGTTATAGATGCAAGTATGCTGTCGAATAAATAAGAACATTTAAATCGGCTAGCAAACACAGTTTTTTGATTTTGTAAAACCCATGACTATAAAACACATATGGTCGCTGGCTTGCAGAAATAATTGGTGGGTCATGACCATGGCTACCTTTCAAGGTTAAGAATATTAATAATGGCCATTGTAGTTGAGTTGAGAGATCTAGGCGGCTCTTAACATCGAGTTCTTGAGAAAAGATGATGGCGAAATGAGGTGAGAATTGAGCATTGGAATGCAAGGGCTAGGGACAAGGGAGATCCAAGAGAAAACCAACCGGCACGATTCCCACAAGCGAAAATGAAGTTACTCAGCCGGGGATTGAACCCAGCTCGCCTGGGTAGGAGGCGAAAAGTTTAACTGCTTAGTCCCCACGGCCTTTGTATAAAGAAATTGATCGAATATGAGCCGTGGTCAATTAACTACACGAACCAAATTCCTAAATCTTGCACCAGAACTTATCAAATTTTTGTATGATTCTGTGAATATTAGCTGGCCTTTGATACTCAGATTAAAAATGTAGGAATGGTACAAAATAAAGAAGGACGAAATACAGTCCGAGGTACAGTTCTTTAGCGCTTCATCTTTACTATACTGGAATTGAAAAATTGAAACACACTGTTAGTTCAAGGCAGGTAGTAAATATATATTGGAATTTTTCACTTTAAATTATAAATGTCGGTCTAGAATGGCATAAGGGAGTACGAGATACAGTTCGAGGAACAGTTAATTCATATTTACGCTTCAATGAACTATAAATGCAACTGTGAACATAATCTTAGTTCATGGTAGGCAATGAATATGCCTTGAAATTGTCTACCTTGAATCGAAAATGTCGGATTATAATAACATAAGGAAGTACGTGATATAGTTCAAGAACCAGTTCTTTCATTATTCCTCTGCAGTGAACTGGAAATGAAATCGCACATTTCTGAAAGTTCAGTGCAATTCGTGGACTTGAATTAGAACTTTATTTGTTAGACTGAAAATACCAGACTGAGTGAAATTGCGCAGTAAAGAATAACAGTTCCAGAAATATTTCAATGTTATTTTAATTCACCTGGAATGAAATACAGAATTGGAAAAATAAATATCAGTAAATGGCAGACTTGAACTTGAACCAGAATGATATTAAGTTGTCAGTACATGCTGCCAGCTGTCTGCTAATCGCAATGTGTGCATGGTTGTCGAACTAGCCGAAGAAATGGCATTTCCACTTCACACAATAACATTAAGTTTCTGGAGTATGACGTTGAATTTAATTCCTACTGGTTATATTATTTTGTTTCATTGTAATACAAAATATTACACTTTCATGTAATGTATTTTATTTGTAAGCATATGCTTCCATCCATATAAAAAAACACATGTAAGAAACAAAGATGGCCTCTTGTGTATGGTTCTGATGCCTCCTGTTTCGGGTTCGAAACCACCTCGCACGTTTAGTCTGTATGTCAATGTGGTCATTATGCCATGTGTAGTACCACTGGTTTTTGTGTCACATTTTTTACTTGAGTGTTTATTTGGCCCTGAAGAAGGCCGATGTTGTAACCTCAATACATGGACCAGTATCCCTCATTCTCAACCACCTGCTGCAGTCTTTGTGGTATAGAAGCGACCAGAGAAGTAGCATAGCTTTCGCTACTAGCTACTAAATCCCAGGCATTCACTACTAGCTCCAAGAGAGCACCAGAAAGGTGTGTGGCATGTTTTGCTGACTGGCACACTCGAAAGGAGTCAACTGTGCCTGGGTAATAAGACGATTTTCCTTGGCTGCAGTCGACATCCTCCATGAACCTGCTCCTCTGCATCACATCATGTCACCCGTGTCCCAGAACTGTCATACACATAGACTCTCAGTGCTCTCTGGAACACAATAACATCTGCCTGCTTCAGCGGTGGATAAACCTGCAGCCTCAACAAGGCCTCTGACTCTCTCCCATATCTATTTCCTGTGGTGAGAAATCACTACAGAATGAATTTTTACATTCTTGAACCTTCTGGCTCTGGCGAGACATCGCTTGACAATAATGTGAATCAAATTGGTTGTAAATGCCTGGGCATCCAAGGGTTGCGAAATGTATGTGTTGTCAGAGGACATCTGTTTAAAAAGGTAGTAGACCATAAGGCATGTCCGAAAATGCAATAACCTTCTCAACTGATCATGTGACGAAGTTCAAGGCTACAAATACATGAAAAAACTCTGTGGCATAAATCGAGAAGCATGCTAAATACCCAAACCAACTGTCAAATCATATGATGCTGTTTAATTTTGTTATCCATCGAATGACCATACAAACACAGAGGTGTATAAAAGTGCGAATATGAACAGTAAAACAAAGACATGATATTTTGTGTGTGTTACAGTTTTGTTTGTCAATACATTAACATGTATTATATTTTGATTTATTGTATGAGATACCAACTTGACAGCTTATAAATGTAGTATTATTTGCAAAGGACCAAAAACCAACAAAAAAATTGAGTTCCTACAGATAGTATGGAATGCCTACTTGGCCCTGTGACCCATATATTCGTCAGGGGTGAGGACTGTCTTATGAATTTGACAGCTATATCTTACACAGTATGGAAGTAATAGCTAACTATGCTTAAAGTATACATAGGGTATACTTGACCCTACTACCCTTCTTGTCATCATGGATGATGCTTATGTTATGAATTTGGCAACTACATATTACATGGTTCGGAAATTACAGCCAACTATTCTCATAAGTTGATATAGGGTATACATAATCTTGCTATCCTTTTATCATTGTGGATCATGCTCACATTATTAATATGGCGACCTTACCTTACACAGTTCAGAAATTACAATCATATGTGCTTATAAGTACAGGAAGGTTATAGTTAACCCTGTGACACTTATCATCATGGGTGATGCCTATGTCATGAATATAGTAGTATATCTTACATGGATCAGAACTTAAAGCCAACTATGCTTATTAGTGACATTGGTTACACTTAGCCCTGCAACACTTCTTATTGTCGCATGAAATGTCTGTGTTGTAAATGTGCAAACTATATTGTTCACATTTCGGAAAATACAGTCAACTATTCTTAGAAGTAGACAACGGGTATATTTGGCTCGAGACCCTTCTTGTCGTCATGGATGATGTCTATGTAATGGATTTAACAACAATATATTATGTTGTTTTAGAAAATATATCCATTTAAGCTTATAAGTAGATATAGGGTATATGTGGTCCTGTGATCCTAATCATTGTAGATGATGCCCATTTTATTAATTTCACAATATTATCTTACACAGTTCGCAAAATATAGTCATATATACTTACAAGTGGCTGTAGGTTTACTGGACACTGTGACACTTCTCATTGTTGTGGATGATAAAAATATGTTATGAATTTGGCAACTATATTTTATGTGGTTCGGAACTTACAGCCAACTATGCTTATAAGTAGACCTGGGTATACTTGGCCTTGCTACAGTTCTTGTTGTCTTGGATGATGTCTATGTTATGAATTTAGCAACTATGTATTATGTTGTTTGGAAATTATAGCCAACTATGCTTATAATTTGACATAGGATTTACCTGGCCCTGCAACTCTACTCACCATCACAGATGATGCCTATATTATCGATTTGACAACTATATCTTACATGATTCGAAAATTACAGCCCACTATGCATATGTTGACAAGGGGTATACCTGGCACTGTGACCTTTCTCATAGTTAGGGGTGAGGCCTGTGCTATGAATTTGACCATTTTATCTTATGTGGTTTGGAAATTACAGCCAGCTATACTTATATGTAGACATTGGGTATACTTGACTCTACAACACGTCTCATCATCATGGGTGATGCATATGTAATAAATTTAACAACTATATATATTATGCAGACAACAATGAATACAAGTAGATATAGGGTTTAATTTAACCTGCGAGAGTTAACATCGTTGGGGGCGATGCATGTGTTATGAATTTGACAATTTTATCCTAAATGGTTTGGAAGTTACAGCCAACCATGAATATAAGTAAAAGAAGGGTATAATTGACCCTGCGACCATTCATTTTGTCGTGGATTATGTCTATGTTATGAATTTAGCAACTATATCATATGCTGTTCAGAATTAGAGGCAACTATTCTTATGAGTAGAAATAGAGTATACTTGGCCCTGCGACCATTCTTGTCATGTTGGATTATGTCTGTGTTATGAATTTAGCAATTATATGTTATGCTGTTTGGAAATTACAGCCAAACTATGCTTATAAGTTGACATAGGGTATACCTAGCACTACAATCCTTCTCGCAATTGTGGATTATACCTATGTTATGAATTTAGCAACTATATATTACATTATTAGGAAATTACAGCAAACTATGCTTATAAGTAGACATGGGGTATACATGTTACTGTGACCCTTTTCATCATCTGGGGGTGAAGCCTGTGGCACATATTTGCCAATTTCATCTTATGTATTTCGAAAATTACAGCCAACTATACTTATAAGTGGACATAGGGTATACTTGACTCTTCGACACTTCTGATAATCGCAGATGATGCACATGCAATGATTTTGTCAACTGTACATATTATAAAGTTTGGAACTTACAGACACAATGCTTTTAAGTAGATATAGGGGTTTCTTGACCCTGCGACCCTTCTCATTGTCAGGGGTGATGCCTGTGTTAAGAATTTGGCATCTATATCTTACACAATTCGGAAGTTACAGCCAACTATGCTAATAAGTAGACATATGGTACACTTGCCCTGCAACCCTTATCATTGTGGATGATGCCTATGTTATTAATTTTGTATATGTAACTTATGTGGTTTGGAACATACAGACAATTATGCTTACAAGTAGAAATATGGTTATAGTTTGCTTTGCGACCCATCTCTTCATTGGGGGTGATGCCTGTTTTGAATTTAACATATATATATTATACATTTCGGAAATTACAGCTAATTATGCTTATTAGTATACATAGGGTATACTTGGCCCTATGACCCATTCTCGTCATGGGGTGATGCATATGTTTGTATTTGGTAACTATATCATATGAGGTTCGGAAATTACAGCCAACTTTGTCAACAAAGAGACATATGGTTTACTTGGCCCAGCGACCCTTCTCGTCGTTCTAGACGATTTGGTAAATATAACTTATGTGGTTCAGAAAATATAGCCAACTTAGCTTATAAGTAGACATAGGGTAAACTTGGTCCTGTGACCCTTCTTGTCGTCGTGGATTATACCTATCTTATGAAATGCATTTCCGAAATTATTGCCGACTATGCTTATTTGTAAATATACTGTATACTTTCCCCTGCAAACCTTCTCGCTGTTGTGGGTAATTGTCTATGTTATTATTTTGGCAATCATATCTTATACAGCAGAAATTATAGCGGTTTATGCTTATAAGTAGACATAGGTATACTTGTACCTGCGAACAATCTTGTCGTCATAAATGTTGCCTATGTTATGAATTTGGCAACTATATCCTTTGTGGTTGGGAACTTACAGCTTATTATGCATGTAAGTAGACATTGTTTATACTTGGGAACGCGAGCCTTCCCATCATCGTGGGTGACGGCTATGTTATGAATTTGGTAACTATATCTTAAATGGTTTGGAAATAACAGCCAACTATGCTTATAAGTATACATGGGGTATACTTGGCCCTGCGACACTTGTCATCGTCGGGGGTGCAGCCTGGTTTAAGGATTTTACAATTATATCTTTTGTGGGTCGGAAATTACAGTCAATTATGCTTACATGTTCACTTAGGTCTGGCGAGCGTGTAAGCCAATGCTGGTATTCGGCACTGCATCACGATGCTAGGTCGACAGATCCCGAAAGGAATGACAGAGCATGAGACTCGGCACCCACCAGGATGCTAGCTGAAAGGGTCCCAACACCCTGGTATCGGATTGACAGGGCAGGATGTTGGGATCCGAGATGACCACCACGGGCATGAAGGAAAATGAGAAATTTTTTGGGGGGAAATGGGAGAAACAGGTAATTTTTCCATATGGCATCAACAAAGATGGGGTCGCCTAGTTTCCTTGTGCGTAGCTTCAAACCCCTCTTAGATTGTCCATTTGTATATTACTATTAAGTTATTATATCGTTCGTAGCTTTACTTGAACAAATGCATCAAAATTCAGTACTTAGTGGTTACTACATTAGAAATATAATTATATACAGCGTTTTGGCATTCCCATTACTTTCACTGATGCCAAATCTGTTCAACAATTTCTGAGAAATGCAATTTATGCATAATACTTGAGGTAGCAGTTGTCTTCCAAAATGGCTACCAATATAGACTTGTCTACTGGTACCGGCAAACTTCTGTGCATGCGAGTCCTCTCTTACTCCCTAGACTGCGGCTCGGCACGGTCCGGTCTCTGGCTAAGCGGCAAGACTGCGTCCCAGCAGTATTCGCGCAGACATAAAAACATTCGGTATCCTCTCTTGAGTAACAGCAAATGCAAAACTGGACACGG
The DNA here is from genome assembly GCA_029891345.1 of Dryococelus australis. Lineage (NCBI taxonomy): Eukaryota > Metazoa > Arthropoda > Insecta > Phasmatodea > Phasmatidae > Dryococelus > Dryococelus australis. The sequence goes on along the minus strand of CM057009.1, from coordinate 311,111,782 downwards.
AGACTTTTTACTGTCGACAACAGCTGGCAGAGCACTTGTGACAGTGTGTGCTGAAGGATTTATTTACCTTCTGTATGTATTCTTCGATAGCATTCAATTGATTTTCTTTTAAATCGAGTCCAATTTTTCTGTTCAAACATTAAATGCTATCGAATTAAAATAACGTTAGATAAAAGTAACAACGCTGAAGATGGAATACTTTCTGTGGTTTGATGCATCAACAGATTACTTGTTTCTTTTCCACATTTACATAATATATTTCACCATTAAAATGGCGATGAGTGGAGGATATAAATATTTCATCTTGAGGTTTACGGTGCAGCGTAATAAATATCTCAACGGGAATGCATTATTCAAGACAAAATTTGTTCACAAAATTTGCAAACATTGTGGGGCTTGAGACAGCATAATGCTAAGACAACTTGAACACATTTTACAGCATAGCAGTTTTACTTCAAAAAAATCCAAAAATCATGCAAATAGTAACACACGAATTCGTACAGAACTGTCATCTATCTAGCCAATGACGAATGAAATTTCGTAACATATCCATAGTTGTTGGCACGATATTATTGATGACATAGAATTGTTGAATTGTGTCTCTTGTCGAAATCATCAATCAAAAAACGGGGCAGCGAATAAATCTATTCTAATAATGAATAATAAATTTAAAACATTTTAAATTATAATAATGCTATATTAAATGACAAATGAATATTTAGTACAATCACTGCCAGGCAATAAAACAAAATAGAACTGAGAAAATGATAAAGATGTATTTTTACTTTCAATTTTTTTATTCCAAAGAAAAGAGTGATGTATGAAGGTTAAACTAAACTTTAGATGTTTTAAAACAATGCTCAAACTTTCCCGCAGTTTCTGCTTTTAAGTTAGCGCAAATATAGGCAAGCTAATACCAACCAACATGGCAGTTAATTGTAGGTACAATGTGGAACAATTAATTAATATATTACTTGAATTGTAACTTAGAAATTATCTCCAATGAAATAAGCTACGTTTTGTTCACTTAAAATAAGTTCTTATAACCACTGACAGTATTTTTCTGGTTGACGTATTAACTGCCCTCTGTGGCGCAGTCGGTTGAGTGTTGAGCGTGAGTGGTTCCGGTTTCGAATCCCGGGTAGAGCAAGGGTGTGATTTATGCTTGTCCGTAGGAGTCAACCTTTCTCGGGAAATGTCACTTCCAATAGGAGAACTACGAGAAAAAAATTTGTCGCGGAATAAAAAAATTAGTGCTGTAAATCTGGAAATGTGTGTGCATTTTATGGCACTTTTACAAGTAAATCCTTGAAAACTAGTAAACAAAAGAATACTTGCAATTTCTTGTAATGAATATATTATCTTACTAAGAGGGCTTGCAATATATAGCGATTTAACATTACATTCAAACTAGTATTTCAGTGACATTTGTAAATTGAGAATCTAAATTAATATATAACATACTTTAAAACACAAATTTATTTATACCACAAATATAATACAAATATTATATTTTATATTATATTTAAATAAATACATTACAATTAGAAATCGAACCTACAACTTCTTGAGTAAATACGAGTGGCCGTAACTTCAACAACAAAACAAATTGACTTATTACTATACCGATTGCGTTAGTTTCTAATCTGTTTGTCTAATAAATTGACAGGCACATACCATTTTATACTGTTAATGTTTTAGTTTTTAATGCCTTTCACACAGTATTACACATTTGCATATTCTTTGTTTCATAATCAGGAAAAAAATTTTTTTTTATGAACATTGCATTTGGAATAACATTTGCTGGCATGAATTATAGATAAGCGATTATTATGGTCTGTTAAGTTAGTAGAAATATCTGTATCATACATGCTGCAGCAATATTTCCATATTGGATGCACCGTCTGCTGAAGCCAGTATTATTTGAAAAACAACTGTACAAGTGGTATTAATTTTCCATGTGAATCGGAATTCTAGAAACACTACATAAACCGACAAGGTAATTAACACCTTTTTATATAATCACTAAATGTTTACTATGATTTTCGCGAGCTTTTAAATTTGAACACACAAGCGTATGTAAACCACAATTTCACATTAACTACCATTTAGCACGGCAAGAATGCTTACACGCGGGTAATTGGGTGGAATTTGTGAAGTAGATGAACATTATGCTGTAGATTATAATTTTATTATTTTATTTCTTGTTTTATAAGCACTGTGTGTGAGCTATGCATTATTTATAGTGTGGGTCAGTCTACTATGAGTAAAACACTCATTTTTGCGTCTTTGTGCAAATAAAGATATAAAACCTTTTCCATAGATTCAAAAGAAAAGCACTGGCCTGACATTACTGTTTTGTTATAATTTGATAAACTGTACGTATAAATTATTCACGAAAAATTGCACTGAGTGTTAAAAACTAAGTAGTATTCCAGTTGCATAATATTTTTATGATACGTGGTTTTATATAAATATCATGGTCAAGTGAAATTTTGTAACACTGAGGATAAATTTACTGTAACTCTGCGGATGTCCTTTGTCCTCCATTGCCTTACATATACCTGAGCCCGTCGTAAATGATGTTTTTGAAATAGCCGATAGTACGGCCAGACCTGCGTGCGCACCTTCCCCTCCCTCGCCCTACATAACACGCTCCGCGCTCTCAGACGTGCACAGACGTCTGCCGGTTACAGTAGTTAATACGAAACCTATGTAAGGATTTGATTTGGCAGCGTAGAAATTGGTCCGGTTAAATAGGACGTGGCTTTTCATGCAGACAACAGCCAGTTGCAAGAGAAACTTTCTTGATGTGCGCATACAATACATCTGTAACATGCGCCGATTGTTTCATTTATGTTCAGTGGCTTTAGTTACTGTTGAATATAGGCATATATTCCGCTAAAGTGTGATATTCGGTTTTCGCAAATGCGTGCGACAGCAGGAAATTCTTTTCTGGTAATAAAAGAAAAATATTATAACTACTTAACATCTCACATAGAATAGGGTTTATTTTAATTATTAACATATATATTATGCATTTCTCTTTTACAGTTATCTGTAATTACAGTCATTTCACATACGTTTACTATTTCATTGTTTGAAGCATCGAATGTTGCTTACATACCTCGAGACAAGCTATATTGCATAATACTGTAGCTCAGCTCGCCTTTATAATTGGTTGTTTATTCCCCTAAGTGTTACCTGTTTGTGCGCGAGAAACAGACTTCCAGTGTGGAGTTTGTGTGAGATATAACTTTTTTGCATTAACTTCATAAATAGCAGGACGAGTTACTTCATACAATTAAATGCATTATATTCACTTGGAGAAGCCGATGTCAGAATGATGCTCCAATAGAAACTAGAAGAGATTTTTGGCGCAGTTCAAACGCTGAACGATTGACAGTATAATTCTGTCAGCTGGTTGCCTAAGAGCCAAGGCGATACATCTTGTCTAAAGCTGAAGACTGCCGAAGGGGACTTTAACTATTTCCATCGCTCATTTATTCTGACGGGAAGTGTACATCTACTGAAACTCATATTAAAAAATTCTTATGTTATAAATACTTCACTGTAGCCTATCTACAGAATTACCAATTACACTGTTGGTCAATAATAAATAAAAAAAAAACAGCCCATATTGAAATTGTATTTCGTTTCCTTTATGTATGACAGATTATCAATTATTTTAACACAGACAAAACGTTATTAATAATTCAGTTACGAAATGTTCAACAATTAAACAACTTTTCAACCATTCTTGCTAAAAAGGATACTACAAGGGTACAAGTCATTTGTAATGTTTCTTGCTTCTGCATATGTCCCACAAAAAAAAAAACATTAGTGAAATATTTTCAAGAAGTTTCCAATTTCCAATTAGTAAAGTAAATTTCCAATTTACAAGTTCTTTTCCAATGTCATTTTAATAACCTAGCAGGTTAAATGAGTGCCCCACAATAATTAACACACAACTATGCCAACAAACCTATATTATCTGATATTGAAAATAAAACACTGGTCCACATTTCATGCACTTAATTTGAATAATTGACAATATTTCCACAAAGCTGATTCTTGATCACTAAGCAGACGACACAGATTCCAGAGAGCAAGGGTTCAGACAGTCTTCTCCCGAGGTCAGCTGCAACATGAAGTACTGCACTCAGTGCGTGGAAGCTCAATCACACATGTCAAAATCCCAACTGAATGAGTATAGAGGACAAGCTGCTCAACAATCCTCAACTGTTGAGTGTGAACAGGAACATCGCATAAGTGTTTCAGGATTCTCGGGGCATAGCTCATAACTTTCTGGTTCATGTCTATCTTCTACTCTTATCAGCCGGAATAGGTTGATATGCCTGATCGCGTGTGCTACCTGCGACACACAACATGCACACAATGTAAGTGCAGCACTACAACATCTTGCAACTAGCAACCTTAAAACAAATATGTTTGAAACCAACTTCATACTACTAAGCATACACATTCTGTAGATTTTACTCATTCTGATACAGACTACTTGGACTTCCAAAGAAATACTGGATTATTGGATCAACTCTGGCGCAACAGTAGGCCTATCTTAGAAGCAATATTTATTAATGAAGAATGTAATCAACCGGTTGTGACACAAGCTAACATAAACTTGAACTTATTTCTATGACAATTTTTTTATTTAATTAAAATGAAAATACCCTAAATTTTTATCAATTTCCTCACATCCACCGACTCCGTTCATCCCTCAGATAGCACTATCGTCTATCAGTAGAGACCTGAATAATTCGCGGATTCATTTTGGGACAAGCTAGAATTCCAAACACGTGCGTTTATATAACTTTAGCCATTGGTCCAGACGGTGTTTGACACCTCCTGGAGAACGGTGTCCAATTGTGGCCTTCCACTGTAACAGCAGACAACCAATGTGCAATTGATATCGTCATATTTGTACATAAGGCTGCAGAGTCTAGCCTACAGGGTATTGAACTCGCGAATTTTTCAGCTCTCTATCAGGTATCCCAGACTCAGTCTGCTCACTCGTGCCAGTATATATATATATATATATATATATATATATATATATATATATATATATATATATATATATATATATTATATATATATATATACACATATATATGTTAAAAACACACTTAGCACTAATTACATGCTACAGCCTTCTTCGTTACACTGTCATTTAACATTAAAATTTCAAATCAGCAGCCCTTGGTGGGAGTCAAATGAACCACATCAAAATTTACTAAGCTGCAGCCGCGACTACATCCTACTACATATTTATTTCACAGACAGCAGAACTGAACATTTTTGAGCTGCATTAGGAGAGTGTTGCCGCAGGCTTGTCTACCACCTGAGATGAGCAGAATTGAGGTCAGCGATCCCGAATATGGCCGATACACAGGGATACTCCAAATCACCTGACACTGACACGCCCATCTGCTGCACGCCGAAACAATACAATTGCGATACGTGGGAGGCATGGACCCCACGGAAGATACACCACCTCAAACAATTGCAAACTCGGAAGACTGCCGAAGGCTTCTCCACAATAAGTCGTCTTACAGCTACTGTTCTACTACCAAGCGAGAAATTTAAAAAAACATGAACATTTCCGATGGTAAAAACGAACATATTTACAGTCTGTTAGAATATAAATTGTGCGTGGGCGGCAAAATAATTGGCCTCATTTTCATTTGTACACGGTGACACACGCACATAACGAAAATAAGACAATTTTTTCGTAACCACGTTTTATAAACCACGAACATAGCAAGCGCTCTAAGACGGCTCGAAACTAAGACACATTCGTCACTTTCATGCGATATCCTTATTTACAAGATATTTCGTGTAAAGGTGTGGTAGGCGAGTGGTTCGAGTCATTGATTGTTAATTGTTCGAATCGTGTAGAAATCCCACCACAGAACAAAATATTTAAACTTTTCTAAAAATGCATCTCTTATACACAGTGAAACACGTTACAAAAATAAAACTCTGTTTGTAAATCTGAAATAAAAAGAATAACCAATCACACATAATGTATCACGACTAGAAACAAAAAGGTACATGCATCATTCTTGTTAAAAAAAAAATGTGTTTACAACACAATGTCTTGTAAGTGTGGTGGATGAGTGGATATGATGGTGGACTGTCAGGATTTATTACCGAGTTCAAAATTTTTTTTTTATTGTTTTATAGTCACGTTTATACACAGTAAATCACGCATATAAAAAGGTAAAACTTATTTTGTTGCCCCTTTTTATAAATAGCAAATAAAAATACTTTGCACGTTTGTAGACACGTTCGGTGAATTCGCGGAGATTTATGTGAAATTGACGAAAAGAACATAACTGCACTTTTGAAATGCTAACTTTACTCAGTATTCATTCACTCTTAAGTTCCCAGCAGCAAAATATTAATTTAAAAGGAAACAAACAATAACATAACATTCAAACAGTTAGCAAAAATATATTGTTTAACATGTGTGCGAATTATAACAAAGTGACTTTTTACTCTCGACTTAATACATCCTAATTTATACCATATGTTTCATATATTCTAAAGTGTATGACTCACAACAGCTTCTATTCAGGATAGAGTACATAACCAAAACGAAACGTTTCCATTAATTATTTCATAAATATCTTTCGTTAGTAAATTACCATTCAAACTCTCTTGTTATCATACATATATATATATATATATATATATCTTTTAGCGGAAAAAAAACATTCATTTTTGTGGAAAGTTCATAATAGGTCTTTAAGACCTTTTATCTAAAAAAGAGAAATACTTGCCCATTTCTTTAAGAGATGAATGTATTTTGTCTGTGGATAATAATGGGCAAGGTATGATATGCGGAAAATACGGCATCTCATAGACAACTCCAGTTGGCAATTTTGCTAGACGTAAATATGAACTAAGTAAATTAACAGCAGCTAAATACGTGGCGTCGTAAGAATTAAAAGCCGGTTTGTGTTTTAAAAATTAATTACTATTCTCAAACCCTACTAAACGACAATATCGTTAATGAATATATAAATGGAAAAATGTTTCGTATATAAAACGTATGAACAGTATCATTTTGCTGAAATTACAAGCATGGTATATTTTAGTTCATTGGTCGTGCCAATTTTAGGGCATATAAAATTTTCAGGGGCGGCTTACATGTAAAAATAATCTAAACGTGAGTTTTATGCGGAAGCTGTATTGGTATTTATATAGTCTATTCGCAATTACTTCACACGTTTTGAATCTAACCTTTGAAAATTAATCCTACATATGACGGGTTTAGTTGTTTCCTGAATATGCCTTGTATGGCAAGCGTTTTATACTTCTGACAACGTAACAGTACCTCATTTTTGGTCAAATTAAACTGTTACTTATATTTTATGTAAAAATTTTAAATATTAAATTTCTGATTAATAGGAATAAAAACAGTGAAAAAACGGGTATGTTGGTAATGCCTAGTAAGAAATAGTTCTTAGTGCAAAACGTTATTACACTGAGTGAGCAAGAATGTGGTGAGTTGTCACGTTGGTGTAATATTATTGGCTTGGTTGAGGTGCTTTGTATGCGCAAAACGGAGGAATATTCTGGAAGTAGAACTTCTGCAGGGCTTCGTGAAGTATCCGTGAACGGACTAAACAGAGCGCGGGGTCACTGCGCCGACCTCCCGTGGCGCAGTCGGATGGTGCGCCGCCGATCTTGGGTGTTAGGTTATAAGTTAGTCTGCAAGCCGTCCCCTGCTAAGCTTTGAAGCATAAAACTGGGGGACGTTAAAAAGCTCTTTACAATACAATACTGACGGGCGCGTGATGATGCGGACCTCGCACTGCTCTAAATGAAACGCCAGTATGTAACTCCGCTTGCACATTTCTACTCTCCAGCTTCTCCCCTCCTCAACTCTCGAGCCGGTCTGATAGCTGTGCGCGAACATCGTCGTTGCTGATAACTAGAGCCCCGAGTATTTCGCGCATTACTTGGCTGCACGCTAAGCTGGACAGCCCTGTATACACTCGAGACATCATCGTTTGCTTATTGGTTGCTGGGATCTAGTGAGGCCTCTGTACAGGACTGTCAAACACTCACTCGCGCTACTGCTTGGCTCGCGGTTAAACGGGGCGTGTCTGAAGAAGTTTCGCACAATCACAGCTGTAGGAGAAAAGAACAAGGGTTTGGAGTCTACCTCGCCTCCGAATGAGTTCGCGAAATACTCGTGGATCTACAACTTTTGGCAGCGGAGGAATCTGTAGTTAACTAGGGAGAGCCTAGTCTCTCCACTTCACTTACCAAAAAAAATATGGTATTTAGCTGCAGGCGAGGTAAGTCTGAAATTGAAGTTCTTTGCATGTTCATGACGTAGAACATTTGACGCTCACATCCCCCCCCCCTTTTTTTTTTTTTGCAAACTTTAAAGTTTTAAGTAAAAAAAGCTGTTTTACACGCCCTAAATTTTTTATAACATATCTCACATTAGTAAAACTTAAAATAGCCTATCTGAAGTAGCTACCGTCCGCCGTTGCATTACCCTGTAGCTCCGACATCACATCTGAAGTACTTACTAATCTATAATTAAGTCACAATTGACACAATACGAGAATAAAAAGTGAAGTGATTTCGGCGGCTTTTAACAGTGAGGCCGTGAGAGCCGATAGCAATAAAAAATTATAATTTCTCGCATTTATTACAGCTACAAAAAAATCATATAGCAAAAATAAGTTAAAAAAAAAAAAACTTAACATCTTGCAAAAGGTGGTATCTACAGTACGTAAGGGAGCATAGTCGATAACTACCCTGAAAGCAATGTTACAAGAAAACGAACGGCTGCAGAAAACGTAAAACAAACACTTGAGAAAGAAAACTTAAACTACGTACATTCGCTGAAAATTTACTTACATTTCATTTATTGTCTGAAGCAATTTCTTCACTATCAAGATGGTTTCTTGATTATATAATAGATTGTATAATGGTGTAACTGAAAAAAAAAAAATCTGTATCGTAATTATATTTCTTAACCATAATATAGTTTTCACTACCCCCAAAACCATTCCCCTACCAAAACTTGTACGTTATTAAGAAGGTATATATTTTGGAAATTTGCTCATTCTTTCACTTATAAATAGAGACCTGAAAAACTAGCGGATTCATTTAGGGACAAACTTTAATTCAAAATACGTGCGTTTATATGACTTTAGCCATTGGTCCACATGGTGTTCAATACCTCTTGGAGAACGGTGTCCAATTGTTGCCTTCCACTGTGACAGCAGACAACCAATGTGCAGTTCATATCAGCATATTTGGACATAAGCCTGTAGAGTCTAGCCTGCACCATAAATCTGAATCAGTGATAATTCCAATGTTTCAATCAGTCAAACGTGTTTAAAGCGTGTTTCGTCTTTCAAAACGCCATTTTGCGAGGTAATATCAACACACAGCCTTTCATTCCGTTTATACGTCTTTCATTTCGATTCCGTGTAATCGTCACAGCGCTGTGTTTGGAGGTTTAAACTGCATTTAATGTTGTGGAGAGAGTGGTCTCATACATACATATTCGTTTTAGCAATCCTAACGGTACCAATCCAACCAAAAACGAAAAGTATGAGCATACAAGTTCAAGCCACACGATTTCGCAGCGTAACTATAAAACAAATTTTTTCCTCTCGCTAATTCAACTTGGCGTGGTAACTCAGATGGCAAGGTAGCAACGTAAAGTCGAAGGGTATGCGAGTTCATTCCCGCCCACCAGTGAAAGTTTTTTTACTATTTTAAATTACGGTAAATTACACATTATAAATAGTAAGCTACCGTAAATATGTTTATTTCACGTAATTATTGACCTACAGTCAATAAAAACAATATTTAATTCGCCACTGCAGTGGGCCGTCACTTATTCAATCAGTGAAATGTTTTCACGTCAATAATTTAACCAGTGAGATTTTTTCATTGAAACAATCAGTGTTGTTCCACTGATTCTGAGTGGAGACATTTTCACTGATTAAAGTAGTTGAATTTTACAGCGAATCAGTGGATTCCCACTGATTCGAATTTAGAGTGTGCAGGTCATTGAACTCGCAAATTTTTCAGGCCTCTACTTATAAAGGAAAATATATAATTTGAGAGACACGGAGTTTGAAAAGGTTAATGAACTAATAATGACAACTACAATATTGCAAGCGAATAAACTTACTTTAACAAAATAAATATTACTGAAGATGTAAAACAGTATCATTTTCAATGATACGAATAGTTGACTTTTCGCGAAAGTATTTCGTGCCAAGGTGGTCTCCAAACACCAATGCAGGCTTCGTAGTTACTTTATGATTGGACGACACATTCGCTGCGTTTAGCAGGCGTATCACGTGTCAAAGCAACACAAGTTCTCGTTGAGCCAACCAAACAAGGAAATATTACCTCAGATGTACAGCAGCATGTGAGGAATGAATATCGCAGACATATCCGTAGGACGTCTAAACTTAGGAAGCTCTCAGACATTTCCGCGATAGATCACATTTTTTTAAAAAACAATAATTGATCATGAGTGACAGGAAACGGGCGAATTTATTCGAGTACAAGCTAGAATTCTTACACTTGTTCACTTACTTTACTTTAGCAGTTGGAGCAGTTTACGACAGTCTTTCTGACGAGCGAGTGCACTTTTTTGGTCGTCCCGGAAGTAGTATTGTGTATAGTCAATTCGAGGTTTCTTCGCACTTTTTGCATCTAACCTTTGAAAAATCATTCCATATATGACGGGCTTGGTTATTTCCTAAACTCGTCATGTATTACAAGCGTTTTATACTTCTGTTAACGTAAAAGTACCTTATATGTGGTTAAATTTTACTTCTATTTATGTTTTATTTATAACCTACATTATAGCTTTTAAAATTAACATGAATTAAACAGTGAGGAAACAGGTGTGATGGTAATGCATACCCATGTGAGCAAAACACATATGACCCATTTATGGTTTACAGTCGGATGCCAAGCCGGCAAAATATTGGTCAACATTTGGCATGCACTCTGCACCATTGTTGTTTCTGAAGTGGCACCACTATCTAGCAATCCTCTGCCCATAACTGGCCTACGTGTGGTGAACACAAATGGCCCAAGCATGGCCCATGCGCTTTAAACAGTAATGGCTCATTGGTCTACCAGTTCACATCCACCAGATGGCCTAATGATGGCTAGCAATGCTTTCACCATGTCAAACACTATCTCTAAAAAATAAATATTTTTACAATAATTCTTAACTTTTTTTTTTTTTTTTTTTAAATTTCGTTCACTTCACTATTAAACACATTATACGACATGAAAATCTTACGCTTACAGGAGGAGTGGAGGGTGCGTGAAACTACGTCCCCATCAGCGACAGCCCAGCATGCTAACCATTACTCCACTGTGTATTCTTATAGATATTAACTAATTAAGAATATATTCGGACTTGAATTATTTACAAACACTAGTATAATATTAATTACACCAGTTATTCCAGTGCTTTAATATTTACAATGAGAACAAATCCGTTTATAAAAAGATGAAGATAAACAAGGAAAAAAAACACAGTCGCTGAGAGAAAACTTCCTACCCGAATCGCGATGTTAACCCAACAACTTGCCTTTAATGTAATTTTTCGCAGTATGTATGTCACCTGGATGCTAGTCATCTCTTTTGAAATACATTAGGCATATATGAATATTCTAGTGATGTGAAACAACAAAAGCTCTTCAATGTTAATTTTGTAAAGGTAGTTATATATTCTTTTTTTTTTTAAATTCTCAATTCATTTATATGCAGTCATACATGTAAAACATTACATATGTCAAATTATTCAATGCCAGTCACGAAGTTACACCTAATACTGTATTTACAGCGTTTCGTCATAGATATTTCTATCACTATATATTTACAAATAATATATTCGTTGTATGTCATCTATAATTATATTTGACACACATATATACATATATACATAAACATATATGTGTGTGTAATTTGAAGAAGCTATCTGTGAAGAGTGGGGGCCATAAAAATTCCCACAATAAGCCAAATTGCACCAGCAATGGTCCATCGATATACCACTTGACAGCCATCCAATGGCCTACAGATAGCTACTCATAATTTCACCATCAATGCGTATAGGTGATGTACTGCCATTGCAGGAATGCAGTAGGTAAGCCATTTATGGGCTATTAGTAGTTCACTTACTCTCAACCATCAGTTTCATTTCCATCAATATTCTATCAGTTTGCCATGAATGGCATGCCAAACGTCCGGGCGCCAGGCGCTAACCATAGCAGGGCCAGTTGTGTAGACCCGTAAGTTTCCTGGGCAAGCAGTAATGCAGCAGTGCCATGAGTAAAACCACAGTCGGCTGACAGTCTCTTGCTACGTGGGTAGTAATTAAATAGCTCTTATGCAGAATATTATTACACTGAGTGCGCAGCCGACCTTCCAGAGCGCAGTCGGTCGGGAGGTTATGGACTCGATCCCAGGTAAGGCGCGGGTGTTAGTTTAAGTTAGGTCATAAGATAGTTTATAAGCCGTCTCCTGACAAGCCTTCACTCATAACACCGGGGGACGTTAAAAAGCCCTTTTAAACAAACTGAGTGTGCACGAAAGAGGTGCGTTGTCCCTCAGGTGTAAAATTCTAGCTATATTCGAATAACACTCTGTGTGTTGCCAACGTAACATTACGTCGCCTGAAATTAACTGCGGTGTACGGAGTTTGCTGTTTGCTGTTAACACTTCAACATCCGCATTGTTTGAAGATTCGAGCGAGTAAATATTATTTCGCCAGCAGTGTTCATGTGGTTCTCTGCAACGTAATATTACGTCATCAACACTCAACGTGTTGATGACGTAATATCGGATCGATAGTACCTTATTATACGTAAGAAATAACATTTGACTGGGACGCTTTCAACTCGGCTGGTAGAGCGTCGGGTACACTGTAAAAAAAATTGATGTAAAATTCGCTTACATGTAAGGTAGAATTACCCGACAGATGTGGAGTAAATTTACATAGGCCTATCAAGTAAAGCACTATTCCCTAATCGTACGGGAAAAGTACCTGACAAAAGTGGAGGAAAATCCGATATAAGTAAGGTATTATTATATATATTGTATAACAAAATTTTATTTAAAAACACAATATATTAGTAATGTTAATTTTTTTCATAACCTACATCTTCTGACGAATAGTAACCGAAACCTCAATCCGAAAATTCATGACACTTGCTTGAGAGGGGGCGCGAACCATGGATCTCTATTACGCTAGGCCCATGCACCACCCGTTACACCAAGACGGCTACATAATAATGCTATTGAATATTAGTGTGTTAAACACTGTTTCTTCCGCCTGTCCTCCCACTTAGCTGTTGAGTCAATGCTGAAGAAATGCACGGGTCGTAATGCAATTTTCCCATCCATTTATGAGATTTTCCACCGCCACGTACATGAATTTTACTCCAGAGTGCGGTAGTTTTACCTCACACGTACGGAAAACTATGTTTCCCCCACAAGTTTGCGAATATCACCTTACAATTGTCAGGTAATTATAGAATTATTCTTTACAGTGTAGTAATGAACGTTTTTCAGTATAGTAAGAGTGTCCGGTGTTGTGTGAACCAATATGACGGTTACAAATGGTCATGCAATCGTGAATTTAGTCAGCTCACTTCTAGCTTTTCCCAATCGTCTGTAAATCTGTGCAGCACTCGAAGCCTTAATTGTTACGCATGTTAATCGTATTGGACCAGCCGTGTATAGTTGGTTCACGGCCAACTGAGCACTTTCCAAATCGAACTATGATGGTTGGTTGGAGAGGGGGTGATCACTACCCCTAGCAGCTTGTATTTCAGTGGATACGCTGATTGGCATGTTCCCAGTTAAGTTGGCAGTGAAATACGAAAATACGTCTTAAAACTTAACGTCGTATTCAAAACGTATGTTTTACACTTGTGGATGCTAAATTTACTAAAAATATTTTCTGCCTGTTTTATTAAGATTAGTATAGTAATTTGCATATTAACGTATTTACATTTCTAACCATTTAACAGATTTCTCAGATAGGTACACTTAATTGGCGCATGAATGGGGGTTATGAAATTTCGCGAAAAGCTTTCTAGGCAAGCTACATTTCAAAACACTGCAGGGTCGTTTACCTATCTTGATTGGCTGAACTACTTTTTGAGACGTGTTAACTGTCTGCACAGCGGCCGAGAGGTCCATGGTTCGCGCCCAGCCACCAGCACGTGTGCAGGATTTTAGAGTTGAGCCTTCGGTTACTATTCGTCACAGGATACATGTAGAGACAGGAATATTTCGCGAGTTTAGTGACCCCAGTAGTTTAAACTCCACAGTCCTGTGTACACTCGAGCCTCAGTTGTTTGTTCGCTGGCTGCGGCTCCAGATAGTAGCAAGTGTTACTCCACACCTGGCAGTATAGCACTCGCTACTTGTTTCCTTGCAAGTCTGCTATTGGTTCAGAGTCGTCCAAGGCGTGTCTAGTCAATTGTGACACAATTGCAAAAGTATCTCCAGTGTTCGCGTTTTGGAAATCTTTCTTGTCCTGAAATGAATTCGCGAAATTTTCCTATTTCTAGATATAGGTAATAAAAGTTTAACAGTACAAACACTCCGGGATATTTTTTAATATAATTTTACTATACACTACAGTAAATTTTCCTTTACTGGTATGTAATTACTCCCCCACTTTTATCAGGTACTTTTTCCGTACGATTAGGGAACAGTACTTTACTTGTCATGTAATTTTACTCTAAATTTAAGAGTTAATTTTACCTTACATGTAGAGGTAATTAGCTTCCCTTACATGTAAGGGAATTGAACCTCAAAATTTTTTTACGCTGTTTATTTCTGTTTTAAGAAGCAAGTGTTACCCTAAATTGTTCTACTTTATTACAAACATGGAGACACACACGTATTATTTTTCATAAAACAGTGTGTTGTAACGATGCGATATTTTCCTTGCAGTGATAAAAAGCAGCATGTAAGTTTTCAATGTTATATGCACATATCAGAAACATTTCTTTCTTTGCTGGGGCTGCTGTACTCGCGTTCAGTACTATTTCCTTGTTCGATTGGCCTGCGAAAAGCTGCGAGTATATCCTCCCATCACAAAAGTTGTAGGCAACCACGAAGCTTTGGAAATGACCTTAGAAAAAAAAATATTTTGGCCAAACATTACAAAGTTTAAGTACGACTTATAGTAAGATTCTTGCCTGATTATTTTACAAAATTTTAAATATTTTGCAAAAATGTTAATTATTGATTCGAATGTAATATGAAGATTTGCTAACAAATCAAGGGAAATAGAGATGTAGTTGATGATTGATGAGAGTATGGCGTCCGCGGTATACTCACAATAATGTGCCCCTGTGGCCTGGATGCCTGCGTACGCCACGGGCAATGTCAGCGTAAACACAACTGCAGGAGAGTTCTTGCTGGCACAACGGCCAGCTCGCTGGACATATGCCTCGTAGTCAGGCATTCTGTGCTTCATCAAGGATGTTTCATACAGGATGACCACCTGCAAGTTCCCCATATCGATACCTGCAAACAGAGTTAACGCCATCGCAGTCTACGTTTGTGTATTTTTTCAAGTAATTATTTGGGAACTGGTTGTCAAATGGTATATTCTGTACCACCACAAATAAAATACAGTACATTTCACAAAACCATATTTTGGAGCATGCAATATTATTGTTGACATAACATATAATATTAACTTTGGGATGCATAAACTATTGTTTAGGTTTTATAAAACTGGAAATACCTGATAAAAATAATGACCCCTACATTGCTGCAGATTATTTTTATGATGTTCTAAAAGTGAAGTGAAGAGATTTGAGCGGCTCTTAACATCGAGGTCTTGAGAGCCGATGAGGGTGATTGAGTTGAGTATGGAGCCGCGCCGGAATGAAAGGTCGGGGGAAACGGGAATCGCCGAGAAACCCGCCGAACCGACGGCGTGACCCGGCCGGGGATTGAACCAGGATCGCATTGGTGGAAGGCGAGCAGGCTAACCGCTCAGCCACCGTGGCCCCCTCGATGTTCTAAAAGCTTAGGTATTAGGGAGCCCTTGAAGTCTCGTTGACAGCTATATAATGAACCAGCAACATATGCGACAGTACCGAGACAATTACGTATTCACGTATCACGTAGGCTACCTTACATGGTACTCGAACCGAGAAAACCTAGTAAAAAATGCTAGGGTGTAATCAACTGCATTACGGGGTAGGATTCGAAGGATCGACTTTGGACACATTCAGTCTATTGGCTATTCATGGTAAAGTGAGCAATTTTGAAAGAGATATATATATCTCTCTCTCTCATTTGGAATAAGTGTCAAAAAATATATTTTATTTTAACATTGGACGTTAAATTCTGAGTGCGGTGGATAATATTCACTGAGTCTATTACTTGCCTAGCAATGTTTATGTGAAAATGTGTTTAAAGGATAAAAAGGGCCGAAAGAAAAAAATAACTAGGTCCTCAGAAGTGCTCACTTTACAGTGAACAGTGAATGTTTAGAATATTAGGGTTCATTAACTGGAGATACTTACACAGCCATCATTTTGAAAATAAGAGCGTGAAGCACTTAAAACACGTAAGATTACATGGCGTACCATAGCGCAACTTGGGTGTAGAATTTGGTGTAAATCAATTGATTGGTCCCCAACTAATCAAAAAAACTTATTTTCTTAATGTGTATTATCGGACTACATTTCCTTTAAAAATGTCCTGCATACTACGCTTCTAATAGATAGGCCGACTGCCAGCATAAAATTTGGTTCAATTAGATGAATTTTTTAAATAGTTATGTAGCACTTACAAATATTTATCTGGCAGCAATTTCGAAAATCAATGTCTGACGTCACTTAAATAATGTAGTTTTACATGGCCTTTTGTATCACTAATATTAAGCAACATTTGGTGAAAATTATTTGAATTGCTATGGAAATATGGCAAAATGTTCTGTTTTTCTCACCTGGCATTATTTTCCAAAAGTACGGAAAAAATGATCTCTTTGTTCATAATTGATGCCTCTAATAAATACTAGTAGTGTACAATGTTTGGATAAATTTTGACGAATTTTGTAATATATAAACCATACTAACTAAATTAATTATATCAACGCCATTAACAAAAAGGCCTTCCCCACCTAAAACATGCTAGTTTACATATCGTACTGTTAGCACTACTTGAGCAAAAAATTTTGTGGGAATAGGTTGATTGGTCTTCGAGATATGGCAACAAACCTCCACATTTTTCAATTGACGATCTTTATTAACGGAGAAAAAAAAATTCGCACATGAGATGTTTGCCGCAGATACTGCCTGTATACAAGGTTAAGATGAAATTGGTTACATAGTTTCGTAAATATAGTCCGCTAAACTAAAATATTTTTATAGCTGCTATTCTGGAAAGAAGCATTTTGCACAATTAAAACATACAAACTGATATGGCATACCGCAATACATAATTGCCAAATTTGGAAGAAATTGGTTGATGGTTTCCTGAGATATGACACAAAAACTTTATTCGTTCATGCGATGCTATCTTACGAAATTACAGAGAAATGAGACTTAGTGTGGACGCATTTGATGTTTTACTATATATTCTCAGAATACAAATTTAAGTTGGAATTGATTAAATGGTTTTGACGAAATAGCATACTACAATATCTATATAGCCATCATTTTGAAAATAAGTGTCTGACATTCTTAAAAAATACATTTTTGCATCACCTTCTGCAGTACTGCTTGTTTGTAATTTTTAGTAGAATTCGGCCAATTTATTTCCAGAGATAGGGCAAAAATTTTATAAATACTTATGGCGTTATCTTACAAAATTGCATACAAATATGGATATTTTTGGTACATAAAATTCTTGTAAAAGATACTGTCAGTATACAAAATTTGAACGAATTTGTTCAAATAATATGGTAGGTATACCAAATAAACCTAAAACGTTTGTATAGCCGCCATGTTGAAAATAAAACCCTCATTAATTTGAATTGGACACGTGTACATGACATACCGTAGTGTTATTTAGGTGACAAATTTGGTGAGAATTTGTTGAGTATTTTTCGAGATATAGAGTAAAATCTCAATTTTTTTAATGAGGTGCTATCTTAAAAAAATGGCCGACCAACAGCAACATCCATTTATAAATTCAATTCCTACATGATGTGCTGTCAAAATAAAAAAAATTGGTTTAAATCGATTATATACTTCCCGAGATATGATGTATCACCCTGAATTGTAAATTGCCGCCATTTTGAAAGTAAGTGACTGGTGTGGTCTACCACGAAAACTATAAAAATTTGGTGTCCTTACTAAGTACTATATGTGTACCGATTTTGGTAAAATTCGGTTTATGCGTTGAACAATTGAAATATGTTAAAACACATACACACACTCACCTGCTCACGCAGAAATACATGTATGCACAGACAGGAAAGTGACCTCATAAAGTCATAAGACTTTTTCTCCTTCGGAAAGTAGGCTTAAATGTGTTACATATATACAATATTTAAGCTGTAGAATAAGTAGAAAGTATTTTATGTCAAGTTTTCCAACAATTCGTTGTAACAAGTAAAGAAATTGATGTGAAGCGTTTACATGCTTTTCCGCTATACAGTGAGGAAACGTTTTGTTGAATAAAACCAAGTTTGTTTGGCGCAACCAAACTAATTGCGTCTATAAGAGCAATTAAATGTTTTGGTTGTTGATACCAAATTATTTTGTTGTTCTTATTTGGTTGCCCCAAAATACAAGATTTGTTTGGTGCAACTAAAGATTTGTATGCCTCTACGTACTTCAATATTTTCGGTTATTAAAAAAAAAAGTGAATTCACGACCGAGTTCCGAACCCAGGCAACGTGTTCTTGAACGCTACAGCCTAAGCAGCATCAGCCAAATTGACTACAGACCTAATGTTATTATTTTCTCTTCAGAGTAAATGGACATTATTTTTATGGGTAGCGAAATTTCGCGAAAATAATTTAAGGCAAGTTATATTTGAAAACACTGCAGGGTAGTTCGCGTTTCTTGATTGGCTGAATTACTTTTCGACACGTGTTAACTGTCTGCACACGAATTACGTAGGAGCCGTGGAGATGTTGCCGAATTCTGAGTGGCCAGGTCAAATATGAAAACGCCTTCTCAAGGAGACGGCAACCAATGGCAATAGACAAACTGCTTTTGGGTGCTCATAGTTTTGAAGTCTACCATGTACTCATATTTTTTTCACGAATAATCACTAGCTCTGGTTATGGTTTTTTTTTTTAAATACAAACCACTGAAATAAGACCGCGTACATAAATGTTACAATTTATAAAGCTTTACTATTTAGTTTCCTATTGATAAAGTTTTATTGTGATCATACACCACAGTTAAGGCCAGGCCTCGCCATGTATGGGCGTATAGGGAATTAAAAGCTAAATTCGGCCGAAGATATATTCGTCGTATTTTGTGGCAGTATTTTCAACCAACGATTTTTTTGTTGGTAACTGAACGTATATAGATTTGGAAAACCGTCCAAATGTTAATTTTTAAAATTTTAATGCACTTTTTTTAATATTTGTAAAATTTAACAATTTTGTAAATTGTTACATTGGCCAAGAAAATATATGAAGTGAGTTCAACCACATATTTTGTTGGTAGTCTATATTTTTCGGACTCAACGCAGAGGTTTTGTTTATTTAGGTATATTTCGTTAGAACAATAAAATTAATTTTGTTGCGTTTCCAGAATCGTTTACTCCACAAAATATTTTGTAAGGGTTCTAAATATAGCCTATGTATGTTCAGAAACAAAAATCATTTTGTTGGTTGGAGCAAACATTTGTCTGAGTGAAACTTATACAATGTAAGAAAAAAATTCCCGTAAAGATACGGGAAAGTGCTTCACTGTAAAATTTTCGTATATTTACGGAAAATTAACTAAATATAGCGTAATTATACGGAAATACTATGCCAAACGACGAAAAACTAAGTTCCGTAAATACAACATACGTAACATTTCCGTATTTCCTATGCCTTCAGGTTTTAGGGCGCGATCAATGACGAGTAAACTCGAAGCTTTCATCGCAAATTGAAGCAGAAAATTATAGTTTCTGCGGCAGTTCGGTTGTCTACGTAACTTTGGCGTGTCATTTCAAACATCACAACATAGCGTAAGGGCTATGTTGTGATGTTTGCTAGCACTTGTGATGATAGGCTAGCACTGCACGACCAAGCAAAGGCCATCGTGCGCGACCGCAATTCAATTCCGTTGCAAACATGGACGACTCTTGAGTTGGCTGTGATAGAGTCTCACTTCTTGTATTTTCAATGGCGACAAAACAAGAGAAAACAGAACAGACTGTTTTGGGCACATCCATTCATCGACAGGAGTTTAATTGAACCAACTTTCTGCAGTCTAGGTCATGAACTTCGTATTTCTCGAGACAGTATTAATTCCGCTCCGTGTTTCATGGTCAATAAACAAGACGATCTTCGTGAAAGCACTACTCGTCTCCCAAACTGAGCGAACCGGGTTCGATTCCCGGCGGGGACGGTTCCGGATTTTCGCATGTGGGAATCGTGCTGGACGATGCTGCTGGTCGGTGGGTTTTCTCAGGGATTTCCCGTTTCCCCCGCACTTTCGTTCCGGTGCTGCTCCATACTCACCTCACGTTTCCCTCATCGGCATTCAAGACCTCGATGTTAAGAGCCACCCAAATTTCTTCACTTACTCACTTATGGTTACTCCAAACTTTTCTGGCTAATCCACATACGAGCAAGTCTTAACCATACCTAGAAAAATTTGGCCAAAAAGACAGCATGCCGCATTTTTGGGCTCTCAGTTTAATAATATTTGGTGAGAACTAATTTTTACTAGGCTTTATCAACACCTGTTTATTTGTTTTTATAAATATCCACTTGAAATTAAATATAGCTTAATAACGTAAGCCTATTGATAAAATATATGTAAAATTTTTAGATTAACCAAAAATTATAAATATTTTATTTTAACACAAGTATAGAGCGCTTGTTATAATGACACATTAAGGGCTCTCAATTATGAAAGGCACGAAGGAAGTGCAAGTAAACCTCGAGTCCCCCTCGATGGAGATGATAAAAAAGGGATGGTGGAAAATCGCGAAAATTTGTTGAGCCAACCTATTGTGATGAATCGGGAGCCTCTCGACACAGTTGGGGGAAGTGGGAAATGTAGGGCGCGGCCAGACTATGTAAGTGGCCAGGAAACAAGACCAAGGGTCGCCATTGCTGTCCGTTATCCACGCGCACCGCCTGAGGAGACGTCGCCGTCCAGGAGGGACGACCGACTACCATTGGACTTCCAAGAGCCGTGGGCCTGACCGACTCGAGATGCAATTGAGTAGACTGTGGCGAGTCAAGCGATTAGTTCTGGATATAATTCGAGGTCTAAAAGAGTAGAGCTTTCCCCTTAAATGCTTGTAGAATAAAACACCGCCAATCAGATGAGAGTAATTCAAGTATTGTAATCCGTTGAGTACACAATAAAGCTTATTTGCTTGTAAATAGTTATGGTTTGTGTTAACAATAATTAGAGATGATGGTTTATCGCGGGGAACGTTGACCGTTTGCTTGGATCCAACGTAGGGCTACTGTACACATGTCCGACATTTTTTTTCTTATTGCCGGCCATGCGTGTATGAAGCTACTACTCCATTTCATTGGGCCAATGATGATTTCTCATGTTGTAAGGCAGAAGGCTCGTGATTGGTCTGCAAACAATTTGGCCGCGTTAAAACGTTGTTCATCCAGTCGTGAAAGAATAAACTAGTTCAGTGTTATAGAAGATATGTTGGCTGAAATAATTTTCGCGATTTTACACCGTCTCTAACAATAATAAAAACCCATAGAAATATCTTCGATTACACTATAGCTGGTTTACTTATCATTTATGATTGGATGACCAAAGTATTGACTCGGCTAAGTTATTTGCAGGCTAATCATAAAGGTTTCGCTTTAGAGTATCACAATCCTCATAGGCCCAGTTCAATCGGATAGTAACTTCATGCACGTATGTCAGCCAATAAGAAAATAAAACTGCCGGAAATATGTACAGTAAGATGAATACTAGCAAAGGGTCTACTTTTCCCGCGACAAACAATCATATCTAGTGATGACCATAGAATTCGCACAATGACTGCTAAGTCGGCGACAACGGCACCAGGGAGGAATTGCCATCACGCCAGCCCGGGGGGGGGGGGGGGGGGAGAGCGCTCGTGCGAAGCAACCACATGTAAGAACTTAGAGTGAATGAGTGAGTGAAGAGTTTTGGGCGGTTCTTAACAGCGAAGACTTGAGAGCCGATGAGGGTGACCGAGGTGAGTATGGAGCAGCACCGGAATAAAAGGGCGGGGGGAAATGTGTGATCCCCGATAAAAACCCGGCAACCAGCGGCATCGTCCGGCACGATTCTCACATGCGGAAACCCTGGAGTGGCCCGGCCGGGATTTAACACGGTGGGAGGCGAGCAGGCTAACCGCTCAGCCACAGCAGCCCCTGACAACATAGACGACTTGAATTATTTTGTGCTGCCGCACAATAACGGAATTTTGCAGGACCTTATCAATTGTTTAACACAGGTCTTTTAGCATGATATTTTAAGCAACAAGGGACTGTATAGTTTTAGTCGGTGATGAATACCTCAACGCGAATGCATCACATTGTCAACACATTTGTTCACAAATTTGACAAACATTTTAGCCTCGGATCCTCTTTTCTCGGAATTGTTCTTTTTCCCTCCAGTGATATATATATATATAATTCTCAATTAGGTTGTTTAGCATCAGTTTATGCTCCCGATCGTTTTAACCCTCTCAGATTTAGTTTAGTTTGTGGGGTCAATTATTATAAGCAAGCCATTTTTTTTTATTCGCCCCGACACAGTACTTGTTCCACCGTCATAGCCAACGTGTTATATGTTTTGTGCCTGGTTCTTGGAATATTAATCATTCCTAATTTAGGTCTGTGGCACGTTTCACAAATCAGTAAGGGAACGTTTACCAACCTATATCACACTCACGCAAAACTTTTTAGGACAAGTTCTGCTCCAAAGAACTTTAGCTCACACCCAAATTCTTGATTGAATTATTTGCATTGTTTCGCGTCTTATTTTTCTGCCTGCCAATCACGGACGATCAGTATCGGAGAAATATGATTCTTGTGGTCTAACTCGCCCAACAGACTGTCTTCATGCAAAGACAGGCAGCTAACAGCCAAAGGAAAGATACAAGTGTAAAATTAGGCTATTGAAGGCTAACCAGCGCGTAAACCTTAACGCGAAAAAAATTGCAGGTGATCCTTGTAATCAGTTAACCACAGAAGTAATCAGTTAACCACAGAAAAGTTCATTGGGCAATACGTCTGGTAATGTTCAGTACCGGCCAAAAATATCTTTCCTATTCGTAATGAGGTGTGATGTGCTGGTGTGGGGTACATATCTATGTATTGTGTAGTATTTAATTATAAGGATAAGGATGGATGAGGTGTTCGTTTACCTTCTGGCAGGCGACTGAGGCATAAGATACGTCCGCTTCGGACGGCATGTGATTGTAGACTGAGGTTATGGCGGAGTTTGGAAAGGCGTATTTCAAAATTAATGTTTTGTAATAAGGAAGTATAGTATTTCGGTGAAATGATCAGTAAATAGGCATTTAAAAGCAATTAAACGCAAAGAGACATGAATACGATTTACGGTCAAATACACAAAGGCAGTTTACTAACACGTCCTGTTTCCTAGCAATATAATTAATAACAAACAACAGGATAAATCTGCAGCATAAACACACACCAACAATATATGAATAATCCCCAAAAAACTATTTCCCGAGCAATATAATATATCTCAAGCACCAGAATAAAATTTCTCATCGAATCAAATACTAAGTAATCGCATAGAGAACATAAACGAATTATCCCAAATCCAGAAGAATTACAGCCAACTTACCCTATTTTCGTGTCAAAATGAAAACTCACTTTCCGCCCCAGCAATCCTTCTGCCATAAAGAGTCGGGAAAGAGGTATATTAATATCCTAACGAAATGTCTAAACATGGAACCAAACGATGCATTCAGAAGTATACATTCAACGAAGTAATTATTAAAGGTGACTATTTAAAAACGCACATGTCCAAAGCAATGAAAATTATTTACCCTACTTATGAATGGAGCACAAATTCATAACACCAGTTTACTTTTTCCCTACCAATCTAGGTGTAATGATTTATTAAAAGCGCACTCGTTCAAATTATTATCCACAAACAATTTAAGCATACCTCCCTCATCGGCTCTACAACGTAACGTTTTAACTACATACAAAGTTATTTAATAATAGCATAGAATTTCACAAAATATTCGGAACGTTTTTTTTAACACGGACAAATATTTAGCACATAATCGGACACAAAACTTACAACTTACCCCAATCCAAGATTTCAATTAATTGCATACAATCGTACTTCCCTGGAAAAAATTATTAACTTACTCAACCGCATGAATGAGTTATATAAATTAACAATGTATAAGAACAATTTAAAATAAATTATTTTGAACAGAACTTCTGTCGAAGTCTACCAACTTTCACGACAGTATATCGGTAGATAGATGAGTTACAGAAACGGAACTCACCGGCAGGTTTCGCGAAAAAAATTGCATATAATTTGTGAGAAATGTACAAATACTAGCCGAACGATTTGAATGAAACATTGCACGAATAATTAAAAAAATTATAGACGCACGTATATGTTGAATGTCTTTAGGTGTCCGGAGTTTGTTCAAAGTATGTGTGTTAGACCAAATATACCAGCAGACAACCTCGTGTTGACACACAGGCATAGTAAATTTGGTATATTATGAGGTTTTTATTGTTGAAAACAGTAGCAATCATCGAGTGATTGATAATTACGTTTTTACATGACAAAGTTATTGCACACCGTCACTTGTCATGCAGGGCGAAGGGCGTCTTGGAGCAGCAGTAGTCGATTGTCCCGTTGTCCAGAGAAAAGGTCGTTAAATTTACACCTGGGTCTCTCTAGCTGTAACTGTATATCCCTTCCAGACCACTTTCGCCTTCCGCCAAGCCCACTGCAGCTTCCCACATTTTTCCATTCATGGATTCTTTATTATTGAAAATATAACTTTAATGTTAGATTCACTATTTTAAACTTTTAAGTGTAGTTCGCCTCTCACTAACGTCTTTGCAGGATCAATCTCCAGCAGGATTTTCTTGGGATTTCTCCAGTTCCCACAGTCTTTTCATCTCAGTGTTCTTCCATACTCCTCGGTTTTCAAATCGTCCAAATCATGTTAGTGTCGAATAAAAAAGAAATATCCAGACACTTCATCGATCACAAATACTCCATCTCCACATTCATGCAAAGTTAAATAGTGTAAAAAAAAATATATATTAAAACGACTTAAGGAATTAAACAAATAACAAGCCACATTATTACTTTAAACATTTAAATATTTTTATTTCCAAAGTTACTAAAACATGCTTAATACAATTACTCACAAAAAGATATTTACAAACATTTTGCAACATTCTCACACATTTTGTAAACACTCTTCTTGAAAATATTTTTAAATTTTTAAAACCAAATTATTTACAAGACATCCCATTTAAAAACAAGAACAAATATTTACAAACACTTCATACAATCAATTTACAACATTCCTACCCATTTGTAAAAAAATATTCTTCTTTACATAATATACAATAACAATCTTCCACTTCAGTAAAACATACGTACAACAAAAACAATCTTCTTACAAATCATTAAAACTAAAACATATGATATTTACAAAAACTCTGGGCGTTGTGGCGGACGTCTCTATTTTAAAATTTACTATATACTATTCATACGTCATATCCGGGTATGTTATCATCATGTTTTGCCAAGTACATACACACCACCAAGGCTTCATACACATAGCTTCAAGATAAGTTGGAGATTTGTTGCACTGTATTTTCGCTGATTAAAAATTTCAGATGACAATTTGCGATCCTACGCTGTGAAGAGAACCACATGGAGTAATGTAGAGACTTTCTTGGTTGAATGGTGATTGTGACAAAAACGACCACAGAGGGTGTTGGATCGAATACATGTTCGATGGATTTCTGAAGAGAGACAGTTATTAACAGGTAGCTGTTAGCATGCCCTGCTGTTAGGCAAACTGCATGTTGTTCGAGATAGGAACATCATCATAAGTGGAGAGGGGGACGTCGATGTTTATGCAGCAGGTGGTGGAGTGGTTGCAGACAGCTGCGGTGCTGATTGCGGAGCAGATTACGAAGCTAACTGTGGAACAGTTTGTGGCGCTGGGTGCGGTGCTGGCAGTTGGCATGGAAGTTGGAAGGGCTGACGTTCCTGTGGTACTGAGGCTAATGTTGTGGAAAAAAATTCTGGCAGGGATTCTTTAGTGTCTCCAGTATAAGGTCGATACTACATCTGCTTCAATGTATCGCTGATCGTCCAAACCCGATAACACTACTTTGGTCACGCGTTCCGTTTAGACTTCGTGACCAGGCGAACAAAGGTGATATCGGGCACCCAAAACCCTGGTGCAGTTTTCGAGGCAATCCCGATAATCCCTGTAACGGAGTTTCTGCAGGATGTTAGATTTTACACCATGCGCCTTACATATATACTGCTCATTCGCAACACTGTTTGCGAAAATCTTGGGACATAAACCTATAATGTGTGTGACTATGCGACCACCACATTCGTCTTTCATAACCCCCGAACGTCCTTTGTTCTCACGTGAGAATTTTTGCGGATTATAGAGTGCATAGTTAGGTGTATCAAACTGCACTTTTAAATATGGGGCAAATACTTCATACACATCATCATAAGCAACATAATAGACCAGGAATCGGTGTCGCAATACAAGAGGTGCAAGGCTGGCGGATGAAATTTTGTACGCATGTACTGATAATGAAATTCATGTAGGGCAAATTTGGAAAGGTCAAGAATGGCAACACCAGTGTACGAAGATTTGTTAAACGTAACAGAGCTCTTTGGCACCTCGATCAGGACTAGACTTTCATCGATGATTTGCCGTGCCTGGAATGCAGGACAACCTATGAGCTCCGCAGCCCGGTAGATCATGTCATACCTGGAAACGACTCTTATGTCACTTTACCAGAGGACATTCTGCAAAGTTTTTCCATATACGGAATTATTCACGAGTTTAAAAATGATTTCTCAAATTCGTTCGCTGGCTGAGCATGCTTGTCAATTTTAATTCGATGTACGGCGCTATCCTTTCCTTCTGCTCACAGCGCAGAACGCGATGAACAGAGCCAAGTTTGGCCCCATACATCAAATAGAGCTTCAGTGTTTCGCCGTGCCGTTCGGAAGTATGCCAGTTACTGGGACCAAAGGCATATCTGATAGTGCATTGCGGCATTCGTATGGAAAAGACAAAACCACATCCGCGGAAAAAGCAAGTGTCACCGTCATTCATCATGTTCGCGAAATCTCACGATAAAAACGTGTCAGACTCAGCCCACTTAAAATTGCCAATGGGAAGCGCGCATCGCATCGCGTGACTGTACAGCCCGTTTAGGTCGAAATAACATTGATATTAGGATTCCACACGGGGGTCGTTATCTTCGCCAATGTAAATATTCTCGGCTTCTGGAAACCTGGGCAATGCTGCCCCTAACACTGTGTTTGACAAAAAAGATACATGTCCGGGTCAGTCAACAACTCTAGCCGCGCACATGTCATTGGCAATAAAGCGTCCCGTGAAAGAGATGGAGCTGTGACATACACGGCGGGATCAAGACCGCAATGAACCAAACATATGGTCCTGAAATTCTCAAAACATCTGCCAGCAAAAATGCGCCAACGCGTAAATAATGAATCGCGTACTTCAACAAGTTTGTGCAGTTGAATGCATCCCACGAGGCTTGAGCATGACCGTAATCCTGATCGCTAATGCCTTCGTCTTTCATTGCATTACGATGCGTCATTTGGTGGGAGTGAAGTGCGCACCAGACTGGCTGTTGTCGACTTAGCAAAGTCACAAGGAAAAACTCTCTCAAATTTTGCCAGTTCAAATAGGGTGTTATCTGGAAACCTCGAGCGGGCGGGACTCAATTGCGCGGGTTAAAATTACCTGCCAAAGTTTCCAGATATGCGCACATAAATTGGAATAAATCAATAAAACATACTTTTAAATGTCACTCTTTTTGTTTGAAATCAATCCAATTGGTAATTTGTTTGGCGATGGATTTATATTTCTCTAGGGTCATTCCAATCACCTGGATTTTACCCGGATTTTCGATTACCATGGTTCCATCGTATATTGTGTTACATGACGTCCAGAGAAATGTCTTACGAGAAAGTGACCATCATAATTTTGCAGGTTATGAAAGACAGCGACATGTTGTCTCTTGGTCAGTCTGGAGTTAAAGTTGCATTTTTTTTATGTGCACTACCTCTGATTTCGCCCGTCAGATGGTCTTGATCGACAACAAACTCTGTCCCGAGCTTTTCCTTACAAATGGGACAACATTTTTGAGCCACCAACCTAGCTTTATCAGCTAGGGTTTTTGGCTTCATCGGAACAATTACGCTCCAAATTCCCGCAGCCAACTTTGGCAGTTCAAATCATTTATCTACTAATTGGTAAATAAAGTCTTCCGCCCACAAACTCAAAGTAGTTAGAGTAAAGGAGGTCCAATAACAAATCGAAACACCGATAGTTAGGCGGAGCGACGTTCTGACAGCTAGCATTAGCCGATTTTTTCGTCTGCGATACACACTCTCAGTATCACTGACGAAAATATCTTCCAACAATCTGCCAAGACTTTAAAATTTTTGCTCAGTCATTGTTACTCCTAAAAATTATTTCGTTTCCTGTAACACTAGTTTCAATACCACAAAAAAAAACCTCCATCTTTCTGGAACAAGAAAAAAAAAGACAGTTATAGTCGCCACGACGTGCAGATGCGCATGAAAAGACATATTTATATTTATTAGTAAAAAATATTAACTCAGGGGACATGAAGAGAAAGAATTTAATTCTAATCCAAAAAATTAAAATTCATTCGTGAGCTGTGTTTGAAACATAACACTGTAAGTAAGAAGTTTCCCAAGGCACGCTGCAGGACGTCTCAGAACGCGCACGAGCTCGGGACATGTCTACAGAAATACTCGCTGAAAGAAGTAGTAAGCAGGGCGGCGAGAATCCCGTGCGGAACATGTTTGGAGGAACAACTGCAACTTCTCCGCCTCTCCCCCGCCCCTTGTCGAAAAGAAGAAGTTTCCCGAGGCACGCTACAGGACTTCTCACAACACGCACGAGCTCAGGACATGTTTTCAGAAATACTCGCTGAAAGATATAGTAAGCAGGGCAGCGAGAATCCGGTGCGGAGCGTGTTTGGAGGAACTACGGCAGCTTGTGCCACTTCTCCAGCCCCATTCACCACGCCATTGACAAAAGAAGATTCCCGAGGCACGCTGCAGGAGGTCTCACTACGTGCACGAGATCGGGACATGTTTACAGAAATACTCGCTGAAAGAAGTAGAAAGCAGGCGGAGAGAATCTGGTGCGGAGAATGTTTGGAGGGACTAGTCAGCTTGTGCAACTTCTCCACCTCCCTTCCCCCCGCCTTTGACGAAAGAAATTTCCCGAGGCATGCTGCAGGACGTCACACAACGTGCACGAGATCATTACATGTTTACAGAAATACTTGCCGAAATAAATAGTAGGCAGGTTGGTAAGAATCCGGTTCGGAGCGTGCATGGAGGAACTATTGCAACTTCTTCTCCTCTCCCCCCTTGTCTAAAGAAGAAGTTTCCCGAGGCACCCTACAGGACGTCTCACAACGCGCACGATCTCGGGACATGTTTACAGAAATACTCGCTGAAAGAGTTAGTAAGCATGGCGGCGAGAATCCGGTGTGGAGCGTGTTTGGAGGAACTAGTGCAACTTGTGCCACTTCTCCGCCTCTCTTTTCACCCCCTTGTGGTAATAAGTTTCCCGAGGCATGCTTCAGGACGTCTCACAACGTGCACGAGCTCGGGACATGTTTATAGAAATACTCGCTGAAAGAAGAATTAAGCAAGGCGGCGAGAATACGGTGCGGAGCGTGTTTGGAGGATAAACTGCTACTTGTGCCACTTCTCCGCCTCTCTTATCAACCCCTTGTCGTAAGAAGTTTCCCGAGGCATGCTTCAGGACGTCTCACAATGTGCACGAGCACGGGACATGTTTACAGAAAAACTCGCTGAAAGAGTATGTAAGCAGGGCGGTGAGAATCCGGTGCGGAGCATGTTTGGAGGAACTACGGCAGCTTGTGCCACTTCTCCGCCTTCATCCCCCCCCCCCCCCGTGTTTTGTTAGAAGTTTCCCAAGGCACGCTGCAGGACGTCTCATAACTCGCACGAGCTCGGGACATTTTTACAGAAATACTCGCTAAAAGAAGTAGTAAGCAGGGCGGCGAGAATCCGGAGCGGAGCGTGTTTGGAGTAACTATGGTAGCTTGTGCCACTTCTCTGCCTCTCTTCACCAACCCCCTTGTCTTAAGAAGTTTCCGGAGGCACGCTGCAGGACGTCTCACAATGCGCACGAGCTCGGGACATGTTTATAGAAATACTCGCTGAAAGAAAAATTAAGCAAGTCGGCGAGAATACTATGCGGAGCATGTTTGGAGGATCAACATCAACTTGTGCCACTTCTCCGCCTCTCTTCTCCCCCCGCCCATTGTCATTAGAAGTTTCCCGAGGCATGCTACAGGACGTCTCACTACGCGCACGAGCTCGGGACATGTTTCCAGAAATACTAGCTGAAAGGAGTAGTAAGCAGGGCGGCAAGAATCCTGTGAGGAGCATGTTTGGAGGAACTGTGGCAGCTTGTGCTACTTCTCAGCCTCTCTTTCACCCCCTTCCCATGGCGAAAGTAATTTCCCGAGGCACGCTGCATGAAATCCACAATGCGCACGAGCTCGGGATATATTTACAGAAATACTCACAGCATGAAGAAGTAAGCAGGGTGGCGTGAATCCGGTGCGGAGCGTGTTTGGAGGAACTAATGAAACTTGTGCCACTTCTCCCACTCTCTCCCCCCTCTTGTCATAAAAGTATTCCAAGGCACGCTGTAGAACGTCTCACAACGCGCACGAGCTCGGGACATGTTTATAGAAATACTCGCTGCATGAAGTAGTAAGCAGGGTGGAGAGAATCCGGTGCGGAGCGTGTTTGGAAGAACTACTGCAACTTCTACGCCTCTCCCCTATTGTCAAAAGAAGAAGTTTCCCAAGGCACGCGGCAGGACGTCTCACAACGTGCACGAGCTCGGGACATGATTACAGAAATTCTCGCTGAAATAAGTAGTAAGCAGGGCGGCGAGAATTCGGTGCTGAGCATTTTGGAGGAACTACGGCAGTTTGTGACACTTGTCCTCCATTCTTTCCAACCCTTGTTGTAAGAAATTTCCCTAGGCACGCTGCAGTACGTCTCACAACGCGCACGGGCTCGCGACATATTTACAGAAATACTCGCTGAAAGAAGCAGTAAGCAGCGTGGCGAGAATTCAGTGCGGATCATTGTGTAGGAACTACGGCAGCTGCGCCACTTCTCCGCCTGTCTCCCCCCCCCCCCCCAACACTTGGCGAAAGATGTTTCCCGAGGCACACAGCATGACGTCACACAACCCGCACGAGCTCGGGACATGTTTACAGAAATACTGGAGAATGAAGTAGTAAGCAGGGTGACGAGAATCCGGTGCGGAGCGTGTTTGGAGGAACTATTGCAACTTGTGCCACTACTCCAACTCTCTTCCCCTCCCCCCTTGTCTGAAGAAGTTTCCCGAGACAAGCAGCAGGACTTCACACAACGGGAATGAGATCGGGACATGTTTATAGAAATACTCGCTGAAAGAAGAATTAAGCAAGGCGGCGAGAATACGGTGCTGAGCGTGTTTGGAGGATCAACTGCAAGTTGTGCCACTTCTCCGCCTCTCATTTCCCCCCTTGTCGTAAGAAGTTTCCCGAGGCATGCTTCAGGACGTCTCACAATGCGCACGAGCTCGGGACATGTTTACAGAAATACTCTCTGAAAGAAGTAGTAAGCAGGGTGACGAGAATCCGGTGCGGAGCGTGTTTGGAGGAACTACTGCAACTTGTGCCACTTCTCCGCATCTCTTCCCCAACCCCCTTGTAATAACAAGTTTCACGAGGCATGCTACAGGACGTCTCACAACGCACACGAGCTAGGGACTTGTTTACAGAAATACTCGCTGAAAGAGTAATTAAGCAGGGCGGCGAGAATCCCGTTCGGAGCATGTTTGGAGGAACTATGGCAGCTTGTGCCACTTCTCGGCCTGTCTCTCCCTTACCTTGTTGTAAGAAGTTTCCCGAGGCACGCAGCAGGACGTCTCACAACACACACGAGCTCGGGACATGTTTACAGAAATACTCGCTGAAAGAAGTAGTAAGCAGGTGGCGAGTATCCGGTGCGGAGCATGTTTGGAGGAACTTCTGCAAATGTTGCCACTTCTCCGCATCAATTCTCCCCGCCCCCCTTGTCAAAAGATATTTCACGAGGCATGCTACAGGATGTCTCACAACGCGCACGAGCTCGGGTCATGTTTACAGAAATTCTCGCTGAAAGAAGTAGTAATCATGGTGGCGAGAATGCGGTGCGAAGCATGTTTGGAGGATCTACGGCAGCTTGTGCCACTTCTCCGCCTGTCTTTCCCACTCCTTGTTGTAAGAAGTTTCCCGAGGCACGCGGCAGGACTTCTCACAACGCGCACGAGCTCGGGACATGTTTACAGAAATACTTGCTGAAAGAAGTAGTAAGCAGGGTGGTGAGATTCCGGTGGTGAGCGTGATTGGAGGAACTACGGCAGATTGTGCCACTTCTCCGCCTCCCTTCACCCCGGCATTGACGGAAGAAGATTCCCGAAGCACGCTGCACAAAGTCTCACATCGTGCACGAGATCTGGACATGTTTACAGAAATACTCGCTGAAAGAAGTAGTAAGCAGGGCGGAGAGAATCTGGTGTGGATCATGTTTGGAGGAACTATGGCAGCTTGTGCCACTTATACGACTCTCTCCCTCCTCCCTCCCTTGGCGAAGAAGTTTCCGGAGGCACGCTGCAGGAAATCCACAACGCGCACGGACAAGCGATATGTTTACAGAAATACTCGCAGCATCAGGTAGTAAGCAGGTTGGAGAGAATTCGGTGTGGAGCGTGTTTGGTGGAACTATTGAAACTTCTCCCCCTCTCCACCCCTTGTCAATAGAAGAAGTTTCCCGAAGCACGCTGCAGGACTTCTCACAACGTGCACGAGCTCGGTACATGTTTACAGAAATTCTAGCTGAAATAAGTAGTAAGCAGGGCTGCGCGAATCCGGTGCGGAGCAACTACAGCAAATTGTGACACTTCTCCGTATGTCTTTCCCACCCCTTGTTGTAAGAAGTTTCCCGAGGCAAGATGCAGGACGTCTCACAACGCGCACGAGCTCGGGACATGTTTACAGAAATACTCGCTGAAAGAAGTAGTAATCAGGGTGGCGAGAATCCTATGCGAAGCGTGTTTGGAGGAACTACTGAAACTTGTGCCACATCCCGCAACTCTTCTCCCTGCTCCCCTTGTCAAAGAAGTTTCACGAGGCACGCTGCAGGACGTATCACAACACGCACGAGCTACGGACATGTTTTACAGAAAAACTCGCTGAAAGAGTAATTAAGCAGGGCGGCGAGAATCCGGTGCGGAGCATGTTTGGAGGAACTATATCAGCTTGTGCCACTTCTCCGCTTTCAACCCGCCTACCTTCTTGTTGTAAGAAGTTTCCCGAGGCACGCTGCAGGACGTCTCACAACTCGCACGAGTTCGAGACATGTATACAGAAATACTTGTTGAAAGAAGTAGTAAGCAGGGCGGTGAGTATCCGGTGTGGAGCGTGTTTGGAGGAACTACGGCAGTTTGTGCCACTTCTCCGCCTCCCTTCATCAAGACTTTGACGGAAGAAGATTCCCGAGGCAGGCTGCAGGAAGTCTATCCTCTTGCACGAGATCGGGACATGTTTCCAGAAATACTCGCAGCATGAAGTTGTAAGCAGGGTGGAGAGAATCCGGTGCGGTGCATGTTTGGAGGAACTACTGAAATTTCTCCGCCTCTCCCTCCTTGCCAAAAGAAGAATTTTCCCGAAGGACGCAGCAGGACTTCTCACAACACGCACGATCTCGGGACATGTAATCAGAAATACTCGCCTAAAGAAGTAGTAAGCAGGGTGGCGAGAATCAGGTGTGGTGTGTGGCTGGAGGAACTTCTGCAACTTGTGCCACATCTCAGACTCTCTTCCTCCCCCCCTTGATGTAAGAAGTTTCCCGAGATATGCTTCAAGACGTCTCACCACGCGCACGAACTCGAGACATGTTTACAGAAATACTCGCTGCATGAAGTAGTAAGCAGCGGGGCGAGAATTCAGTGCGGAGCAAGTTTGGAGGAACTACGGCAGCTTGTGCCACTTCTCGCACTGACTTCCCCACCGCTTGTAAGAAGATTCCCGATGCACACTGTAGGATGTCTCACAACTCGCTCGAGCTCGGGACATGTTGTCAGAAATTCTCGTTGAAAGAGTAAGTAAGCAGGGCGGCTAGAATCCGGAGCGGAGCGTGTTTTGAGGAACTACGGCAGTTTGTGCTACTTCTCCGTCTCCCTTTCTACCGCCATTGACGAAAGAATATTCCCGAGGCACGCTGCAGGAGGTCTCACAACGTCCACGAGATCGGGACATTTTACAGAAATACTCGCTAAAAGAAGTAGAAAGGCGGGCGGAGAGAATCTGGTGCGGAACATGTTTGGAGGAACTATGAAAGCTTGTGCCACTTCTCCGCCTCTCTCTCACCCCCCTCTCTTGGCGAAAGAAGTTTCACGAGTCACGCTGCATGAAATCCAAAATGCGCACGAGCTCGGGATATGTTTACAGAAATACTCACAGCATGAAGTAGTAACCAGGGTGGAGTGAATATGGTGCAGAACGTGTTTGGAGGAACTAAAGAAACTTTTCCGCCTCTCCCCCCCTTGTCAAAAGAATAAGTTTCCCGAGGCACGCTGTAGGACTTCTCACATCGAGCACGAGCTCGGGACATGTTTACAGAAATGACATGTTTACAGAAATACTTGCTGAAAGAAGTAGTAAGCAGGGTGGAGAGAATCCGGTGCGAAGTGTGTTTGGAGGAACTACTGAAACATCTCCGCCTCTCCCCCCTTGTCAACAGAAGAAGTTACCCGAGGCATGCAGCAGGACTTCTCACAACGCACATAAGTTCGGGACATGTTAACAGAAATTCTCGCTGAAAGAAGTAGTAAGCAGGGTGGCGAGAATCCGGTACGGAGCTTGTTTGGAGGAACAACTTCAACTTGTGCCAATTATCCGCCTCTCTCCCTCCCTCATCCCTTGGCGAAAGAAGTTTCCCGAGGCACGCTGCAGGATATCCAAAACGCGCACGAGCTCGGGATATGTTTACAGAAATACTCGCAGTATGATGAACTAAGCAGGGTGGAGAGAATCCGGTGCGAAGTGTGTTTGGAGGAACTTCTGAAACATCTCCGCCTCTACCCCACTTGCCAACAGAAGAAGTTTCCCGAGGCACGCAGCAGGACTTATCACAACGCGCAGGAGCTGGGACATGTTAACAGAAATTCTCGCTGAAAGAAGTTGTAAGCAGGACGGCGAGATTCCGGTGCGGAGCGTTTTTGGAGTAACTACAGCAAATTGTGACACTTTTCCGATTCCCTTCCCCCACCCCATTGTCTTAAGAAGTTTCCGGAGGCACGCTGCAGGACGTCTGGCAACGTGCACGAGTTCGGGACATGTTTATAGAAATACTCGCTGAAAGAAGAATCAAGCAAGTCGGCGAGAATACTATGCGGAATGTGTTTGGAGGATCAACTGCAACTTGTGCCACTTCTCCGCCTCTCTTCACCCCCCCCCCTATATTAAGAAGTTTCCCGCTGCATGCTACAGGACGTCTCACAACGCGCACGAGCTCGGGACATGTTTTCAGAAATAATCGCTGAATGAAATAGTAAGAAGGGCGGCGAGAATCCAGTGCGGAGCAAGTTTGGAGGAACTACGGCAGTTTTTGCCACTTCTCCGCCTTTATCCCGCCCACCGTCATGTTGTAAGAAGTTTCCCGAGGTACGCTGAAGAACGTCTCACAACGCGCACGAGCTTGGGATATGTTAACAGAAATACTCGCAGAAAGAAGTAGTAAACAGGGCGCAGAGAATCTGGTGCGTAGCATGTTTGGAGGAACTGTGACATCTTGTGCCACTTATCCGCCACTCTCCCACCCCTTCACTGGGCGAAAGAAGTTTCCCGAGGAACGCTGCAGGAAATCCAAAACGCGCACGAGCTCGGGATATGTTTACAGAAATACTCGCAGCATGAAGTAATAAGCAGGGTGGAGAGAAACCAGTACGGAGCATGTTTGGTGGAACTACTGAAACTTGTACCACTTCTCCGCAACTCTTCTCCCCGTCCCCCTTGTCTTAAGAAGTTTCACGAGGAATGCTACAGGACGTCTCACAACGCGCACGAGCTCAGGACATGTTTACAGAAATTCTAGTTGTAAGAAGTAGTAATCTGGGCAGTGATAATCCGGTGCAAAGTATGTTTGGACGAACTACGGCAGCTTGTGAAAGTTATCCGCCTCTCTCCCTCCCCTTCCCGCGGCGAAGAAGTTTCCCGAGGCACGCTGCAGGAAATCCACAAAGCGCACGAACACGCGATATGTTTACAGAAATACTCGCAGCATCAGGTAGTAAGCAGGTTGGAGAGAATTCGGTGTGGAGCGTGTTTGGTGGAACTATTGAAACTTCTCCACCTCTCACCCCCTTGTCAATAGAAGAAGTTTCCCGAAGCACGCTGCAGGACTTCTCACAACGTGGACGAGCTCGGTACATGTTTACAGAAATTCTCGCTGAAAGAAGTAGTAAGCAGGGCTGCGAGAATCCGGTGCGGAGCGAGTTTGGAGCAACTACAGCAAATTGTGCCACTTCTCCGCCTGTCTTTCCCACCCCTTGTTGTAAGAAGTTTCCCGTGGCAAGCTGCAGGACGTCTCACAACGCGCACGAGCTCGGGACATGTTTACAGAAATACTCGCTGAAAGAATAGTAATCAGGGTGGCGAGAATCCTATGTGGAGCGTGTTTAAAGGAACTACTGAAACTTGTGCCACTTCCCGCATCTCTTCACCCTGCCACCCTTGTCAAAGAAGTTACCCGAGTCACGCTGCAGGACGTCTCACAACGCGCACGAGCTCGTGACATGTTTACAGAAATACTCGCTGAAAGAAGTAGTAAGCAGGGCGATGAGAATCCAGTTCGGAGCATGTTTGGAAGAACTACGGCAGTTTGTCCCACTTCTCCGCCTTCTTCCTGCACCCCCACCTTGTTCTAAGAAGTTTCTCAAGGCACGCTACATAGCGTCTCACAACGCGCACGAGCTCGGGACATGATTACAGAAATACGTGCTAAAAGAAGTAGTAAGCAGGGCATAGAGAATCCGATGCGGAGCTTGTTTGCAGGAATTACGGCAGCTTGCGCCACTTCTCCGCCTCCCTTCCACACGCCCTTGACGAAAGAAGTTTCCCCAGACACGCTGCAAGACGTCTCACATCGTGCACGAGATCGGGACATGTTTACTGAAATTCACGCTGAAAGAAGTAGTAAGCAGTACGGTGAGAATCCGGTGCGGAGCGTGTTTGGAGGAACTACTGCAACTTGTACGACATCTCCGCATCTTTTCCCCCCCCCCCCTTGTTGTAAGAAGTTTCCCGATTCACGCTGAAGGAAGTCTCACAATGTGCACGAGATCGGGACATGTTTACTGAAATACTTGGTGAAAGAAGTAGTAAGCAGGGAGGCAAGAATCCAGAGGAGAGCGTGTTTGGAGGAACTACGGCAGTTTCTGCCACTTCTCCGCATCCCTTCCCACCGACA
Source organism: Dryococelus australis (assembly GCA_029891345.1). NCBI lineage: Eukaryota > Metazoa > Arthropoda > Insecta > Phasmatodea > Phasmatidae > Dryococelus > Dryococelus australis. Next base: position 311,073,740 of record CM057009.1, on the reverse strand, counting down.
TTGACGGAAATAGATTCCGAGGCACGCTGCAGGTGGTCTTACAACGTGCACGAGATCGGGACATGTTTACAGAAATACTCGCTGAAAGAATTAGTTAGCAGGGCGGAGAGAATCCCGTACGGAGCATGTTTGGAGGAACTATGGCAGCTTGTGCCACTTATCCGCCACTCTCCCTCCCCTTCCCTTGGCGAAAGAAGTTTCCCGAGGCACGCTACAGGAAATCCACAACGCGCACGAGCTCGGGATTTGTTTACGGAAATACTCGCAGAATGAAGAAATAAGCAGGGTGGATAGTATCCGGTGTGCAGCATGTTTGGAGTACATTCTGAAACTTCTCCGCCTCTCCCCCCTTGACTAAACAAGAAGTTTCCCGATGCACGCTGCAGGACGTCTCACAATGCGCACGATCTCGGGACATGTTTACAGAAATACTCGCTGAAAGAAGTAGGAAACAGGGCGGCGAGTATCCGGAGCGGAGAATGTTTGGAGGAACTATGGCAGCTTGTGCCATTTCTCCGCCTTCATCCCACTACCCGTCTTGTTGTAAGAAGTTTCCCGAGGCACGCTGCAGAACATTTCAAAACTCGCACGAGCACGGGACATGTTTACAGAAATACTTGTTGAAAGAAGTAGTAAGCAGGGCGACGAGAATCCAGAGGAGAGCGTGTTTGGAGGAACTACGGAAGTTTCTGCCACTTCTCCGCATCCCTTCCCCCCCGACATTGACGGATAAAGATTCCGAGGCACGCTGCAGGTGGTCTCACAATGTGCACGAGATCGGGACATGTTTACAGAAATACTCGCTGAAAGAAGTAGTTAGCAGGGCGGAGAGAATCCGGTACGGAGCATGTTTGGAGGAACTATGGCAACTTGTGCCATTTATCCGCCACTCTCCCACCCCTTCGCTTGGCGAAAGAAATTTCCCGAGGCACGCTGCTGGAAATCCACAACGCGCACGAGCTCGGGATATGTTTACAGAAATACTCGCAGCAAGAAATATTAAGCAGGGTGGAGAGAATCCGGTGTGGAGCGTGTTTGGAGGAACTACTGAAACTTTTCCGCCTCTCCCCCCTTGACAAAAGAAGAAGTTTCCCGAGGCACGCTGTAGAACTTCTCACAACGCGCACGAGCTCGGGACATGTTTACAGAAATACTTGTTGAAAGAAGTAGAAAGCAGGGCGCGAAATCCAGAGCGGAGCGTGTTTGGAGGAACTACGGCAGTTTGTGCCACTTCTCCGCATCCCTTCCCACCGACCTTGACGGAAAAAGATTCCGATGCACGCTGCAGGTGGTCTCACAACGTGCACGAGATCGGGACATGTTTACAGAAATAATCTCTTAAATAAGTAGTTAGCAGGGCGGAAAGAATCCGGTATGGACCATGTTTGGAGGAACCATGGCAGCTTGTGCCACTTATCTGCCGCTCTCCCCACCAATTCCCTTGGCGAAACAAGTTTCCCGAGGCACGCTGCAGGAAATCCACAACGCGCACGAGCTCGGGATATGTTTACAGAAATACTCGGAGCATGAAGTAGTAAGCAGGGTGGAGAGAAACCAGTACGGAGCATGTTTGGTGGAACTACTGAACCTTGTGCCACTTCTCCGCATCTCTTCTCCCCGTCACCCTTGTCTTAAGAAGTTTCACGAGGAATGCTACAACACGTCTCACAACGCGCACGAGCTCAGGACATGTTTACAGAAATTCTCGTTGTAAGAAGTAGTAATCTGGGCAGTGATAATACGGTGCAAAGTATGTTTGGACGAACTACGGCAGCTTGTGACAGTTATCCGCCTCTCTCCCTCCCCCTTCCCACGGCGAAGAAGTTTCCCGAGGCACGCTGCAGGAAATCTACAACGCGCACGAACACGCGATATGTTTACAGAAATACTCGCAGCATCAGGTAGTAAGCAGGTTGGAGAGAATTCGGTGTGGAGCGTGTTTGGTGGAACTATTGAAACTTCTCCGCCTCTCACCCCCTTGTCAATAGAAGAAGTTTCCCGAAGCACGCTGCAGGACTTCTCACAACGTGCACAAGCTCGGTACATGTTTACAGAAATTCTCGCTGAAAGAAGTAGTAAGCAGGGCTGAGAGAATCCGGTGCGGAGCGTGTTTGGAGCAACTACAGCAAATTGTGCCACTCCTCCGATTCTTTCCCACCCCTTGTTGTAAGAAGTTTCCCGTGGCAAGCTGCAGGACGTCTCACAACGCGCACGAGCTCGGGACATGTTTACAGAAATACTCGCTGAGAGAAGTAGGAAACAGGGCGGCGAGAATCTGGAGCGGAGAATGTTTGGAGGAACTACGGCAGCTTGTGCCATTTCTCCGCCTTCATCCCGCTACCCGTCTTGTTGTAAGAAGTTTCCCGAGGCACGCTGTAGATCTTCTCACAACGCGCACGAGCTCGGGACATGTTTACAGAAATACCTGTTGAAAGAAGTAGAAAGCAGGGCGCGAAATCCAGAGCGGAGCGTGTTTGGAGGAACTACGGCAGTTTGTGCCACTTCTCCGCATCCCTTCCCCCCGACCTTGACGGAAAAAGATTCCTATGCACGCTGCAGGTGGTCTCACAACGTGCACGAGATCGGAACATGTTTACAGAAATACTCGCTGAAAGAAGTAGTAATCAGGGTGGCGAGAATCCTATGCGGAGCGTGTTTAAAGGAACTACTGAAACTTGTGCCACTTCCCGCATCTCTTCACCCTGCCCCCCTTGTCAAAGAAGTTACCCGAGGCACGCTGCAGGTCGTCTCACAACTCGCACGAGCTCGGGACATGTTTACAGAAATACTCGATGTAAGAAGTAGTAATCAGGGCGTCGAGAATCCGGTGCGGAGCGTGTTTGCAGGAACTACGGCAGCTTGCGATACTTCTCCGCCTCCCTTTACCACGCCCTTGACGAAACAAGTTTCCCGAGACACGCTGCAAGACGTCTCAAACGTGCACGAGATCAGGACATGTTTACTGAAATACACGCTGAAAGAAGTAGTAAGATGTACGGTGAGAATTCAGTGCGGAGCAAGTTAGGAGGAACTACTGCAGCTTGTGCCACTTTTCCGCATCTTTTCTCCCCACCCCTTGCCGTAAGATGTTTCCCGATTCACGCTGAAGGACGTCTCACAATGTGCACGAGATCGGGACATGTTTACTGAAATACTTGGTGAAAGAAGTAGTAAGCAGGGAGGCAAGAATCCAGAGGAGAGCGTGTTTGGAGGAACTACGGAAGTTTCTGCCACTTCTCCGCATCCCTTCCCACCGACATTGACGGAAAAAGATTCCGAGGCACGCTGCAGGTGGTCTCACAACGTGCACGAGATCGGGACATGTTTACAGAAATACTCGCTGAAAGAAGTAGTTAGCAGGGCGGAGAGAATCCGGTACGGAGCATGTTTGGAGGAACTATGGCAACTTGTGCCATTTATCCGCCACTCTCCCACCCCTTCGCTTGGCGAAAGAAATTTCCCGAGGCACGCTGCAGGAAATCCACAACGCGCACGAGCTCGGGACATGTTTACAGAAATACTCGCTGAGAGAAGTTGTAATCAGGTTGGCGAGAATCCATTACGGAGCGTGTATTAAGGAACTAATGAAACTTGTGCCACTACTCCGCATCTCTTCTCCCCGCCCCCCTTGTCAAAGAAGTTCCCCGCGTCACGCTGCAGGACGTCTCACAACGCGCACGAGCTCGGGACATGATTACAGAAATACCTGTTGAAAGAAGTAGAAAGCAGGGAGCGAAATCCAGAACGGAGCGTGTTTGGAGGAACTACGGCAGTTTGTGCCACTTCTCCGCATCCCTTCCCCCCGACCTTGACGGAAAAAGATTCCGATGCACGCTGCAGGTGGTCTCACAACGTGCACGAGATCGGAACATGTTTACAGAAATAATCTCTGAAATAAGTAGTTAGCAGGGCGGAAAGAATCCGGTATGGAGCATGTTTGGAGGAACTATGGCAGCTTGTGCCACTTATCTGCCGCTCTCCCCACCAATTCCCTTGGCGAAAGAAGTTTCCCGAGGCACGCTGCAGGAAATCCACAACGCGCACGAGCTCGGGATATGTTTAAAGAAATACTCGCAGCATGAAGTAGTAAGCAGGGTGGAGAGAAACCGGTACGGAGCATGTTTGGAGGAACTACTGAAACTTGTGCCACTTCTCCGCATGTCTTCTCCCCGTCCTCCTTGTCATAAGATGTTTCACGAGGAATGCTACAGGACGTCTCACAACGCGCACGAGCTCAGGACATGTTTACAGAAATTCTCGTTGTAAGAAGTAGTAATCTGAGCAGCGATAATCCAGTGCAAAGCATGTTTGGACGAACTACGGCAGCTTGTGCCACTTCTCTCCGCCTGTCTTTCCAACCCCTTGTTGCAAGAAGTTTCCCGAGGCACGCTGCAGGACATGTCACAACGCGCACAAGCTCGGGACATGTTTTCAGAAATACTCGCTGAAAGAAGTAGTAAGCAGGGTGGCGAATATCCGGTGCGGAGTGTGTTTGGAGGAACTACTACAACTTGTGCCACTTCTCGAACTCTCTTCCCTCCCCCTTGTCATAAGGGGTGTCCCGAGGCACGCTGTAGGACGTCTCACAACGCGCACGATCTCGGGACATGTTTACAGAAATACTCCATAATGAAGAAGGAAGCAGGGCGGCGAGAATTCGGTGCGGAGTGTGTTTGGAGGAACTATCTGCAACTTGTGCCACTTCTACGCATCTTTTCTCCCCCCAACCCCCCCTTGTTGTAAGAAGTTTCCCGATGCACGCTGCAGGACGTCTCACAATGCGCACGATCTCGGGACATGTTTACAGAAATACTCGCTGAAAGAAGTAGTTAGCAGGGCGGAGAGAATCCGGTACGGAGCATGTTTGGAGGAACTATGGCAACTTGTGCCAATTATCCGCCACTCTCCTACCCCTTCGCTGTTCCGAAAGAAGTTTCCCGAGGCACGCTGCTGGAAATCCACAACTCGCACGAGCTCGGGATATGTTTACAGAAATACTCGCAGCAAGAAGTATTAAGCAGGGTGGAGAGAATCCGGTGTGAAGCGTGTTTGGAGGAACTACTGAAACTTTTCCGCCTCTCCCCCTTGACAAAAGAAGAAGTTTCCCGAGGCACGCTGCAGGACTTCTCACAACGCGCACGAGCTCAGGACATGTTTACAGAAATTCTCGTTGTAAGAAGTAGTAATCTGGGCAGTGATAATCCGGTGCAAAGTATGTTTGGACGAACTACGGCAGCTTGTGACAGTTATCCGCCTCTCTCCCTCCCCCTTCCCTCGGCGAAGTAGTTTCCCGAGGCACGCTGCAGGAAATCCACAACGCGCACGAACACGCGATATGTTTACAGAAATACTCGCAGCATCAGGTAGTAAGTAGGTTGGAGAGAATTCGGTGTGGAGCGTGTTTGGTGGAACTATTGAAACTTCTCCGCCTCTCCCCCCCTTGTCAATAGAAGAAGTTTCCCGAAGCACGCTGCAGGACTTCTCACAACGTGCACGAGCTCGGGACATGTTTACAGAAGTACTCGCTGAAAGAAGTAGTAATCAGGGTGGCGAGAATCCTATGCGGAGCGTGTTTAAAGGAACTACTGAAACTTGTGACACTTACCGCATCTCTTCACCCTGCCCCCCTTGTCAAAGAAGTTACCCGAGTCACGCTGCAGGACGTCTCACAACGCCCACGAGATCGGGATATGTTTACTGAAATAATCGCTGAAAGAAGTAATAATCAGTGTTGCGAGAATCCGGTGCGTAGCATGTTTGGAGGAACTACGGCAGCTTGTGCCACTTCTCCGCCTTCATCCCGCCACACTTCTTGTTGTAAGTAGTTTCCCGAGGCACGCTGCAGAATGTCTCACAACTCGCACGAGCTCGGGACATGTTTACAGAAATACTTGGTGAAAGAAGTAGTAAGCAGGGCGGCGAGAATCCAGAGGAGAGTGTGTTTGGAGGAACTACGGCAGTTTCTGCCACTTCTCCGCATCCCTTCCCACCGACATTGACGGAAAAAGATTCCGAGGCACGCTGCAGGTGGTCTTACAACGTGCACGAGATCGGGACGTGTTTACAGAAATATTCGCTGAAAGAAGTAGTTAGCAGGGCGGAGAGAATCCGGTACGGAGCATGTTTGGAGGAACTATGGCAGCTTGTGCCACTTATCCGCCACTCTCCCACCCCTTCCCTTGGCGAAGGAAGTTTCCCGAGGCACGCTGCAGGAAATCCACAACGTGCACGAGCTCGAAATATGTTTACAGAAATACTCGCAGCATGAAGAAATAAGCAGGGTGGATAGAATCCGGTGCGGAGCATGTTTGGAGTAACTACTGAAACTTCTCCGCCTCTCCCCCCTTGCCTAAAGTAGAAGTTTCCCGAGACACGCTGCAGGACTTCTCACAACGCGCACGTGCTCGGGACATGTTAACAGAAATTCTCGCTGAAAGAAATAGTGATCAGGGTTGCGAGAATCCGGTGCGGAGCGTGTTTGGAGGAACTACAGCTTCTTGGGCCACTTCTCCGCATCTCTTCTCCCCCCCCTCCATGTCATAAGAAGTTTCCCGAGGCATTCTACAGGACGTCTCACAACTCCCACGAGCTCGGGACATGTTTCCAGAAATACTACCTGAAAGGAGTAGTAAGCAGGGCGGCAAGAATCCTGTGTGGAGCATATTTGGAGGAACTGTGGCAGCTTGTGAGACTTTACGGCTCTCTCCCACCCCTTCTTTTGGCGAAAGAAATTTCTCGAGGCAAACTGCAGGATATCCACAATGCGCATGAGCAAGGGATATGTTTACAGAAATACTCGCAGCATGAAATAGTAAGCAGGGTGGAGAGAATCCGGTGTTAAGCGTGTTTGGAGGAACTACTGAAACTTCTCCGCCTCTCCCCCCCCTTGTCTAAAGAAGAAGTTTCCCGAGGCACACTGCATTAAATCCACAACGCCCACGAACACGGGAAATGTTTACAGAACTACTCGCTGAAAGAAGTAGTAAGCAGGGTAGTGAGATTCCGGTGTGGAGCGTGTTTGGAGGAAGTAAGGCAGTTTGTGCCACTTCTGCGCCTCCCTTCACCACGACATGGACCGAAGAAGATTCCCGAGGCACGCTGCAGAAAGTCTCACATCGTGCATGAGATCGGGACATGTTTCCAGAAATACTCCCTGAAAGAAGTAGTAAGTAGGGCGGAGAGAATCTGGTGCGGAGCATGTTTGGAGGAACTACTGAAACTTGTGCCACGTCTCCGCATTTCTTCTCCCCGCCCCCCTTGACAAATAATTTTCCCGAGTCAGGCTGCAGGACGTCTCACAACGTGCACGAGCTCGGGACATGATTACAGAAATACTCGCTGAAAGAAGTATTAATCAGGGCAGCAAGAATCCGGTACGGAGCTTGTTTGAAGGATCTACTACAAATTGTGAAACTTTTCTTCCTCTCTTCTCCTTCACCCTTGTGTATGAAGTTTCCCGAGGAATGCTACAGGACGTCTCACAACGCGCACAAGCTCGGGACATGTTTTCAAAATACTCGCTGAAAGAAGTAATAAGCAAGGTGGCGAGTATCCGGTGCGAAGCGTGTTTGGAGGAACTTCTGCAACTTGTGCCACTTCTCGAACTCTCTTCTCTCCCCCTTGTCATAAGAGGTGTCCCGAGGCACGCTGCAGGACGTCTCACACCGCGCACGAGCTCGGTAGATGTTAACAGAAATACTCGCTGAAAGACGAAGAAAGCAGGGCGGCGAGAATTCGGTGGGGAGCGTGTTTGGCGGAATTATTGCAACTTGTGCCACTTCTCCGCTTCTTTTTTCCCTACAACCCTTTTCATAAGAAGTTTCCCGAGGCACGCTGCAGGGCGTCTCACAACGCGCACGAGCTCGGGACATGTTTACAGAAATACTCGCTGAAAGAAGTAGTAAACTGGGCGTCGAGAATCCGGTGCGGAGCGTGTTTGCAGGAATTACGGCAGCTTGTGCCACTTCTCCGCCATCATCCCGCCATCCGTCTTGTTTTAAGTAGTTTCCCGAGGCACGCTGCAGACCGTCTCACAATTCGCACGAGCTCGGGGCATGTTTACAGAAATACTTGGTGAAAGAAGTAGAAAGCAGGGCGGCGAGAATCCAGAGGAGAGCGTGTTTGGAGGAGCTACTGCAACTTGTGCCACTTCTCCGCATCTCTTCTTACCCCCCCCCCCCCCCCCGGCATAAGAAGTTTCCCGAGGCATTCTACAGGACGTCTCTCAACGCCCATGAGCTCGCGACATGTTTCCAGAAATACTAGCTGAAAGGAGTAGTAAGCAGGGCGGCAAGAATCCTGTGCGGAGCATATTTGAAGGAACTGTGGCAGCTTTGCCACTTCACCGCCTCTCTCCCACCCCTTCCCTTATCGAAGCAGTTTCCCGAGGCACGCTGCAGGAAATCCACAATGCGTACGAGCACGGAATATGTTTACAAAAATACTCGCAGCATGAAGTAGTAAGCAGGGCTGCAAGAAATTCTGTGCGGAGCATGTTTGGAGGAACTGTGGCAGCTTGTGTCACTTCTCCGACTCTCTCCCACCCCCTTCCCTTGGCGAAAGAAATTTCCCCAGGCATGCCGCAGGAAATCCACAATGCGCACGAGCCCGGGATAAGCTTACAGAAATACTCGAAGCAAGAAGTATTAAGCAGGTTTAAGAGAATCCGGTGTGGAGCGTGTTTGGAGGAACTACTGAAACTTCTCCGCCTCTCCCCCCCTTGTCAAAAGAAGAAGTTTCCCGAGGCACGCTGCAGGACATCTCACAATGCGCACGAGCTCGGGGCATGTTTACAGAAATACTCGCTGTAAGAATTAGTAAGCAGGGCGGCGATAATATGGGGGGGAGTGTGTTTGAAGGAACTTCGCAATCTTGTGCCACTTCTTCGATTCTCTTTTCCCCCCCATCATACCTTGTCATAAGGAGATTTCCGAAGCACGCTGCAGGACGCCTGACAACGCGCACGAGCTCGGGATATGTTTACAGAAATACTCGCTGAAGGAAGTAGTAATCAGGGCGGCAAGAATCTGGTGCGGAGCATGTATGGCGGAACTATGGCAGCTTGTGCCACTTATCCGCCAGTCTTTCCCAACCCTTGTTGTAAGAAGTTTACCGAGGAACGCTGCTGGACATCTCACAACGCGCACGAGCTCGGGACGGGTTTAGAGAAATGCTTGCTGAAATTAGTAGTAAGCAGGAGGGCGAGAATCCGGTGCGGAGCGTGTTTGGGGGAACTACTGCAACTTGTGCCACTTCTCCGCATCTCTTCTCCCCGCATTCCTTGGCATAAGACGTTTCACGAGGCATGCTAAAAGACGTCTCACAACGCGAACGAGCTCGTGACATGTTTACAGAAATACTCACTGAAAGAATAAGTAAGCAGGGAGGCGAGAATCTGGTGCGAAGCATGTTTGGAGGAACTACGGCAGCTTGTGCCACTTCTCCGCCTGTCTTTCCCACCCCTTGTTGTAAGAAGTTTCCCAAGGCTTGTGGCAGGACTTCTAACAACGCGCACGAGCTCGGGACATGTTTACAGAAATACTTGGTGAAAGAAGTAGTAAGCAGGGAGGCGAGAATCCAGGGCGTAGCGTGTTTGGGGGAACTACGGCAGTTTGTGCCACTTCTCGGCATCCCTTCCCAGCGACATTCACGGAAAAAGATTCCGAGGCACGCTGCAGGTGGTCTCACAACGTGCACGAGTTCGGGACATGTTTACAGAAATAGTCGCTGAACGAATTATTTAGCAGGGCGTCGAGAATCTGGTGCGGAGCATGTTTGGAGGAACTACTGCTACTTGTGCCCCTTCTCGAACTCTCTTCCCTCCTCCTTGTCATAAGAAGTGTCCCGAGGCACGCTGCAGGACATCTCAAAACGCGCACGAGCTTCGGGATATGTTTACAGAAATTCTCGCTGATAGAATTAGTAGCAGGGTGGCGAGAATCCGATGCGGAGCATGTTTGGAGGAACTATGGCAGATTGTGCAACTTCTCCCCCTTTTTTTCCAACCCTTGTTGTAAGAAGTTTCCCGAGGCACGCTGAAGGACGTCTCACAACGTGCACGAGCTCGGGACATGTTTATAGAAATACTCGCTGAAAGAAGAATTAAGCAAGGCGATGAGAATACAGTGTGGTGCGTGTTTGGAGGATAAACTCAAATTGTGCAATTTCTCCGCCCCTCTTTATCCCCCCATTTCAAAAGAAGTTTCCCGAGGCATGCTTCAGGACGTCTCACAATGCACACGAGATCGGACATGTTTACAGAAATACTCGCTGAAAGAAGTAGTAAGCAGAGCGGAGAGAATCTCGTGCGGAGCGTGGTTGGAGGATCTACTGCAACTTATGCCACTGCTTCCCCCCTCTTGTACCGCCACCCTTGACTTAAGAAGTTTCCCTAGGCATGCTACAGGACGTCTCACAAAGCGCACGAGGTCGGGACATGTTTACAGAAATACTCGCTCACATAATTTGTAACCAGGGCGGCAAGAATCCTGTGCTGAATTTGTTTGGAGGTACTACGGCAGATTGTGCCAATTCTCTGCCTCTCTACCTCCCCCCTTCCTTTTTTTCTAAGAAGTATCCCGAGGCACGCTGCAGGAAATCCACAAAACGCACGAGCTCGGGATATCTTTACAAAAATACACGCAGCATAAAGTAGTAAGCAGGGTGGAGAGAATCCGGTGCAGAGCGTGTTTGGAGGAACTACTGAAACTTCGCCGCATCTCCCCCCATTGTCAAAAGAAGTTTCCCGAGGCACGCTGCAGGATGTCTCACAACGCGCACGAGCTCGGGACATGTTTACAGGTATACTCGCTGAAAGAAGTAGTAAGAAGGGTGGCGAGAATTCGGTGCGTAGAGTGTTTTGTCGAACTACAGCAACTTGTGCCTCTTCTCCGCCTCTCTTCCCCTCCCTTGTTGTAATAAGTTTCCCGATTCACGCTGCAAGGACGTCTCACAACGCGCACGAACTCGGGACATGTTTACGGAAATACTCGCTGAAAGAAGTAGTAAGCAGGGCGGCGAGAATTCGGAGCGGAGCGTGTTTGCAGGAACTATGGCAACTTGTGCCACTTCTCCGCATCTCTCCCCACCACACATTGTTGGAAGAAATTTCCCGAGGCACGCTGCAAGACGTCTCACAACGCGCACGAGCTCGGAAATGTTTACAGAAAAACTCGCTGAAAGAAGTAGTAAACAGGCCGGCATGAATCCGGAGCGGAGCGTGTTTGGAGGAACTTCGGAATCTTGTGCCACTTTTCCACCCTCTCTTCCCACTCCCCCTACACGCCTTCTCGTAAGAAGTTTCCCGAGGCACGCTGCAGGACATCTCACTACGTGCACGAGATCGGGACATGTTTTCTGTAATACTCGCTGAAAGAAGTTGTAAGCATAACAGTGAGAATCTGGTGCAGATCATGTTAGGAGGAACTACTGCAGCTTGTGCCACTTTTCCACCTCTCTACCCCCCTTGTCAAAAGAAGTTTCCCGAGGAACGCTCCAGGACGTCTCACAACACGCACGATCTCGGGACATGTTTACAGAAATACTCCACAAAGAAGGCGTAGGCAGGATGGCGAGATTCCGGTGCGGAGCATGTTTGGAGGAACTACGGCAGATAGTGCCACTTCTCCGCATCCCTTCCCACCGACATTGATGGAAAAAGATTCCGAAGCACGCTGCAGGTGGTCTCACAACGCGTACGAGCTTGGGAAATTTTTACAGAAATACTCGCTGAAAGAAGTAGTAAGCAGGGTGGCGAGAATCCCGTGCGGAGCGTGTTTGGAGGAACTACTTCAACTTGTGCCACTTCTTCGCATCTCTTCACCCCGCCACCCTTGTGATAAGAAGTTTCACGAGGCATGCTACAGGTCGTCTCACAACGCGCACGAGCTCGGGACATGTTTACAGAAATTCTCGCTGAAAGGAGTAGTAAGCAGGGCAGCAAGAATCCTGTGCGGAGCATGTTTGGAGGAACTGTGGCAGCTTGTGCCACTTATCCGCCTCTCTCCCTCCCCCTTCCCTTGGCGTAAGAAGTTTCCCGAGGCACGCTGCAGGAAATCCAAAATGCGCACGAGTTCGGGATATGTTTAGGGAAATACTCGCAGCATGAAGTAGTAAGCAGGGTGGAGAGAATCCGGTGCGAAGCGTGTTTTGATGAACTACTGAAACTTCTCCGCCTCTCCCCCCTTGCACCAGAAGAAGTTTCCCAAGGCATGCAACAGGACTTCTCACAATGCGCACGACCTCGGGACATGTTAACTGAAATTCTCGCTGAAAGAAGTTTTAAGAAGGGCTGCGAGAATCAGGTGCGGAGCAAGTTTGGAGGAACTACGATAGCTTGTGCCACTTCTCCCCCTTTCTTTCCCACCCCTTGTTGTAATAAGTTTCCCGAGGCATGTTACAGGGCGTCTCACAATGCGCACGAGCTCGGGACATGTTTTCAGAAATACTGGCTGAAAGAAGTAGTACGCAGGGCGGCTAGAATCCGGTGCGGAGCGTATTTGTAGGAACTACTGCCACTTGTGCCACTTCTCGAACTCTCTTCCCTCCCCCTTGTCATAAGAAGTGTCCCGAGGCACGCTGCAGGACGTCTCACAACGGGCACGAGCTCGCAACATGTTTTCAGAAATATTCGCTAATAGAAGAAGAAAGCAGGGCGGCGAGAATTCGATGCGGAGCGTGTTTGGAGGAACTACTGCAACTTGTGCCACTTCTCCGCCTCTTTCCCCCCACCCTATTGTCTTAAGAATTTTCCGGATGCACGCTGCAGGACGTCTCACAACGCGCACGAGCTCGGGACATGTTTATAGAAATACTCGCTGAAAGAATAATTAAGCAAGGCGGCGAGAATAGAGTGTAGTGCGTGTTTGGAGGATCAACTGCAACTTGTGCCACTTCTCCGCCTCTCTTCATCCCCCCTGTCAAAAGAAGTTTCCCGAGGCATGCTTCAGGACGTCTCACAACGCTCACGAGCTCGGGAAATTTTTACAGAAATACTCGCTGCATGAAGTAGTAAGCAGCGTGGCGTGAATTCAGTGCGGAAAATGTTTTGAGGAGCTACGAAAGCTTGTGCCACTTCTCCGCCTCTGTCCCTGCCCCCCTGCCCTTCTCGAAAGATGTTTCCCGAGGCACGCTGCAGGTCTTATCACAACGCGCACGAGATTGGGACATGTTTACAGAAATACTCGCTGAAAGAAGTAGTTAGCAAAGCGGAGAGAATCTCTTGTGGAGCGTGGTTGGAGGATCAACATCAACTTGTGCCACTGCTCCGCCCCTCTTCTACCACCCCCCTTGTCTTAAGAAGTTACCCTAGGCATGCTGCAGGACATCTCACAAAGCGCACGAGATCGGGACATGTTTATAGAAATACTCGCTGAAAGAATAATTAAGCAAGGCGGCGAGAATAGAGTGTAGTGCGTTTTTTTTTAGGATCAACTGCAACTTGTGCCACTTCTCCGCCTCTCTTCATCCCCCCTGTCAAAAGAACTTTTCCGAGGCACGCTGCAGGACGTCTCACAACGCGCACTATCTCGGGACATGTTTACAAAATACTCGCTGATAGAAGTAGGAATCAGGGCGTCGAGAATCTGATGCAGAATGTGTTTGGAGGAACTACGGTAGCATGAGCCACTTCTCCGCCTCTCTCCATCCACCCCCCTTGGCGAAAGATGTTTCCTAAGGCACGAAGCAGGACGTCTCACACCGCGCACGAGCTCGGGAGAAGTTTACAGAAATACTAGCTGAAAGAATTAGTAAGAAGGGCGTCGAGAATCCGGTGCATAGCATGTGCCACTCCTCCGCCTATCATTTCGTCCCCTCGTTGTCTGGTCGTAAGAAGTTTCCAGAGCCATGCTACAGGAAGACTCACAACGCCCACGAGCTCGGGACATGTTTACAGAAATACTCGCAGAAAGAATTATTAAGAAGTGCGTCGAGATTACGGTGGGGAGTGTGTTTGGAGGAACTACGACATCTTGTGCCAATTCTCCGCCTCTCTTCCCCACCATCAGGCCTTGTTGTAAGATGTTTCCCGAGGCACGTTGCAGAACGTCTCACAACGCGCACGAACTCGGGACACGTTTACAGAAATACTCGCTTAACGATGTAGTATTCAGGGCGGCGATAATCCGGTGCAGAGCATATTTAGAGGAATTACGGTAGCTTGTGCCACTTCTCCGCCTCCCTTACCGCCGCACTTGATGAACGAAGTTTCCCGAGGTACGCTGCAGGACGTCTCAAAATTCGCAAGAGCTAGTGACATGTTTACAGATAAACTCGCTGTAAGAAGCAGTATGCATGGCGGCGAGATCACGTTGCGGAGCTTGTTTGAATGATCTACTGCAACTTGTGCCACTTCTATGCCTCTCTTCTACCCCCCTTGTGGTAAAGAAATTTCCCTAGGGGATTATACAGGACGTCTCACATCGCGTATGTGCTCGGGACATGTTTACAGAAATACTCGCTGAAAGAAGTAGTTCGCAGTGCGGCGAGAATAAGGTGCGATGCGTGTTTGGAGGAACTACAGCAACTTGTGCCACGTCTCCACCTCTCTTCTCCACCACTTGTAGTAAGAAGTTTCCCGAGGCACGTTGCAGGAAGTCTCACAACGCTTACGTGCTCGGGACATGTTTACAGGTATACTCGCTGAAAGAATAAGTAAGCATGGTGGCTAGAATTCGGTGCGTAGCGTGTTTGGATGAACTACGGCAACTTGTGGTACTTCTCCGTCTTCCCCCACCCACACATTTTTGGAAGAAATTTCCCGAGGCACGCTGCAAGACGTCTCACAACGCGCACGAGCTCGGGAAATGTTTACAGAAAAACTCGCTGAAAGAAGTAGGAAACAGGGCGGCGAGAATCCTGTGCGGAGCATGTTTGGAGGATCTACGGCAGCTTGTGGCAATTGTCTGCCTCCTTACCACCCCCTTCCCTTGGCGAAAGAAGTTTACCGAGGCATGCTGCAGCAAATCCACAATACGCACGAGCTGGGGTTATGTATACAGAAATACTCGCTGCATGATGTAGTAAGCAGGGCGGCGAGAATCCGGTGCGGATCGTGTTGAAAGGAAATACGGCATTTTGTGCAACTTCTCCGCCTCACCTCCCCACCAACTGTGATGTAAGAAGTTTCCCTAGGCACGCCTCCGGACGTCTCACTACGCGCACGAACTCGGGACATGTTTACAGAAATACTCGCTGAAAGTAGTAAGCAGGGCGGCGAGAATCCGGTGCGGAACGTTTTTGCAGGAACTATGGCAGCTTGTGCCACTTCTCCGGAGTTCCCCCACCCACCTTATTTCAAGAAGTTTCCCGAGGCACGCTGCAGGACGTCTTACAACACGCACGAGCTCGGGATATGTTTACAGAAATACTCGCTGAAAGAAGTAGTAAGCAGTGCGGCGAGAATCCGGAGCTGAGCGTGTTTGGAGGAGCTACGGCATCTTTAGCCACTTCTACACCTCTCTTACTACCCCCCTTCACGGCTTGTCGTAGGAAGTTTCCTGAGTCACGCTGCAGGACGTCTCACAACGCGCATGAGCTCGGGACATGCTTACAGAAGTACTCTCTCATAGAAGTAGTAAGCAGGGCGGCGAAAATCCGGTGCGGAGCGTGTTTGGAGGAAATATGGCAACTTTTGCCATTTCCGCGCCTTCTCTTCCCCCCCCCCCCCCCAACATTTGTCATCAGATGTTTCCCGAGGCAGGTTGCAAGACGTCTCACAACGCGCACGAGCTAGGGAAATGCTTACAGAAATACTCGCTGCAAGAAGTAGTAAGCAGGCGGATAGAAACAGACGCGGAGCATGTTTGGAGGAACTACTGCTTCTTGTGACACTTCACCGCCTACCAAACCGCCATTGTCATAAGATGTTTCCCGAGGCACGCTGCAGGACGTCTCACAATGCGTACGAGCTAGCGGACATTTTTACAGAAATACTCGCTGAAAGAAGTAGTAAACAGGGCGGAGAGAATCTGGTGCGGAACATGTTTGGCGGAACTATGGCAGCTTGTGCCACTTCTCCGCATCTTTTCTCCCCCCTTGTAGAAAGAAGTTTTCCGAGGCACGCTGCAGGACGTCTCCCAACGCGCACGAGCTCGGGACATGATTACAGAAAAACTCTTTCAAAGAAGTAGTAAGCAGGGCGTCGAGAATCCGGTATGGAGCGTGTTTTCAGGATCTACGGTAGCTTGCGCCACTTCACCGGCTCCCTTCCCCACGCCCTTGACGAAAGAAGTTTCTCGAGACACGCTGCAAGGCGTCTCACAACGTGCACGAGATCGGGACATGTTTACTGAAATACACGCTGAAAGAAGTAGTACGCAGTACGGTGGGAATCCGGTGCGGAGCATGTTAGGAGGAACTACTGCAGATTGTGCCACTTTTCCACCTCACTCCCCCCCTTGTCAAAAGAAGTTTCTCGAGGCACGCTGCAGGACGTTTCACAACACGCACGATCTCGGGACATGTTCACAGAAATACTCCATACAGAAGGAGTAAGAAGGGCGGCGAGAATTCGGTGCGGAGCGTGTTGGGAGGAACTACTGTAACTTGTGCCACTTCGCTGCATCTTTTCTCCCCTCCCCCCCCCCTTTCCATAAGAAGTTTCCCGAGGCACGCTGCAGGACGTCTCACAACATGCACGAGATCGGGACATGTTTACTGTAATACTCGCTGAACGAAGTAGTAAGCAGGACGGTGAGAAACCGGTGCAGTTCATGTTAGGAGGAACTACTGCAGCTTGTGCCGCTTATCCGCCTCTCCCCCCATCCCTCATTATCAAAAGAAGTTTCCCGAGGCACGCTGCAGGACGTCTCACAACGTGCACGATCTCGGGACATGTTTACAGAAATACTCGCTGAAAGAAGTAGGAAACAGGGCAGCGAGAATCCTCTGCGGAGCATGTTTGGAGGATCTACGGAAGCTTGTGACAATTCTCTGCCTCTCTACATCCCCCCTTCCCTTGGCGAAAGAAGTTTACCGAGGCACGCTGCAGGAAATCCACAACACGCACGAGCTCGGGATATGTTTACAGAAATACTTGCAGCATGAAGTAGTAAGCAGGTTGGAGAGAATCCGGTGTGGAGCGTGTTTGGAGGAACCACTGCATCTTCTTCTCCTCTCCCCCCCTTGTCAGAAGAAGAAGTTTCCCGACGCACGCTGCAGGACGTCTCACAACGCGCACGAGCACGGGACATGTTTACAGAAATTCTCGCTGAAAGAAGTAGTAAGCAGGGCGGCGACAATTCGGTGCGGAGCATGTTTTAAGGAACTACTGAAACTTCTCCGCCTCGCTCCCTTGTCTAAAGAAGAAGTTTCCCGAGGCACGCAACATTACATTTCACAACGCGCATGACCTCGGGACATGTTAACAGAAATTCTCGCTGAAAGAAGTTGTAAGCAGGGCTGCGAGAATCAGGTGCGGAGAATGTTTGGAGGAACTACGGCAGCTTGTGCCAATTCTCCCCCTTTCTTTCCCACCCCTTGTTGTAAGAAGTTTCCCGAGGCACGCTGAAGGACGTCTCAAAACGCGCACGAGCTCGGGACATGGGTACAGAAATACTCGCTGAAAGAAGTGGTATTCAGGGAGGCGAGAATCCGGTGCGGAGCGAGTTTGGAGGAACTAGAGCATCTTGGCCACTTCTCCACCTCTCTTCACCCCCCTTGTTTTAAGAAGTTACCCCAGGAACGCTACAGGATGTGTCAAAACGCGCACGAGCTCGGGACATATTTAAAGAAATACTCACTGAAAGAAGTAGTAAGAAGGACTGCGAGAATCTGGTGCGGAGCATGTTTGAAGAAACTACTGCATCTTGTTCCACTTTTCCGCCTCTCTCCGCTCCTTGTCAAAACAAGTTTCCCCAGGCATGCTGCAGGACGTCTCACAACGCGCACGATCTCGGGACATGTTTACAGAAATTCTCGCTGAAAGAAGTAGTAAGCAGGGCGGCAAGAATCCGGTGCGGAGCATGTTTGGAGGAACTACGTCAGCTTGAGCCAATTCTCCGCCTCTCTCCCTCCCCCCTTTGCACCATGGCGAAAGAAGTTTACCAAGGCATGCTGCAGGAAATCTACAACATGCACGAGCTCGGGATATGTTTACTGAAATACTTGCAGCATGAAGTAGCAAGCAGGTTGGAGAGAATCCGGTACGGAGCATGTTTGGAGTAACTACTGCAACTTGTGCCACGTCTCCGCCTCTCTTCTCCCCCCCCCCCCCCCGACTTGTTGTAAGAAGTTTCCCGAGGCACGCTGCAGGACGTCTCACAATGCGCACGAGCTCGGGACATGTTTACAGAAATACACGATGAAAGAATTAGTAAGCAGGCTGGCGAAAATACGGTGGGGAGTGTGTTTGGAGGAACTACTCAATCTTGTGCCACTTGTTCGATTCTCTTCCCCCCCATCATGCCTTGTCATAAGAAGATTTCCGAGGCACGCTGCAGGACGCCTCACAACGCGCACGATCTCGGGAAATGTTTACAGAAATTCTCGCTGAAAGGAGTAGTAAGCAGGGCGGCGAGAATCCGTTGCGGAGCGTGTTTGAAGGATCTACTGCAACTTGTGCCACTTCTCCGCCTCTCTCATCCCCCTTGTCATAAGAAATTCCCGAGGCACGCTGCAGGACGTCTCACAACGCGCACGAGATCGGGACATGTTTACAGAATTACTCGCTGCAGGAAGTAGTAAGCAGGGCAGCGAAAATCCGGTGCAGAACGTGTTTGGATGAACTACGGCAGCTTATGCCACTTCTTCGCCTCTCTTCCCCCCCTTCTCCCGTTGTTGTAAGAAGTTTCCCGAGGCACGCTGCAGGACGTCTCACAACGCGCACGAGCTCGGGACATGTTTACAGAAATACTCGCTTAAAGAAATAGTAAGCAGGGTGGAATGAATCTGGTGCGGATCGTGTTTGCAGGAACTATGGCAGTTTATGCCACTTCTCCGCCTGTCTTCCCCCCCTCCGCGTTCTATAACATCTTGTCGTAAGAAGTTTCGCGAGGCACGCTGCAGGACGTCTCACAACGCGCACGAGCTCGGGACATGTTTACAGAAATACTCGCAGAAAGAAGTAGTAAGCAGAGCGGCGAGAATCAGGTGCGGAGCGTGTTTGGAGGAACTACGGCAGTTTGTGCCACTTCTCCGCCTCACCCGCCCTCTTCACTTTCTAAACGTAAACCACTGGCGCCGAGCGTTACACAGCGGCGTGTGTGCTGACAGCAATGGCCGCCACTTCCCCCTCCCCAGGTTCTTTAACCAAACTCGCAACGCCACGCTGCAGCGTCCTGCGACCCGAAACAGCTACTGTTGTCGCCAAGAATCGCGGCGGTTTATAGTACTGTTGAGGGGGGTGGTGAGGAAGGCCCATTTCAAGGGTGTTATGGGCTCAGGAAGAACGTGGCCACGCCTCCGCGCCATGCTATGTGCCGTACAAGACACATTGCCCCTCGTATCCTTGCAGTAGAGACGGACTGTGAATAATGGCGAGTAGCACGCCACCCAAGAGGTATAAACAAGTTATACACAGCAAGGAAAGAGAAGACATCAGAAGTATTGTTGAAGTTCTTGATGGAGAGGCAAGGAATAAATATTTGTTTTGTTCTTATTAACAAAGGTACAGAAAGAGAGCTGCAAAGTACACGCGAGTAAGTAAGGCTTCTATCGAGAGAATTCGCAAACAAAGCAGAGATAAACCTGGCGAGCCTCAAACAACTCCAGGAAAGCGAAGGCAAGAACACGATGCTTACACTGTTCACCATATCTCCTATTAAGGGTTCCTCGGAACAGGCGGACTCTTAAGGCGAACTCTTGCTCACTCCTCAATAGCTGCGTCACCTGTACCCACAAGGCGCCCAACTAGCATGCTGTTTCTCTGCCGGAGACTCGCCTACACATGACTTTCAGCAGTGAACTTTTTTTATTTTAAAGGCACGCTAATAAGAAAGAAGTACGATATGTTTCTCATGACAACTCTTAAGTTTTCGTATAACAATTCTGTGGCTGAAGCTGTTTCTGAAAGCACCCATTCTAGCCATTCTTACATCAAAAATTAATTCTTCGAGTTTGAATGAAAACATGGTGTTTGGACGCCATTAACGAAATATCCAACTGTTTTGGTATCATGTATTTTGTACTAAACCCTTCTAATACACGTCATGCGCCAGCCAGTCGGAGCCCTTATTACATCTGCAATGTGATGAATCTGTATTAATTTTTAGTCACTTTGACAGATGAAGATAAATACCTCATGCAACAGCATCAAAGGCAAGGTTTATTTTCTTGACTGAACTGACATGATTTGAAATATTGCACCAATAGTTAAGAGTCATCCGTGACTTTCCAGTAATATGAAAGTATTATTTTCAGTCAAACAAATCATTCAACAGATTTTATTTAAAAATTGTAAATTTGGCGCAGTAGCGTGACTACAGAGAAAAGGGGTCTCTTGCGACGAAACAATGAGATAAGCTGCTCTAATTGAATTGCTTGAAAAACATCGACCAAGTGAAAAAATATTCGCTGTTGACAGGGTATTCCAGCAACATGGCCATACTGTACCTAGATTGCCCACTAATATGTGCGACTTAAATGCCATAGAACTTACTAGCCTGGGTTAAGATTAAACGTCATATCAGAGCTCACAACACGACTGGAGATTTATCACTGCAAGTCTTACAGATGCTAACAACAGAAGCAGTAACAAAGGAAGACTGGGTGGGATATTGCAGACACGTTGAAAGAATTGAAGAAGAGTACTGGAAGAACGACTGCCTCATGGAGTTAGCAGTAGATGAATTCTTAATCAAACTGGACAGTGACAGTGACGACACAGATCATGAAAGTGAAAAAATTTCACACCATGACAACTGCAGTGAGCAAGAAAATTTTAGTGAATGTGATAGCGACATATCTTGCTTAGCATAGCCATTGTAAATATTGAAATTATATTATATCTTATATGATACATGTACTATACAGTGCCATTAATTTGTTTTGCTTAATCACTTTTCAATTAGTAAGTTAGGAATAGTTTTACTTTTCTCTAAACTTCCTCAACAACAGTTCATAAACATTGTTAACAATGTTATGTTTAGACATATCCGTAGTATGTGTTATCAGTTTGTGAAATTGCTATCGTCTTTCATTTGTACTTACACTATTAAATACATTATTTTTATTTTATCTTTACTTATACTATTACATAAATACTTTTTGCCGAAGCAACTGGAATCATGAATGTTACATGGTGTCATTTGCCCAATTAATAGTTCTAATTCTGAATACTTGTAAATAAGTATATTTAAGCTGAACATTTCAGTATATTTTCCCTTATTTTGACTTCTTGTTCCCCACACCATGATTTAGGTATCACTGGTTATTCTCATAGTAACTGGGTACCGTAACATTATACGCTAACATCTTGCTCAGTAATGATTGGTTACAACTGAATACTTGTAGCTCAGTATTTTTCATTAGTTACGCTTATTTGTCACATCATAATCTTGGGCCGTTTTTTGTTAAGTATTATTATCATACCCTAAACATATACTATCAAACTGTGATCAATTGCTAATTACTTTGGTGGTTGTTAAATGATTATGTAACTGCAATTTTTAAATTTTGTGTTATGGAGTGTAATGATTTCTTTATTTATATGCATCGTCCTTTGTATATTCAATCTATGGCGAGTAATTTTAAAGATTTCTAGTTTTTAATTATTATCATTGGTTTGACATCTGGAAGCTGCTTCTAGAAAAAAAATATTAATTCACAAAAGCTATCACAGCATGTCGAGGGCCGCGGTTGAGGCAGAGCCAGAGCGTTCGCCTGTCACCACTGCGATCCGGGTTCGGTTCCTGGGTATGTAAACCGGGATTTTTGCATGTGGCAATAGTGGTTGGTGGGTTATCTCGGAGGTCTCCCGTTTCCCTCAACATTGCGTTTAGGCGCTGCCCCATGTCCGTCTCAATTCTCCCACACCATATTGGCTCTGAAGATCTCTTAAGCTATGACTCATCAAAACATATTGATCAATCAATTAATCATTGTGTGTCATAATACTTTATAGTCAGTTCACATTACCAATTAGCTTGTACATATATTTAAGATAGAATTACAACAGTTTATGTATTTGTGTATTGAAATGTATGCATATTTGCTGTACTTCAGTGTTAGAAAAGGCAAAATTTACTTAACTACGCCAGTAAAAAATAAAGATAAAATAAGCAAATTACATACAATCGATATTTTTGGACATTTATATAGAATAGATGGCAACAGGTTAACCAAACGGATCTTCAAATATAATTGGAACAAGAAATCAACAACCTCGATCCAGGAAGTTAAGAAAGATTTGGAAAGAATCAATATAAGTGAAGAAGAAGCAACAGAGAGATAAATTTTTAAGTAAAAATTGTTAAAAATGGAAGGATTCCAAGGCAGGGAGGTAAAGAAAATGGGCTCTAAATGGTCCGAGGAGAAGGAAAAGAAACACAGTGAGAAGATGAAGGACTAATGGAGGAAGAAGAAGGAACAGCAAAGGATGAAGCATTGAAACTGGCTCGTAGTCCCTAGAAGACCCTAACTGAAAAAGAAGAAGAAGAAATTACATACAGTAAGATTGCGTTTTATTTTTTATTCTGCACCATCAATCAATCAATCAATCATCAAACGCACCCATAAACCCAAATTCTTACATAAACACGGATAGCAACATCTAAAAAGTAATTTTACAGTACAGAAACATAATTTGATCTAAAATGTATAGTACTGATTCAAAGTTTTTTTTTTTTTTTATTAATCACATTTCGTCAAACAGACTCTCGAATATCTTACCATTAAAAAAAAACAATGAATTATTCGCGACACTTAATTGCAATAATTAAAAAAAACCTAAATTATAACTCTATTTACTTATATAAAGTCTGCTACCAGAGGTGGTAATCGAATAAAGCGTTTAGCAGTTTCTGGCAGAGCAGGCGGGAATCCGGAGGCCTGCGCTCAGCGCAGCTGGCAGTGGCGGTTGGTGATTTTTGAAACTGGGAGGGCTGTAGCGATCTTAACTCATATCATTACAAATATCATTTTTTAAACAGGCACAGTGATAAATATATTGCGTACGACAGACCTAAGTAAGTGTAACTCATGTAACTAAATACAAAAAATAAGTGTGGTATTTTGAAGAAAAATGTATCATCGCCCGATTTGTAATGGTCGACATACTGTGGCCGCTGGTTCAGATCTAATCACTACCACAGGTATGTTTTTTTTTTTTAAAGTTTGTTTAGATAATATACCTTCCAACCAGTACCTACATGGTGTGGTGCATTACACGAGACGACGAGGGATAACATAATAATACCAATTATACCATACTAATGATGATAATAAATTAAATATACTAAAACAAATCTTTTGAAAACCAAATACTAATTTACATAGCCTACAGTACATACAAAATTCATGTCACATTTAAATTAGAGGATGAAAGTGGCATATCTTAATTAATATATTGGTAAAAAAAATCCATTCGTCAACCTGTACGCGCTATCTAACTGGCAATGTATATTCACCTTACCGAGCAATGAAAATTTATGGCATTTTTTATATGTTGCGAACATGATTTATGTCTGTCAACTTTGTCTACCAAATGTTTTAAATATTTTGCCCCGTTGACAGTCCACGCAAGATCATTAGGTTTCATTAGCAAAAATAAAAAAAAATAAAAAAAAACAACACATTTCCAACTTCACACCCGCATAGCCAGTCCGCGAAATTGTATGTACTTAGGAATTTTCTCGTATACGAACCATTTACTACATTGGCTTTGTTGTTGAATCATATTTAACTGTGGCCTTGCTGGTCCCAGATTCTGTAGCTCTAGTTTATTCTCGTAATTGAATATCTTTGCCGTAATAAGGTTTAAAAAGTTACTCGCCGAATTAACAATTATTTACAAGTTTACACAATACGACATTAACAACAATTAGTTATCCTTTCATAAAATTCCCTTCGCAAGATACAATGCGAGAGTTTAATTACTTCTACATTAATTTTTTTTATAAAACGGGCATTATCGGAAAGCGTGGATTATCGAGAAACCTGCGTGTGAATTTCGTTTCTGAAACTCATCTCCATCTGGATAATTATACCGAGATGCTGTCGTGAAAGTTGGTAGACTTCGACAGAAGTTGTGTTAAAAATAATTTATTTCAAATTGTTCTTATGCATTGTTAATTTGTTTTTCTTTCCGAACTCCGCTATAAACTCAGTCTACAATCACATGGCGTCCGAAGCGGACGCCATGCCTCAGTCGCCTGCCAGAAGGTAAACGAACACCTCATCCCTCCTTATCCCTATAATTAAATATTACACAATACATAGATATATACCCCTCACCAGCACTTCACACCTCAGTACTAGGACAGACGTCCATGGGATAACATCGGTTGCTGCTGCTCTCCAAAAAAAATAAAGGTCTCTTATCATACATACCAAATATATACAATCACGCAAAAATATTTGTATTAATTTTAATGATTTTTTTTTTTAGTTTTAATTTTTTTTTAAATTAATGAATCAAATTTCATCCGACTAATTTTATAGGATTAAGGTTAGCGGATTAACGACCATACAATTCTAATTGGATAAAAATGGGTAATAATTGGATCAATCAATTTGATATCAAATCGATAATATTAATAATAATAAGTGTGTTAGAGCCATCCAGCCGCTACTACTCATATATATGATAAGAGCTAGTGATTTTTCGCGAGATAATTTGAGTACACAGTAGACTTCAATACTATACGCAGCCGACAGCAGTTTGTCTATTACAATTTGTTATTGTTTGTTTGAGAAGGTGTCTTCATATTTTCACCAGGCCACTCAGAATTCGGCAAAATCTGCACGGCTCCTACGTAATTCGTGTGCAGTCATTTAACGTGTGTCAAAACTTTATTTAGCCAACAAAAATATGTAAACTACCCTACAGTGTTTGGAAGAATAACTTGTCTTGAAGTCTTTTCGCGAAGTTTCACTTCCTCTAAATATGATGTATTAGAGTTTTTCCTAAATATGCACATGTATTACAAGCGTTTTTTACATGTGTTACCATAAAAGTACCTCAGTTTTTTTTCAATTAATCTTTTACCTATTGTTTATCTAAAATTTATAATGTTTAATTAATAATTAATAGGCAGGTGCCTCAAGAATTCGCGGATTCATTTTTGGGACAAGCTGGAATTTAAAACACGTGTGATTATATAACTTTAGCCATTGGGCCACACGGTGTTTGACACCTCCTGGAGAACGGTGTCTAATTTTCGCCTTCAACTGTGACAGCAGACAACCAATGTGCATTTAATATCGTAATATTTATACATAAGACTGTATAATCTAGCCTACAGGGCATTGAACTCGCAAATTTTTCAGGTCTCTTTAGTTATATTCTCTCGCTTTCATCATCTCGTATACTCATTTTAATCTTAAGAGTGAGCGGGAGTCAGCTAACATCCCGCGATTCTACCTGTGTAAAGTAACAGTATAGAAAGTTTGATGATACGATGTAGCACTAAAGTACCTCTTTATTGACGACACAGGATTTGCATCTCGGACCTTTTACCGCTGGCGAAAGGAAAAATTGTGGTTGGGAAAGGATGGGAGGTTTTCATTCAGGACTGGTGATATCTTGAAGTGGCACTCAGTGGCGTCTTTTTCCCTTCAGAAATTTGATTTTATTTGTAAATCTGATGGTAATAGTGGTTTGTGCAGTTTAAACGTTGCCCAATATTGGCTGGCGACACTCGCGTAAAGGATATGGACGTGGTCTTCTATTGAGCTGCAAACCGAAGAAACGGAAGCCTTGACATCTACAGGACTACTTTGCCAGAAAAAGGTACGTTCCATGAATTTCATACTAAACTTTTATAATCTAAGCATAGAATTAAATTGTATCGTCCAGATTATACAGCGTAGTCAGACTCTGTGTGTAATATGCAACGTTTTTTATTTTATATATAGGCCCTATTTCAAAGTTTTTCCAATTGAGGGATGGCGGAGTAGTGATAGTTGGCGGATATTAACAGATAACTTATCCCAGAAAACATTGATAGACAATTAGATACACGAATGATAAACAATATTTACTTGCATTACTGTTTTTATTGGTGGACGTTTTATTGAACACAACAGGTCATTAAGAACCATTTACCTCTACCTCAGGTGAGTTCTCTGTGGACACGAGAACAAAATATGCGCCGAAAGCAATAATCAATGGCCGGTGGAATGTTCACCTCCTCACAGTCACGTATGTGTGTTTCGAATCTAGCTTGCTGCAAGAAAAATTTACGTTGCCTAATTTGTCCGAGCGTTGGAAGTGATAAACAAGTTACGTGATTTACGAATCAGTTCATCACAGGGCACTGGGTGGGTGAGTGAGTGAAGAGATTTGGGCGGCTCTTAACAGCGAGATCTTGAGAGCTGATGAGGGTGATTGAAGTGAGTATGGAGTGGCACCGGAATGAGGGCGCGGGGGAAGCGGGAGACCCCGAGAGTACCCGCCGACCAATGGCATCGCCCGGCACGGTTCCCACTTGCGAGGGTCCGGTGACCCGGCCGGGGATTGAGCCCGGTTCGCCTTGGTGGGAGGCGAGCGTGCTAATCGCTCAGCCACTACGGCCCCAATAGGGCATTGAGGTTTTCAGTGCACGGAACTGGTCAAAACAACCTTCATGCGCGTTATGTGCACAATCGTGTGCACGAGGCCGGAATGGGTCACACAAGCACAGATTTCGCAAAATCTTACTTGTAGGTAATATGTAGGGATGATGAAAAATTGCGAAACATTTTTTAAACCAACATATTTTCGATAACACTATCGCTGGTTTATCCTTTTATTGTCCATTTCATATAATTGGGGAAAATTTTGACAGTTCTAGAAAAGTAGCACGGCCACAATGTATCCTTCCACGGCAGCTGTTTTGTCACTGAAGGAAATTACGTTTGTAAACAAATGTTTTGAGTCCAATGCACATTTACATTTTATTCCTTCCTCGTGTTACATGTCATGGTAGACACTGAAAATCTGACGGTAAATAATTTCCGTCCAGTAATTAATGTAAGATATTGCTGCTAGGTTGACAGTCCAACTTGTTTTATTTTTGTGACTACCGAGTTATATTTGTAGGGGTTCGGTTTATTTATTTCGAGGGAAAAAGTAAACTAATAATACCTGAAAAAAAAAGGGGGAGGGAGCTTTAGTTTTACATCTTTCGTGAGACGGCATTATTTTGATCTTCTTACGAGAGTATGGCATTTTGAGTTGCATGTTGTTATGATGGAGCAATGGAAAGTTTTGCTCGCATTGAATTAACATTTAAATTATTTAACTTCGAAAATTTAAACTTTAATGAAAAAACAAAATCGCGATACGTACGTCGCTGTTCGTATTTGTACAGATGCAGCAATATATACACGCACACACTTTCACCGAAGTTAACCTTACACTCGTTGAATTTGACAAATAAACACTTATTATTCACTCACTACAAAAGTGTGGAATGTGCGGCTATTTCAGGCCATGTGCATTTCAATAACTGTGTTAACGATTTACACATACATTTTTTTAAAAACTCGCAAACTTACTGTTTGTAAAATTTGCAACCTCTTAAACACGTTTTTTTTAATGGCAATCCTTGCCAAGTTTACTTCTCTAATGTCACGTTTGTTCGTCACTAGCATTAAATAATTTATTTGCGTAATCAATCAGAAAAATCAACACCGCGCACTTTTCCTGATACAAACAAACTTAAATTGAGATACGTTAATTACATTCGTGTCACTTCATTGTGGAAGGCGGTAAGGAAAATGGCGGAAGGGACGCGATAAATACGTGCCGATAATGTTTTCATTTCACTCAAGAAAACGCATAACGGTTCCTACAACCAACTATGCTTGAAAAAAAAAAACAAATAAAATAAATTAACTATCGACTAAATATTCCGACAACACTAAAAAGATATTCGTAGATACGATGAGAAAAAAGCACACGTCAACGGCCGTTCACCGAGCTGGAAAATGAAAACATAAATATGGCTAGCCATTGGCTGGAAACGTTTACTGTTCGTACGTGTCGACATACTCTGTCATAAATGCTAAACACGTTTTTAAAGTCCAGGCCCTAATAGCCAAAAAAAATATAATAATATTGCTTTAAAAACATAATTTAAACGATAAATGTTGTAAGTGTAATTAAAATTTTGAATTACAGCTTTTAGTTCTGAGTACTATTTTCTTCCAAAACCATCATAATAATAGCCAACTTAACAACACGGATCCTGCAATAGTTAATCAGCTGATACAATACTGAACGAACGAGAGCATTTACTGTTTACATACAGTGTAGGTTGGTCACATTGTCTGTAAGATTTTACCCCACTTATATGAAATGGACAATATGATGGGATTACCAAGGTTTTGACTCGACTAAGTTCTTTGCAGGCCAGTCACAAATGTTCTGCTGCAGAATATCGGAATAGTAATTGGCCCAGTTAAATGGGATAGTAACTTTATACATGCATGACGGCCAATAAGTAGAGACCTGCAAAATTGGCGTTTTTTATTTTTTTTTCAGCAGCAGACTAAACTCCAAAGTGCTGTGGGATCTAGTAACATCCGTCAATGGCTGAGAGGATTTGCGGCACGACGTGAAAGAAAGACTCTTTTAACCAATAGTAACAGTTCAACGGCAGAGTGACCAATCGCTTGTAACACAGTTATACGGGCACATGACCTCGTACAGAAGTCATAGGCCAATCAAATCACGGGTCGTACGCAGGTACTTACAGGGCAATGAAGACTAATTTGTCCCAAAATAATAACGCGAACTATGCAGGTCTCTTCAAATAAGAAAATGAAACTGTCTGGAATATGCACAGTAGTACGTTAAATCGCAGCAAACAGTTGACATTTCCCGAGATAAACCGTCACATCTAGTAATATGTGAATGGGTACTTACCCCTGCTGAGTGTGTTGTGATCGACGAGGATTCTAGTATTCCCGTTTTTGAAGTTGGAGAGTTTTGCCTCCCGGGCTTCAGCGTTCTGGCTTCCAAAACGAACAGCTACTAATCCCCTCTTTTTCAATTCGCTTACAATGAAGTTAGTCTGACTCATGTTCTGCAAACACACAAAAAGATCAAATCGAAATGGTGTCACATTTAGTTTGTCTGATTCACGTCCTGGGGGCCTATGCTCGAAAATAAAGCTCGAGTGACTCGGACGGTCATTTTCGCATGCGAATTCTGCCTTCCAGAAACCGGTATGTTATGCTGCACTCGCTTCAGTTCACATACTAACGGGCGCCCGCGGTGAGAAGTCTTGTTGGTCGTTAAAATGGCGGGTATTTGAAAGACACCCCCCCCCCCTTCGTCCTGAAAATGTAAGTGTGCGTTACAACTAGGGCATCAAAACAATTGATCAGAGTGAATAATAAACCTCAACATTTACCAAAACAAAAACAATGTGAGCAAACGAACCAAACATGAAAATAAACTGCAAAAAATTGAAATATTCGTATATAGTATAAGTTGACTGAATTTTCCTTTTTCTTCCCAACACACTTGTGACTGGAGTAGAGTAACAGGTATGGTGTCAGCCTATTATCCAAAGTTTACGTGCTCAAATCCTGGTCGACTAGGAATAAAACATTTTAATTGTTCAAATTACGTACAAGTGCCCAAAATAATTCTAACATCTTAAAATTAAAATTTATTTCTCATAGTTACCTCGCTAAATACTCTGATTATACAAGTAAAAACAGACTACGCGAACTGAAAATTTAGTTACTCTGCCTACTGCGCTTTACCACACGACACGATAGCCTTTTAGTATATAACAATTATTCAACGTGTGCATGATCACTAAAACGAACGTGTTAGGTATAGGAATGAGGAATTTAATATATAAAGATTTTGCCGTGTCACTTTTGTGAAGTTCATGCGAAATAATTCACCAGACGTATATTTAAGTAAAATGTTTCATTTAGAGACTTATTTGAATTCCAATCTTACGACAAGATATAATAAATCTCTTGGTCAGTTGTTATACGAGGCTTTAACGCAGAGGTATGCAACATCAACAGTTGCATTTTTAAATTATGAGAAAATGAGTTTTTATAGTGCAACAGTCATCATAATTTGAAAACTTGTGTGTCTAGATCTAGTTTATGTAAATAATGGTTTTTTTTCCCCACAATTTAGCCTATTAATTAGCTTTTTCTTTATATTTTGAATTTACATAATGATTTAATGTGTGGTTTGTTTCAAATCAATCATGTTTTAACATACCTCATAATAAGTGTTCATGTAAAATGTTGACAACTAAGTTTCAGAGTTCAATCTGTTATGAGAATGGAGACATATGTACGTCAACGTGTTCATTGATATATATTATTAGAAATATTTCTTAGTTTTAACCGTTTCTAAGTATTTCCAAGAATATGTGATCGTCGAAATATTTTCGTAATCTTTATTAACCTAATTCCTCGGGTACGAGACTTCCAGTTCGAGTTCCCGCCACTAGAATAGAAGCGATTATCATACGATGCTCTTATACGAAGGTGTGCGCAGTGTCCAGGCATAGCAAAAGAGCATTTCGAACGGTAAGGCAGGTGGTCCGTATACGAAGGAAAATTCGAACATAAGCCCCTTGGTCACATACACATAACACACAAAACCCGTCAATCGTTCAGCTGTCGCACCAGACAGTGGATCTGGATCATGTTCTTGTCATGCTCGCATAACACATCAAAACTACCTCTCATTTTGTTGTCGCACCAAACAGCACATGCAGATATTGTCCTGGTCATGCAAACGTAAAACCATCAAAACTACCTCTCATTTTGTTGTCGTACCAAACAGCGCATGTAGATATTTCCTGGTCATGCACACATAAAACATCAACACTACCTCTGATTTTGTTGTCGCACCAGACAGTGCATGTAGATATTGTCCTGGTCATGCACACATAAAACATCAAAACTACCTCTCATTTTGTTGTCGCACCGGACAGCGCATGTAGATATTTCCTGGTCATGCACACATAAAACATCAAAACTACCTCTGATTTTGTTGTCGCACCAGACAGCGCATGTAGATATTGTCCTAGTCATGCACACATAAAACATCAAAACTACCTCTGATTTTGTTGTCGCACCAGACAGCGCATGTAGATATTGTCCTAGTCATGCACACACAAAACATCAAAACTACCTCTCATTTGGTTGTCGCACAAGACAGAACATCTGCGCCATGTCCATTGTCATACGAACCTGACACAGGAAACTCGTCTCTCATTCACCTGTCGCACTAGCTACACAGAACAGATAAGCACACAGAAACGATATCACATGTTTGATTCTTTGACATGGACGTGCCCGTTCGCCTGTCTGGTAACGACCCTTGTCTCCGATTGGCTACCGCAAGCAGCGAAGAGTTCCCTTTCGGCTGTGCCTCTGAATGGCAAGTATAGGTTGGTAGGCTATTCACAGTAAGTGAGCAGTTTTGAAACCCCTCTCGTTTGGAATAATAGTCAAAAATATTCTTAATTTTATCTTTAGACAGTTACTTCCGAGTGCAGTGGAATATACATGCAGTGTTAATTACTTACATGTCAATACTTATTTTAAAATGTGGTTAAAGGATAAGAAATGGCTGAAAAGAAAAAAATTAACTAGAGTGAACCAATTTCAAGAGTGAGTATGTGACGTAAAACAATTTCTCTGATAGACTAAGGGAAGGCCAACACCGTAGGGCGAATTAAATAATGTGCTTATTGAATTTAGCCTTATAATTAATAGAAATAAACATATTTACGATAACCACTATTTGTATTGTGCAATTTGACTCAATTTAATGAAGCGAAAGACATCTTTACGGGCGGTCAGGATTGAACCCACTTCATCTCTGACCCATTTTCAAAACCATGTCTTCGTCCATCGAGTTACCAAGCCAACATCGGCGCTGAAGGAGAAAATATTTGTATCGCATTTCTTTATCGAATGCATGTTGTTTTACATCGTATGACTATTCTTTTTCCATGTTTAGTTTAATTGATATCGTTGGCATTGTTAAAATAAATAGTACGTGTGAGAGCACTCATTTCAGCAAATTTAATGCAATTTAAACCTTCGAAAAGAGCGCTACGATGAGTATGTGAAAACAAAATGAAAGACAGAAAAATGGAATGAAAGATTGACTTTTCATGTTACCACGTAAAATTGTATTAAGTATGAAAGACGAAACTCACATTTTTAAAAAGTTTTCCGTATTGGTTTCATTAGTTTATGCATTGCTGTTCCATTTAATGCATGTTGTTTTACTGATCATTTAGTCAAAAAATAAATCACTGAAAAACAGCGAATGAAATGGTTGATGAATCAGTGGGAAATGTCAGTAAATTGAAAATTGCAATTTTCATTAATTCATAAGTCAAATTTACTGAAGTGACTGTTTAATCGGTCAGGTAATGTAAACAGATTTAATCAGTGAAATTCTTAATGTTACGGCTGGAAATCATCCGTATGAGATAATGTTCCGCCTCAGAATTTTTTCAGTTCTCTGTCTTTCCAGGGGGCCACGGCGGCTGAGCGGTTAACCTGCTCACCTTCCCACCAAGGCGACCCGGGTTCAATTTCCGGCTGGGTAACTACGGATTTTCGCATGCGGGAATCGTGCCGGACGATGCCGCTGGTCGGCGAGTTTCCTCGGGGGTCTCCCATTTATCGCACCCTTTCATTCCGACGCTGCTCCATACCTCAATCACCCTCATCGGCTCTCAAGACTTCGATGTTAAGAGCCGGCCATAACTCTTCACTTCACTACACTTCTGTTGTTCCACCGCCGCATAATCACAGAGTAGGGTTTTTTTTCCCCGTAAAGATAGTAAAAAAATAATTCCAGTAATCACAAATGTTTATACACTGTTCACGGTAAAATGAGCACTTTTGAAAGCTCTGCGTAAGATCTACTTGTATACACGTTGTGTATTCTTCCACCTTATGTAAAATCAACTTTGCCATGGGTTTCATCACTTTATTCATACGTCGGTCAAGTGAAACTGTGAAATTATTAATGAAGTAAAAATTTTTAAATCTACTAATTTTTACTCACTGAGGCGTTAAAACAAATATAAATCATTAGAAATCATTTAAATCATCACAAGCGGTTACCTTACACTTTTTATTCGACGTTAACATATGGAACTACTTTCCATCCATCGTTATCAACTTTACCGGGTGCATGTCATTCAGTGCGCCTGGTAAAATAAGTATATGCAGGCTGGGGCAGTGAGATTTTTATAAGGTTGATTTCAAAAGTGCTCACATTATCGTGAACAGCCTTTATCCAACAATACTAATGCGAGACTTAAGTGAATTTACTTGACCGCCATTGTGAAAAACTTAACAGGGCACACACCGGTTAGTATGCCTGATAAATAATATGCAGTCAGGGACAGTGACGTAGACTGCTTCAAACACGCTCCAATGAGCACCGGCTCCACACTCCAGGAAAATGGCGTCGCTGGCCAGCTACATGTCCGTGCGCCGATCAAAGCACTGTACCTTACTTGCCGCTCGGCTGCCCAGCCAGTATGAACTCTTCCACAATACACCGTACAGCCAATCAGACACAACGGATAGTTCCAGACACTAACGCAGCCAATCAGTGAACGAGTAGTTACGCCCACAAAAACGGAACCGCTATGCCACTTCAGGGTCCGTGGTGGTGTAGTGGTTAGACTACTCGCCTCCCACCGAGGCTAACCGGGTTGCCCCCGGATTTTCGCACGTGGGAATCGTGCCGGACGATGCCGTTGATGGGCGGGTCTTCTCGTGGGTCTCCCGTTTCCCGCGCCCTTGCGTTCCGGCACTGCTCCATGCTTGACTCGCTTCACCCTCCTCGGCTCTCAAGACCTCGATGTTAAGAGCCGCCCAAATCTCTTCACTCACTCACGCTGTGGCTCACATTGACTTTCCGTGATGAGATGACTTCTTAACTGTTTCACGTCTCAACCGTCTGCTTGCGTATCACACACGTTCATTGCTGGGACGAACTAATTCTGATTGACCCAGTCAAGTAAAACATATGTCGTCTCGCGAAGACGTGCTAACAATGGCCAAAGCAAGGCTACAGTTATGTGCGTGGGATATTAAACACAGTCCAACACGTAGTAGATTTCGGGGATGTCAAGTATCATTTACCATACGTAGAGACCTGAAACATTAGCGAGTTCAATGGCCTGTAGGCTAGACTCTATAGTCTTACGTACAAATATGACGATATCAATTGTACATTGGTTGTCTGATGTCACAGTAGAAGGTGACAATTAGACACCGTTCTCCAGGAGGTGTCAAACATCGTGTGGCCCAATGGCTTAAGTTATATAAACGCACGTGCTTTGAATTCTAGCTTGTCCCAAAATGAATCCGCGAATTATTCAGGTCCCTAACCATACCTACGTCTCGGACCGCTTTACAGAACTAATTGTTAGCAAAACAATTACTACAATTTAATAGTCTTACCTTGCAAAAAATCATAATTTTCTTGACTGTGTGGTTTGCAATCATGTGAATAGTATCGATCTTGTTCACGTTACGCGGACAAGCTATAACGCAATGGAGTGTGTTTGAGCTCAGCGAATATCGTATATTGACACTAATGTTGATTTGATTACGCAGAATCAAATTGGCCTTTTTTCTCAAATTGAAGTCGCCGCTGCTTGACAGCCAAACAACACAGCATGTCTTCGGCAGTTTCCTGCAGAAAAAAAAAAACCCTCTTTTTTTTTGGCAAAATTACACACATTTGGGACTAACAAGATAAGAAAAATATAAAGTTATTAACTTAAGTACATGTGCGCATGAGTGCTATCTGGAAAACATATCAATATTCCCCGAACCTCCGACATCGTCCGCCATTTTGGGAAATGGCAGGCCAAACTTCTCGTAGAAAATGGTTTTTAACAAATTGCGGCCAAACTGCTGATCTAAAAACATCGTTCAGGATAAAAATTGATGAGAAAAAATTCCTACGAAAAAGTTGCAAATTTTCGTGGATATGATAATGGTTAATGTGATATTAATTTTTTCAGACCCACTTAAATTTATAGTCTCAGTTGTAACAATGGAAAAAAAAAATCTGTTGCGGTCTGTAAGTCGACAGAACACTTGTTAGGTTGTCACAGCCAATGAGTAGAGACCTGCAAAATTCGCGTTATTATTTGGAGACACGTTAAACTTCAAACATATGTAACTTTGCATTGAGTTTGTTACTGGACCATACTTTACTTTACACGCCCTGTGTAACTCTGTGCCAGTGAATGAAAAGTTCACAAATGTATAGTCCAGTAACGTGCAGTTCAGTCAGAGAAGGGGTGACTTCACGTCGATGCAGCAGCCAATGGAGAACCGACGCCGACTCGAGTATATACAACACTGTGAAGTTTAATCTGATGCCATATTGTAACGTGAATTTTGCAGGTCTATACCAATGAGCAGTAGCCTATACTTTCGGCTATAGTTATATGAACCAGTTTCGACCTAGGCCTGTAAGACAGTTTGCTAATCAGTTACCCATAGGTAATACCATTGGTCATTGGGTTTCTCAGTGAGCAGTAGAGACGAAAAATAGCATACACCTGCGTATTGTTCACAATAGTGCACACTGGGTCTGAGTGGGTTGACAAACTTCTTTCTAATCTAGACAAATTTGTAGGTGACGACGAACATTCCAGTTAATTCTCCGAGAGAATAAGTTAATCTTAATAGTTACATATTTGCCTGCTTTGTCAAAGCCGTGGGACATTCTAACAATGCTGTAATTCTTTTAAACCTTCCTGCAACTCCTTTGGCTGCCCGGCAGCACTCATTTCTAGTTTTCCTTTAAGAAACCTTTTTCAGGGTGTGAAGTTACAACCTGATGTTTAAGGTTCCAGAATAGTGGCTAACACATGTCTTCCAATAGGATTGCGGTGGCTAAGTGGTTCGACAGCTCTCCTCCCACCAAGGCGTACTGGGTTCAATTCCCGAATGGGTCGCCCCGGATTTTCTCAAGTGGGAATCGTGCCGGACGATGCCGCTGGTTGGCGGGATTTTCTCGGGGATCTTCCGTTTCCCCCGCCTTTGCATTCCGGTATTGCTTCATTCTCACTTCATTTTACCCTCACCGGCTTTTAGAACCTCGCTTTTAAGAGCCACCCAAATCTCTAAACTCAACTCATATTCTACTACTGAGACATCAGCACCCATTAAGATATCAAATCTGAGGATGCGTACTTGTGAATCAGGTTGTAGCAAATCACGTGGGTGGGTAAAAGCTGGTTTACGTTACTCCCTAAAATGCGCATACTATTAAGGATGTGGCTGTCTGAATTCATAATTATGATACACGCCTAGAAGTGACAGTGTCTTTATTAAAGACTGTAGCCATGTTGTGAACTGCTATTTAGTCTAAAAATTCTATTTCGGCTTGAATAGCCAAGAATGTTTGTATACATTCTGAATGCTACACAATAATATGCAATTTAACTCATGAACTAGAGTACATCAATTCGAATGAAACACCTAAATGCAATATTTGTAAAAACCAAATACTGGGATTATGCATTTTTATTTTGTATATTTTTCAATGTATTTTATATATGAGTATCACACAGAAATGTGAAATCCATTAACAAATTTGATCCAATAATTAATAATGCTTTAATCAGGATGCACCACCAGAAAATGTCGATGTTTGACCAATGATATTATCCGTAATAAAGCTGCTATTTGTTTAAATAGATCGCCACTTACATGCGTATAGGGTTTGTTTACTTTCGGAATGCCACACAAAAGTGTGTAAGTAATTCATAACCATGTGGAATATTAATTGGTAAATCTTTCACTGCATTGAAATTACATTTATTGTGTTAATTTTTTTTTGCCAAAAATCATGTTATGTCTAAATGAAGAATAAGTTTCCCTTCTTATATTTGTACGTTAAATATAACAGATCATAAACCCACAACAAATAAACTCACTCAGCCACTCTATAACTATTTTCTGATGTACGCTCTATAAATATGAGCACGGACACTGTTAGTGAGAGATTGTGGTGTCTTCTCTGAGTCCAATCGTGAATATCTTCAAAACCATTACAATATCGATAAAAAGATGTGTTGGAAATTTCCATACCTTCAATTATAGTTATAAGAAATGTTGCGTATAGATTAGCCGTTTGGCCACTCTTTGTAAGAAACGTTTTCAGGTAGACACTTCGACGGCCATTTTCCAATATGGCGGACGGTGGGTGACATGTAGGCTCAAGGACTTCTGATATGTTTTTCAGACAGCAAATCTCAAATCTTAATCAATCATTTCTCCGAAATATCCTAATTACACCAGTCTATTATATAAGTTCAGTTGAAAAAACAACCATGCGCAATTTTTCAAACAGGACTATCATTTCTCTAACTAGCATGCATGCCAGTGTAAGCATGAAGTTGGATTAAACGCTTAGAAACATTCAAAGCGGCCACAGGAAAAGAATAGGAAATTTATGTGTAATTAACCTATTAAAGAGGACACGTTCGACTGCAAGTAAGTGTTAATTAGATTTAGTGTCCCACAATATCTACAAAAATTTAAAATGCTTAGAAACATTGTTAACCAACAGCATTAATGGAAGAAATCATAGATTAACTCACTTTTATTCTGGTATCCCCTAGGCCAGTAGCCACACAAGTATAAAGAAGACTGTAGTCCAATCAAAAGTCACTCAAATCACGACATTTTTAGGGCGTAGTAATGGGAGATTATCTTCTGCCCAGAAAATTTTACAATGGGATATTCAAATGCTTCAGTTTCATATTAAATTAATTTTAGGATATTTGAAAACAATTTTGCTGTGCGTTCTAGAATTACAGACTCTGGTTATAGGGGGAAAAAAAAGAACACTAATTTTCCGATAATAAAAGAAAAATTATCTCTTACAACGTGCATAAGAAGCGAATGACTAGTAAAATAATGCAATTTTTTTTATAAAGATGATACTGAGTTACACTCTGCCCAAAGATGTTAATGCTCAAAGGTGGCATCTCTGCAGATAATTTATCTCGCACACTTTATCGGTATTTCTAAGAAGTATATAAAATTCCGGTTTATGGTCAATGCATTTTAATGCTCAAAGGTGGCATCTTTGCTGATAATTTATCTCGCACACTTTATCGGTATTTCTAAGAAGTATATAAAATTCCGGTTCATCGTCAATGCATTTTAATGCTCAAAGGAGGCATCTTTGCTGATAATTTATCTCGCACACTTTATCG
The DNA here is from genome assembly GCA_029891345.1 of Dryococelus australis. NCBI lineage: Eukaryota > Metazoa > Arthropoda > Insecta > Phasmatodea > Phasmatidae > Dryococelus > Dryococelus australis. The sequence goes on along the minus strand of CM057009.1, from coordinate 311,035,383 downwards.
GTATTTCTAAGAAGTATATAAAATTCCGGTTCATGGTCAATGCATTTTAATGCTCAAAGATAGCATCTTTGCAGATAATTTATCTCGCACACTTTGTCAGTATTTCTAAGAAGAATATAAAATCCCGGTTCATGGTCAATGCATTTTAATGCTCAAAGGTGGCATCTTTGCTGATAATTTATCTCGCACACTTTATCGGTATTTCTAAGAAGTATATAAAATTCCGGTTCATCGTCAATGCATTTTAATGCTCAAAGGAGGCATCTTTGCGGATAATTTATTTCGCACACTTTATCGGTATTTCTAAGAAGAATATAAAATCCCGGTTCATGGTCAATGCATTTTAATGCTCAAAGATGGCATCTCTGCTGATAATTTATCTCGCACACTTTGTCAGTATTTCTAAGAAGTATATAAAATTCCGGTTCATGGTCAATGCATTTTAAGGCTCAAAGATAGCATCTCTGCTGATAATTTATCTCGCACACTTTGTCAGTATTTATAAGAAGTATATAAAATTCCGGTTCATGGTCAAAGCAATTTAATGCTCAAAGATGGGATCTCTGCTGATAATTTATCTCGCACACTTTGTCAGTATTTATAAGAAGTATATAAAATTCCTGTTCGTGATCAATGCATTTTAATGCTCAAAGATGGCATCTCTGCTGATAATTTATCTCGCACACTTTGTCAGTATTTATAAGAAGTATATAGAATTCCGGTTCATGGTCAATGCATTTTAATGCTCAAAGGTGGCATCTTTGCAGATAATTTATCTCGCACACTTTGTCAGTATTTCTAAGAAGAATATAAAATCCCGGTTCATGGTCAATGCATTTTAATGCTCAAAGGAGGCATCTTTGCTGATAATTTATCTCGCACACATTATCGGTATTTCTAAGAAGTATATAAAATTCCGGTTCATGGTCAATGCATTTTAATGCTCAAAGATAGCATCTTTGCAGATAATTTATCTCGCACACTTTGTCAGTATTTATAAGAAGTATATAAAATTCCGGTTCATGGTCAATGCATTTTAATGCTCAAAGATAGCATCTCTGCTGATAATTTATCTCGCACACTTTGTCAGTATTTATAAGAAGTATATAAAATTCCGGTTCATGGTCAATGCATTTTAATGCTCAAAGATAGCATCTCTGCTGATAATTTATCTCGCACACTTTGTCAGTATTAATAAGAAGTATATAAAATTCCGGTTCATGGTCAATGCATTTTAATGCTCAAAGATAGCATCTCTGCTGATAATTTATCTCGCACACTTTGTCAGTATTTCTAAGAAGAATATAAAATCCCGGTTCATGGTCAATGCATTTTAATGCTCAAAGATAGCATCTTTGCAGATAATTTATCTCGCACACGTTATCGGTATTTCTAAGAAGTATATAAAATTCCGGTTCATGGTCAATGCATTTTAATGCTCAAAGGTGGCATCTTTGCAGATAATTTATCTCGCACACTTTATCGGTATTTCTAAGAAGTATATAAAATTCCGGTTCATGGTCAATGCATTTTAATGCTCAAAGATAGCATCTTTGCAGATAATTTATCTCGCACACTTTGTCAGTATTAATAAGAAGTATATAAAATTCCGGTTCATGGTCAATGCATTTTAATGCTCAAAGATGGCATCACAGCTGATAATTTATCTCGCACACTTGTCATTATTTATAAGAAGTATATAGAATTCCGGTTCATGGTCAATGCATTTTAATGCTCAAAGATAGCATCTTTGCAGATAATTTATCTCGCACACTTTATCGGTATTTATAAGAAGTATATAAAATTCCGGTTCATGGTCAATGAATTTTAAATGCGGCAGTGTGGCTTGTGTGACTTGCCGGCTTCGGCTGGGTCCGGGAGTGCTGGATGTTGTGACAGGTGGCTCTTTGTGTGCTTTCGCCAATGCCAATCTTAAATTAATTTCACTTGAGAACATTATCGAACAGGATGAGCCATTACGTTGAAACGTCCCTTCTGTTTCTTGAGGTAGAAACTCTTTTTAAAAGTAGTTCATTTGCTTGAGAACAACATTATACCAGAGTGCGAGCCTCAGGCCATTTTTATCCTACTTCTCTGTTAATCCCTAATGGAGCTCCTTTCACACGATTCCACTTTATCTTTACTATATTTTCGTGTTTTTTTCTTAGCATTTACCTACTATTAAGGATGCTTCTAAACATTATCCCCCACACAGATTAATTGACAGACAGAGAGCATCCTGGCAGCAAACACCAAAACCAAACATTATAGTCGAACAGACGATGAAGGAAACCGATCATACTAGCACCACCTAGCAGCCAACAACGGGAACAAAAGACAAACGAAATACCAGATGACGACCGAGTAAAAAGCGTACTATGAGAACTATATGGTTGCCTATAGTAGAAGATGCAAACAAGAGGGCGACCAGAAATAAGATGACAAAAGATCAAAACAACCAACATGATGCCAGCCAAATGCCAAGGTCGATGACAACCACCCAACATTACTGCCTTGACATTACACCTAATTCAAGATGGTGGACAACTGCACCTTAAACTCCCGTGTGAAATGGACAGGGACTGACAAAGATAACTCATTCGAGAAGATATGGCAACCACAGATGCTAGAGAAGCAAGCGATGAACATCAACCCTCATCCTTCACATCAAGTTCACTGTGATATTGTGAATTCCTACACACTCGATATGTTTCTTCCTCCCCATTTACTCCCCCTTCTCATACAGTGTGCAGTGTCAAAACTAACTCATTGCAAACGCAGCCCGAAGGAGAAACTACTTATTCAATGATCTGGTAATCTGCTTATGCCTAACAGCCGTCTCCGAATTATGGAAGCCGTAGTCATATTTCATAGTCTGTTGGCGTAGTGAGTTGCCAGTTTCACCAAACCAGGTAGGATTCCGTTCTTGTTTGCTTGCGATTTTGTCAATGACACGCAGTACTCCAGGAGGTGTTAAATACCAGAGCGCAATTGAAACAATAACTGAAATGTACTCGTATTCGAAGACTTGTTTGTCCCGAGCTAGATTCGCGAGATTTCCGTAACTGTGCATTACCGGAAAAAAAATTTAGTCAATCTTGCAAATTTTTTTGTGAACTGAATACAGATTTTTGAAAGACAAAATCTGATTATGTTCATATAAATAGTACAAATATGAATTCGAAAATTTGGTTTGTTAGTTTAAAATATTCCTATGAAAACATATTTTGTTTTAATATACTTACTGTAACCTAACTATTTCTTTTGCCTATTGTACAAACGCGTATTTTGTTACTAAAACATTCCTTTGTTGCAGAGATAGTTTTTATCCAGGTGGTGTAACTTCTTCCCGTGTCTGCAACGAACAGTTTTCGAACACTTAATCCTACCTCCACCTTTCGAAACCTTGACCGATGCAAAAAATAAAATAAAACGAAGGGACCATTACATAGAGAGATTCGAACTTATTTCCTGCCGCGTCCAAACCTTGTTCAGCGAAGAGAGTACATTTTTCCATGGAAAGGATACACTTCTCTTGATAATAGAAGCACATAAATTAAAACCGTGGAAAGTAGCGCAATGCTTCGCAAAGCATTTACAATTCAGACTGCATATTTATTTCAGATATATGATACGTTTTTATGTGCCTCGTTGGCACATACACAAGCAAACTCTTTTCTTAGGCTGTGTTCGAACTGAGCACCTAGTATTTTAGTATTTAGTAGCATTCAAATCAGAAGCCGTCGATAATCGCTGGTTCAGCGATGGTTGCAGTTTGGTAATTTATTATTATTAATTTTTAGTGCGTTGAGAAACAATGCACTAAAAATTAAATAATGTTATAAGCACTCTCCCCCCCCCCCCCCACCACGCCAGCTCAGTGGTTCCTTCCACGCTTGGGGAAGTGAGTTAAGGCCATATAACACGAGATACCAGATTCCGTAAAAGCGTGTGCAAGGTCCGCCATAGCGACTGGTATACGGGCTAGTGCGGCACCCGTCATGACATTTCCCGCCTTGCACGGGCAGATTTCGTACCAGGTTTGGTAATTGGTCACGTCCTATTTTTCGTGGCAGGTTCCATACCGGCTCTCGTACCTGGCCAATCACATTGTAGTTTCAGAGCGTAGGGCGCTCCCCGTGGCTACTACTTGAAACGAGAGGACGCCTCCATCTTAATTTTACATCCGTGAAGTTGAAACTCTTTTAAATAGATTTAAAATAAGACGACGAATAATATTGGTTATGACAACTTAAAATTACTTTTTAAAACCGTTCTGAATAATTAACTCTCTACTTACAATATAAAAAATTAATCCAAACATTTAATTAGCTGGTAGTACCGTGGTAAGGTTGCGGCGTCCACTTAGAAGCACGTCATTTTTGAGTGCAAGTTCGAAACTCCGCCGGACCCAAAATTTTTTTATCATTAAATTTTACATGGTGATAATATCCCGGTACGTAAAGAAAAAACTATATTTCGCAACTGGTTAGTAATTTCCGTAAGAAGACTTCCCATCATTTTCAAGAGAATACATAAAATTGTACTATTAAATAATAAATTGATGTAGAAGGCGAACAGTAATATAGCAATATTAAGATGTGCTACCTAGTATTTTTATAGGTCTACGCAAGTTACTAATTGTTAGCAGCTCTTCTAACGAGGTCCATATTTACTACAAACCACACACTGCGCACCCACCGAGAGTGCCAAATTCTGGTAAGCGAACTGCTGTCGTGTAATATGAATCTCCCATGGCGGCTCATATAGCAGCTGGCGGGCTATTGAATTAAGTTCTTGTAATCTGCTTTCTCTGTTCAACGCGACATGTTAAGAAGTTTCTAGGCTAGGACCGAAGGCACTTTAAACACCACCCGCAGCTGGAGAGTCCAGAGATTTTGGTGGCAGCCATATGGATATCGGGCGAAGTCTGGTGCAGCGAGGGACATCGGCGGAAAGGACGGACGACGGCAGAGGGTGCGAGACGAGGGCAGGCGAGAGCTTGTGCGGTGTAGACGGACGAGAGGGCTCTGTGCCCGGCGAAAGGAGGGCTACATTGCATGAAGTCACTCGGTGCACTCTAGAACATTCCGTACCAGTGCATTACAGACTGAATTAAGGTTGGAATGTATAAACATGTAATACGTTTTATGATGAATATTGGAACTAGCCAATATAGATAAACAGACAATTTAAAAATAATTCAATAAGGTTTGGAACATTGTATATTGAAGCTTATTTTAGTTATTTGTTTTATTAATGTATGTGTGGAGATGGATAATTATGTAATTATAACTTATAAAAAGCAACAGATGGCCTTTTATTGTAAGACGCTCACAAGAGGGAATTTTATTGGCAGTGCTTGTAAAACTTTAAGAAAATATTATTAACTATTTTATTTAATTAATACCTCCACACCTAATAGAACTGGCTAGTGAGCCCACTGACTGAGAAATTGTAAAATTACTAAAATACCAAGTACGTAGGTCATAATTTTATTCTAGAAATTCAGGTCATGGGACCATTTATTTACGTAAAAGTGGCAACTGGAGCACAGCCTCAGCAAGGCCCAACAGAAACGAACATTTTGTGTCGAACACAGCGTGTTTTGTTTGTATTTGCCCTGCCAAACAATTTTTGTGACAAACATACTATTTTGTAGCCACCCAAAAAAATAATAAAATTTGAGTGGTGAAAAGTGAACAGTTCTGTGATCACCACAAAAAAAAAACAGGAATAATAACCAAATAACATGTTTGGCCTAGTGGCCGCGGTGGTGTAGCGGCTAGAGCACCCCCCCCCCCCCCCAATCATCGGGTTAGATTCCCGGCGAGGTCGCTCCCGGATTTCCTCACGTGGGAATCGTGCCGGACGATGCCGTTGGTCGGTGGGTTTTCTCGGGGACCTCCGGTTTCCCACGCCCTTGTATCCCGGCGTTGCTCTAACTCACCCTCAAATGGCTCTCAAGACCCGATGTTAAAATGTATCTTATTCATGTTCGATTTTTGAAATCGAACAGTATGACCGGATGTTAAAAATCATAGCTAGACTGGCATAGATAACTGCTTCACAGGATTTTTGAAGTGTGTACAGTTTAACTTATATCCGTACTTTCGCATGTGAGACGGAATTTGCCAAATGAATAGGTGACAATGTATCGCGGTTCTAGAAATTCAAAGAATCGCGCGAGGAAAAGAAGTAGTATTTCGAAATAACTATTAAGTCCTGGTGGGATGTTCATAAATCCAAGATGGCGATAATAGAATGTCTTTATAATTCGCTGTTGAGATTTAAAATTAAAATTCGAATCTTTTTATTGCGTACAAAACTAATTTACAGTGTTTCTGAATCCAGAAATAAACTATGACAGTCTTAATTTTCTCATGCAAATTCCCTATGCCATGACAACCCTCATTTCCAAATATTTGTTCTGAAAAGTATGATACGTTGAACTAAAGATAAAATCCCAAATGGAAAGGATATAACGATAGCATATTTCAGTGGTTTATTGACTCTTTGTTCGGAATTACAACAATACTTCACTGGCAATATAAATTAAGCAGCAGAACGAAACATAAATTCTGAGCTTTTGTCAAGTAATTATAACGTATTTATATAGCGTTGCACCATTTTGAATTATAAATATGTTCTTGGCGTTTCACAACTGCCAGATAGCACGCAGCTAAACGTTGGTGTCTACATTTGAAGTCACTTGTAAAGTGTATACGTGTGCCATGAACAAATAATTTATTTCACTCAAAAGATATGTATGGCACATAATAGAAAATTCAATATTGTGGATGAAAACGAACCTTAATAGCATAGAATAAACACGAGGTAGACCGATTCTTCGTCTGCTGCGCGTGTACCCAACACTGACCTACCTCACCCCGATACAGCTGTCAAGGACGCTTGGTCAACAGTGATGGACGGGTTTCCTTATATGTTGATTTTCAAAAGACAAGTACTTATACACGAGAGAAAAAAAAAACTATTACCGATTAAAAATTGACCACAGCGAGTGTGTAAACATCTCAAAGCACGTGTTTACATAAACAGTGCTCTAACTTAAAATCCTACACACGTCGTTTATGCTAGTCGTATTGATAGAATAACTGTTCAATGTTGGGACCGGATATAAGTTCTGCGCAGCCAGCGAGATCGCTCTACCCGTATTCACCATAAGCTTAAGGGCACTGCCTATCGGCTGGGAGCTGCGAAGTTTAACTATGAAATCCTATGTAAGGAAATTTCGCCTCTGTACGTTTATTTTCAAGAAAGGCGTTTATTTCCTAGAAAGGCGTTTATTTCCTAGAAAGGCGTTTCAAACAAAATGCATTCGCCACGACGAATCTTTTTGGAGAAGTTTCTCCACAACGGAGATGTTTTCATGACACGTATAGCCTCTTTGCAAGGAATTTTTAAAATTCATGTTTTACAAGAAATTGCACACTGACCGTCTAAATAACACGTATACGTTCGTAGGGGTCTTATCTAAAAAATTTGTCAAGACAAGAATACATTTTGTTTGAAACACCTATCTCAAAAACTAACTCACCGAAGCGAAATCCCCTTAACATGGGCTTTCCAATCTAGATTCCGCAGCTGCCAGCCGTTAGGCATTGCCCTTTACACATTCAGACCCAGTGTAGACAATTGTGTACATTACGGACGTGTGCGTGATTTTTGGTCTGTACTGCACACTGCGAAGATCAATGACTGGAGGCCCGAGAATTTCGCGAGTTCATTTCTACGCAAGTTGGAATTCACACAAAGGTACGCTCGTGTTACGTTTGTAATTGGTCGACGTGTTTTTTTTAACACCTCCTGGAGATAAAATAAGCCACTAACAAACATGCAAGAAATTTTGCGCTCAACCACCGCATTTTGCTACCACAGCGATCAACCAATAAACAGCTGATATCTGAGAGAGCATATAAGACTGTGAAGTCTAGCCTACCGATCACTGAACTCGCAAATTTCTCGGGTCTCTATCAACGACCAACGATATCACCTATGGGCAAACGGTTTACAAACCGTCTGACTGGTCTAGGTCATTATTGGTTCATATTACTGTAGCGTTGTGTAGAACGGCTGAAACCGTAAACTAGAGTGGGTGTGAAAGGACTAATGATCGGTTGCACCATCGTGATTCGAATTTAGATCCGAGATCGGTTCTGAGATCGACACAGAAAACTGTTGCACCGTTAGAGTTCAGAGCTGGACTAGAGACCGAGATGAAGTTCATTTCGAACCGCCGAAATTGGCGATTTGAAATCTAGATTCGAGATCAGCAGCCATCGGCAACAAATGTAGTTTGAAAATACGCCAATAGATAGAACTACTTTCGATTGTTTCTTTGGAAATTAATACAAAATTATACGTACTTGAATACTATTCAGTAAAATTCGTATAACAAAAATTCACTTAAAACAGATCAAACATCGCACATCTAGTTCTATCTATAATAAAAAATACGCCTACTTCCATGACGTCATATATTACGAACCAATAGACAAATTTTTTCTCATACTTAATCTCGATCTCTCACTTTGGAACCAAAGTCGACGAACGGAGATCCAGACTTATGAAATTTCGTTGGTGCAACACATTTACATTGGAAACACGATAAAACTGGATCCTGGTTTGGAACTGGGATCACTCGATCTCGTATCGGGGAAGTTGTCGGTGCAACCGGGCATAAGAGCCGCTCAACGTCTCTTCTCTTGACTCCACTGCGTGGCCATCACAACAGGGAACACACTAGGAGCGACTCACGTGTGGATGCGGTTGCAGTAGTACAGATATCTGTTGGTCTCGCTCATGAGCAGGTCTGCCTCCTCGAAGACCACTAGACGGAGCTTGCTGGCGTCTAACAAGTAGGCATGGATCATGCCGTTGAGCCGCTTTGGCAATCCGACAACGATTTGCTCGTACACAATCATTCCATCCACGTCTGCAACACGCAACAACAAGTCAATCGCGGTTAGAGTTACGTGCACAAATCAAAGTCCAGTGTCATGCCAACAGTATTCATGTTCACGGTAAAATGAGCACTTTTGAAAGCCCTGCTTAAGATATACTTGTGTACACGTTGTGTATTCCCCCGCCTTATGTAAAATTAACATTGGTATGGGCCTCATCACTTTATTCACGTGTCGGTCAAATGAAACTGTGAGATTATCAAGAAAGTAAATACTTTACAAGTATGCTAATTTTTACTCTTCGATACATTAAAAAACAGAAAGTGAAATAAATAATGTTAAGTTATCATAAATGGTTACCTAACACTTTTCGTTTGATATTCAGATATGGGACAACTTTCCATCCATCATTGCCAACTTTACTGGGCGAATGTTACTCAGTGCGCCCATTAATGCATGTGCATGCAGGGGCAGTGACCTTTTTCTAAGGTTCATTTTTTAAAATGCTCATTTTATCGTGAACAGCCTTTACAAGTACAGTAACGTTGTTGTCTGTGAGCCGCGAGAAACTAATCTTGCCGTTAATGATATACACCAATGTACGTTCGTAATAGTGTTGTGTTCTAACTGTAGTTTCAACATTAAGACGGTGTTGATGTTTAGGCAAACAAATTTTGTGTTGAATTCATGTTACGACTTGTGTTAATTATTTCTGTATTTCTTTCACTTTGAAACAACAATTCGATATAAAATAAATAACGTACAATTTTAAAGTCACGAAATCGAATATTGCCCATGAAAAAATACATTAAAGAAGGGTGAGATCGGACCCGCGCCTTGTGTGTTAGACGTTCTCCACCTGACGAAATCCAACCTCCTACCGATCGTTATTTTTTAACCTATTTCGCTGCGTTTCATATTCTTGGTATTCTGCAACATATAACGACAATCTGCAATATACGCCCGTTATGTGAAAATACTTTATACTCTTGTATATGCATATTTGACACATGTAAACTTCTTTACAATGGTTGAAAGCTGATTTAATTTACATTTAGTTCTCATTTTATGCTTTAAATTTTTAATATAGTATATTTATGTTTTACGAAGTTATCGCTGCTCACTTGTATCGGCCATTTTACAATGTCAAGTCAGTGTAAACTGGCGTTGGCTCGATTTCACTCAATATCGCATAACACAAATATTTAGTTCTTCCTGCTATTTTTAGCGTGATACAACATTTAGTTCTGGCAACATTGCTTGGAAACTTTGTTTACATTAAAACTTCAACAGTATATCTGTATTTCAGTAAGACTGTAAATAATTAACATTATTAACTTCGTCACAGTTTTATTAATTTTACTACCACATACACCTGCAAAGAAATGGCTCAGTAATAATATTTTGTTGCAACATTAGACTTATTTCTGTGTGACTTTCGGAAATTCTTCCGATGGCCTCTAGACTTTAAAGAACATATATTCTAGTCTCAGATATAATGTAAACTTGCATCAAGCTTTCCATATCATTTGACTTTGTCTTTCCAGGGAAGCTTGTCATATCATGCGCAACTTTAGCTTGATTCAAACCTAATTTCTAACATTTGGCACATACATGCTAATTGCAAGCTTGCAGATGGCTTGAACTATATTTGCAGCTTGTCAAGGCGAGACTGCAGTAAGTGTAACCAATCAAGCTTGCTACAATCTTGGCACGTGGGGACTAGTAAGCTTGATTCGAGCTTCATTCAAGATTACTGGCTTGCACGGCAAACCTGCTTCAAGCTTACAGCCTTGTTCTGAGAAGATTGATTCAAGCTTTGATTAAGCTGATTGTGCTATTGGGGGTGTTCCTTTCGCTTTTGGGCCAGAGTGATTCCGACTCTTCCAGGACTACTCTTTAGCCATAACTAGAGACCTGCATAATACGCGTTATTACAAGCTAGACGTCATTGCCCTATAAGTATCTGAGTACAACCCATGATTTCATTAACATATGCCTAGAGATAGTGACTTTTTGAAACAAGCTAGACGTCATTGCCCTATAAGTATCTGAGTACAACCCATGATTTCATTAACATATGCCTAGAGATAGTGACTTTTTGCGAAAAAAAAATACGAGTACACGGTAGACTTCAAAACTATACGAACCCAACAGCAGTTTGTCTACTGCCATTGGTTGCCGTCTCCTTGAGAAGGCGTTTTCATATTTGATCGGGCCACTCAGAATTCGGCAACATCGGCACGGCGCCTATGTTAATCGTGTGCAGGCAGTTCTCACGTGTCAAAAAGTAAGTCAGCCAATCAATATAGGTAAACAACCCTGTAGTGTTTTTAAATACTAATCGTTTTGAAAACGCTTCGCAAAATTTAACTACCCCTACCTATGGCTTCTATACGAGGTCATGTGTCTGTGTAACTGTGTTACAGGCGAGTGGTTACTTTGCCGTTGAACTGTTACTATTGGTTAAAAGAGTCCTTCACGTCGTGACACAAATGCTCTCAGCCATTGACGGACGTCAGTAGAGAGCACAACACTTTGGAGTACAGCCTGCTGCTGAAAAATAACGCGAATTTTGCAGGTCTCTAGCCATAACAATGGCGTGTGGTGAACTGTAGCAAGGTAAGATGGTGCTTGCTCACTGCTGTACTGTACATTGTCGGTGCATGCAACAGGAGCCAGTAACCACTGTGCAGCCTGGGGAAAATGGATGTATTTCGACGACTCACAAGCGAGCAGGCATATGGACCCATTGCACACGTCCTGTCGCGTCAACAGCCGATTGATGGTGGAAATGTAAATTAGCGAGCAACAGGATACAGCACAGAGATAACGCCAAATGATCTCGCAACAGTTCACCACACGCCACTGAGCCATAGTAATAAACAGGGAGACGTAGTGTAGTCATATCACGTGCAACCAAGTTAAGTAAGAACAAATGCTGTCACCAAGGCAGAAACCAACGGGTGAAATCGACGTAAATTACCTCGGTCATTGTTCTTCGTACGCCAACTTGGTACGCCGCTTTGTAAACAGAGACCCTATCATTTCGCCCTGTAACTTACGTAACATGTTGACACGCCAGGAGTCACACGAGAACAGACTTCATTATTATACCTATTGGGAACGCCGCTTTGTAAACAGAGACCCTATCATTTCGCCCTGTAACTTACGTAACATGTTGACACGCCAGGAGTCACACGAGAACAGACTGTTCATTATTATACCTATTGGGAACGTTTGAAATCAAACGTTCGAAAATGACACTCCCCCTACCTACGCACTAACATGCGTCCTGTAAAACTGACAACGAAGGAAGGAAAGTAGTTCCGTGGTAAGCAAATATTTATCACCTAAATAATTTCTTGTGTTTTCAGTATTTTTTTTAACGCTCGTAAGAGTAAGAAAGTGCAAATCCTAAAACATTTTCTATGTAATCATTTCACGGTTTATCTTGACCGACGCATGAATATTGTGAGCAGGTCCACTGGAATGTCAATGTTACGCATGGGAGAAAAATACAAGGTTTGCACATACAAGTATGTTTTAAGCTGGGCATTCAGATGTGCTCAGTTTACCATCAACATTCGAAATATGCTAGTTCCATGTACGTCATTGAACCCCCGCCCATCAGACATTCCCTGGACAAGTCGCGTCAGATAGAGACCTGGAGAATACGCTTGTTCAGTGGCATGTAGGCAGCCTTCGCAGAATTATGTACAACCTCACAGATATATACTGTTGACTGGTTGGTTGTTTGCTAAAGCTGTGGAAGGCGATGTTTAGGTCTGCATTTTATGCATGATTCCTGTTGGCTTAGCCGTCTTCAGGATATGCCATTCAATACGCGAAAAAATTGCCAATATATAATAAAAGAACGAGTGTTCGAATGAAGTGACAAGGCACAGATTTCAAAGTAGAAACATATAATTGGAAAAAAATAAAAGTTTGCTTTTGAAGGGGTAAAAGTTTTTTTATTTGCAAATACTAAATTTTTATATCGAATAAAAAGATTTTAGCTTTATAAGCCACATTCATTAATCAAATAATTAAACAAATTGCGAGTATTTTAATTTATTCTATTTTCTCTATAATATCTCGATTTTCCATTTTGTAAGTATAATTTATATCTAAAAAACATTAAAATTACTAATGCAATATAAAATCGACGAATTATTTAACCCTTTTCAGAAGCACATAAAGGTATGGTTTTAAGCGTTGCAACAAACAAATTCCATATTCGGTACTGTACTGATATCACTATGGCGCTGTGTCACACGTCGGGACTAATAGATATCTGTTCTTGCTTTATCTTACTGGCAGCAGCGGTTTATGAGGCTACGGAATACAGACTCAACAGCGAATAATGTTTCTCACTCATAGAGAACATTTAATATTTTTCATAAAATACTGATAAACATGATAGAATTGCTTACAAATATAAAATGAGTTCTGCCCAGGAAACTTTTTTAATGTGCACCTGCGCTTTGATAATGAATACGATATTTGTGAAGAAATTTACATTTCGTTTTCAGAGAAAAAATTGTTTTGATATTTTCAGTTAATATATATATATATTTAATTTTTAAGAAACAATAATATGTTTCGATGTATATATACACACACACAGACACACACACACAGACACACACACACACACACACACACACACACACATATATATATATATATATATATATATATATATATATATATATATATATATATAACGTCTACTAACACTAGAGGTTTTCTTACAGTGGTTCTCAGCGAAGGTCATTCTTATCTGTTTTGAGTAGCTTTTTTGAGCTGCCAAGAACAGGCGTCCGATTTGATACATCAGTTCTATCGTAGGGACGACAAAAAGTATCTGCAACACACAAAATTACCAAACGTAAAAAAAAAAAGTCCAGTCAACTTCTCAAAATCTCTAATGTGAGTTTTTGACTTACTGTATGGAAACGGTGCCGCATATCTGGGTGCAGATACGGGAGTGTTTAGCGTCACCACTGTACAAATTAGGCGATTTCCCTGCACACTTGGTTTTTCCTGAGCAAATGTGTGGACGCTACTATGGATGCTTGGGCAAAAAAACTTTGCCAATCGCACTTTATCACTATACGTATACACTGATGAGGCAAATTTGCGAATAATTCCTTACTGTGCATGCTGTAGAAACTATGCCACATTCATACATTTGCATTTTTTTTTTTACACTGACCTTACTTTTGGCAATACCATCATCTTTCACTTAACCACAGAAAGCCCTTCATAAAATATCTGCGTTGGTAGTGAAAAATATGCTTATAAAAATACATAAAACTATAAAGTTATGTGCACACGCAAAGTAATGCAAAAATCAACCAATATTCGTTTGACATTATTTGCAATATTTAATTTCAGTTGAGTTTCCTACATTGCAGTTGTCGTGTCGATAACGTTATGATTATTTTTACTCCCTTTTTTACGGCATAATACTATACACCAGACAACTTAAAGTTGGATGTTTCAATTTCGAGTAATTTATTATCAACTGCAATATACAGAACAAAAAAGAGGTCCTATGGATTATATTTTCTGTGTGACTATAAGAATATGACCGACAAGCAGTAAATAATATCTGCTGGACGTTAAAATGTAATGTTTATGGGGTCAGAACATTTTCCGATGTCAATAACCTTCAGACTGTATTGAACAGCACTGTGTGTATTGGAGCCTCAGTACAATGTTTTACTGCGCCAGTGGAGGAGCCAGTTTCACTCCAGACCAGGTAGCAATGCATTCAGTCCTTGTTTCCTTGCTGGACTAGCTAGAAAATTGTTAAGTGCATGAAATATTCATCTTCAGCGCATCTAGCATATGAAGTTTCATGTACTCAAACGCTAATTTTTTTTTTAAATTTTGTATTATGTGAATACCAACAGTTCTTGGCATTTTTAAAATACAGTGGAGGGGAGGGAATTAAGAGGGCATACGTGCAATAACTACACCAGGATTCACCTGGAGTAAGTAGGCCGAACACTTTCGGAATAAAAAGCACCGCTATTATAGCCTGCTTAGACAGAAACCAGGAACTGCCGCATGCAACTCAGGCACGCTAGTTCTAACACACGGCCAAACAGGCTCGGCTGTTTTATAACCGACGAGGGTGAAGCAAGGTAGGTAGGTAGGTAGGCAGGGGCGCCGGAATGCGAGGGCGGGTTAACCGGGAGATCCCCGAGAAAACCCGCCGACCAGCGGCGTCATTGTCCAGCACGATTCCCATGAGCAATGTTTTTCATAAATAATTATAATATAACTGCATGCGAACTAGAAGACCTACTGCCCGTGCAGATTCTCTGGGAAGTTCCAATAACTCTGCACTTTTTTTTAAATGTTGAGGCATGACTAGAAATAGTCATCGAAGAATGATAGACGATTCGCGATATGCATGCAGCATAAATGCTATGAATGGGAAGTGTGTTAGCAGACGAAATTGTTCAGTAAAGCAGGTGTAACGCCTGATTCCCGTGTAAAGCCCTCTTCATGTTAGCGCGACGCGATACAGCTGGCGCAAAAAAAAAAAATATTGAAGCTGCCTGCCATCTGCCGAGTGATATTTGCCAACACACAAATAAACACTGTTTTGCTAGTATTTTTTAGGAACTGTATTGTACCGTAAACCACACCTTAGACGGCGAAACTGCTAGATAACTGCAGCCAGGCCTGATAGTTCTGCAAGTTCTCTACCTTTTGAATCAGAGAAGTCTCGTCTTAAAGTAAACACTATTCCACCAGCTTTTAAAACAATGTTCACAAATAGAAGATGCGCAGATATATATAATATGAATTTGGCCATCTATGGACCGCAATGAACTCAAGATTTCTGGTTCGTCATCTTCTTTCTTCCTTGCCAGAACTTCCTCATTTTTTCCCCAACTGCTCGTCTCCGTTCTTCAGTCCACACTCTCTTGGCTCTTGGTTTCGGTCGGTCCTCCGGAAGTCTTGTGTTGTCGATCAGTCACCTGATCTTCTCTCTGTTGCTGAACAATCCTTCAGCTATTCCAACTTTTTCTGCATCTTTCACCAGCCATCCTGTTGTGCATTTCAATTTTGCGATGTAGTTGAATATTTTCTAGGTGAATCTATTCTCATTCATTCATTTATATATACACGTAAACATACATACTTCACTATCTGGCATCTCGTTTCTTTCCCTTTGCTTACGAACATGAAAATATTTACTTTTCTTCTTTTCTAGATTCTTGCCCCTGATTGGCTGTTTTCTCTCACGTCGTGAACGACGTCACCTCCGCGTCGTCAGGCTTGTCGCTGGTGCTCTCGTCGCGAGCGATATGAATTCGGTGTGACGTCACATCGCTTCGCGTCGCATCGCGTCGCGTCGCGCTGTTGTGAAGGGGTCTGAAGCCCAGCACGTCGAAACGACGGAGCGTAAAAAAAATTTGCAACAGCCAGTTAAAACTCATGTTCGTTTACCGCACGAGATACGCCCGAAAACTGAATTGACGCCGAAATGTCAGCACCTGGAATGAGCAGACTTTATCGATATTTCCCAGAGCTTTACTATTTCTTAAGCTCTATATCAACAACTTTAAATATTATCTATTTATATTGGCGCAACTCTATGAAATGGTTAAATGGAATTATTTATAACGAAACTTGCGAACCAAATTTTGTACTCTATTCTACGCATTTATGAAATAACAGTAGCCTGGTAATGAACCGACACTTGGCACTACACTGTAAATATTTTTGAAAATATAAGTAGCGATGACGGAAATCGCGAAAAATTTTTGAGCCAGCATATCTTTGATAACACTATAGTTGGTTTATCATTTTATGATTGGGTTACCAAGGTATTGACTTGACTAAGTTCTAGGCAGGCCAGTAAATAAGGTTCTGCTTTAGAGTATCAGAAGCCTCATTGGTCAAGTTAAATATGATAGTAACTTCATACGAGGGCCAATAAGAATAGAACACTGTCAGAAATATGTACAGTACGTTGAATCCCAGCCAACAGTCAACTTTCCCCGTGATATACCATCATCTCAAAATACAAGACAGAATTATAGACAATTATTGAATAGATATTCATACCACACTGAAATTTGTAATTTTGAGTCATCAGTTTGTTGTCCATAGCGTACTTCGAAAACTTTGTATAGTTGATTCACGGTATCTTCAGCCTTTTCTGAAGCCCTGCTAAAGTTCTACATCCTGGATATCCCTCCGCCTCGGGCAAAATAAGCTTAACTAAGTCTGGAAGATTGCATCAGAGGGAAAAACGCACTCTGTTGTAACAGTATTTTGTATAAGAACTATTTCTCACTAGGCGCTACCAACACACATGTTTTCTCGCTATTTTTATTCAAATTATTTATAATTGAAGCATTATAATTTATAGATAAAATATAAATAATATTTCATTTTAACAGAAAAAAAAGGTAACTTTGATGTTAACACAAGTATAAAACGCATGTGATACAGGGAGTATGTTGGAAACAACCAAGCACGTAATACATGGGGAGATTTTTCAAAGGTTTGATTCAAAAAGGCCGAATAAACTGTAAACTTACTATATTAAATGTAACAAACGAACGAGTGTGATCGTCAAGTGATGTTCTCACCAACACCAGACTGTAGCTTGTGATAAGACTTGTGAGCAGACTTAGGTTGTGTTCGTTCCGGCTTCTTGCCGTGTTCGCCGTAAATGTGAACCAGGCTTAATATTTCAATTCGTCAGACTTAGTAATTGATACATTTAATTGCATCCTTTGATGTTGTACAACTATCAAGCACTTGGCGCTCACGCAAGAATTGAAAAATTTCTATTTTTTTGTTTCTTTTCGGGGCAACAACGCATCAGGTAACCAGTGTTTTGTAATATATAGCAGACGTGGGGGTCCGCACTAAAGTGCCATTATACGAGCAAACCAGACAGAGCATCCTGATAATTCGAGAAGATTTCACTTCATCACAAATACGTTTTCGACATAAATATTTTTAATCGGTGCTGCATCGGCCGACAGTCCGCTAGTAATGGGCGTTGCTCAAAACGATAAAACTGCCCTGCTTAGTGTGTAGCAAGAAGACGGCGATAGTTTGGAATGTATGGACGAACAGAACAGTTGGGTCGACCAATAGTTGGTATAGGTTACTCGTGTTCAAATTAATGTGAGCAGTTTTGAGGCCCTAGTAACCTTTTCCCTATCGGCCATTCTTTATCCCTTCACAACTTTTTACAATAAATACTGCCAATGTAAGTAATAAATGAAGTGCATATATTTCCCCTGGTGCGAAAGTTAACGTATAAGGCTTCAATAAAACATATTTATTGACTATTATTCCAAATAAGAGGGCTTCAAAAATCCTCACTCTACCACAAACATTTACAGATTTGCGTCAAGCTGACAATGTTAAGAAGCTGAATCTCCCCTTATAGAGACATTATTCTTTTTAGTGTCGTAACAAAAGTTTCAGGGTGATTACTGAAAATATTTTGTTATAGACATTTGATATTTCTGGGCAATTTTTTTAACTGATTATTATAAGATGTATCCTGGTTGTCATTAAAATGTGAGAGTAAATTAATGTATAAAATTACGAATTAAGTTGATTGTTGCATTCATATGCATTACTATTTCATATATTATGTCCATAATGATGGTTAAGGTAACCAGCTAAGCTTCTACTGGCACATTTGTTAAAAAATCCTCTTAAATATGAACTAATAATATATAAACAAAGAATTCGATATGTAGGGCGACATGGGCTCTTAAGGATGAGACAGACAGATGAGTGGGAGGTCTGGGCGGCTGTAACATTGGCGTCTCGAGAGTCGATGAGGATGAAGCGAGGTGAGTGTAGAGCATCGCTGGAATGCAAGTGAGGGGGAAACGGGAGATCCCCGAGAAAACCCCACCGGCAAGCGGCATCGTCTAGTACGAGTCCCTTGTGCCAAAATCCGTGGGAAGGGGACACTCCCAGGAATTGAGCCCGTATCACCTTGGCGGGAGGCGAGCGAGTGTTCTAGCCTCTGCGCCACCGCGACCTCTCAGAGCGAACTGGCTGTGCCATCAAGTGAGCTGTGGCTAAGAGTGTCAACGTACCTGAGGGCATTGTTGGTCCGGGTCGACGATGCTGAGGGCACTCATCACCATGGCTACAGTCTTTCCTGTCCGTGGAGGCGTCTGCACTAACAAGTTTTGATGCCTGTGAACACAGAGCAGTATCACATTAAGGGGGCCGCCTACCTGACGCGACATGGCCCAGGAGCGAGCGAACGCTAAGGGCGACACTGGCATGCGCAACAAGTACCGTATCGCAAGTATGTGCGAAGCACTAAACTAGCGTGCAACCTTTTCGTCGAACCGTTTTTTTCTATGGGACTTTAAGCGGTGAATATATTATTTTACTGATGGAAAGTCTGTTGCAAACGTCAATCAGCACATTTTTACATACGGCAGTCTGAAAAGGCTATTTTTAGCAATGTTGTAGGGCTTGGAAATAGTGGTTCTAATATGCGTAGTGTCATGAAAGCGATATTCCGTTATCGCCTGAAGTTTGTTTTCTTTTCGTAAATTAGCACATTGGGCGCACGTGGAATAGTTTCGTAAAAAAAAAAACGGATTTCCCAACACACTGCAGCACATTTCTAGCGCCTAGTAGACGGCCCCTTTAATCTCCTCCGTCCTCGCCCACACATGTACGCGCTGTTCACTCTAATCTGGGCAATTACGAAAGCCCTGCTAAACACATACTTGTACGCACAGAGTTAGCACTTTGAGAGGTACATATTTATTGGCTGAGACCTGAAGAATTTGCCGATTCATTTCGGGGCAAGCTAGAATTCAAAACACGTGCGTTTATATGAATTTAGTCTTTGGTTCACACAGCGTTTGACACCTCCTGGAGAACGGTTTTAACTGTGAGAGCACGTGCAGTTGATATCAGCATAGTTGTGCATAAGAACGTAGAGTCTAGACTGTAGGTCATTGAACTCGTGAATTTTTCAGGTCTCTATTTACTGGCAATCAAAAAAAAATTAGAAGTGTCTCTCCTATATTCATAACTGCATTATCATCAGTAAGTACAGGTGTTTTTCCGCGAAGATATTTATGGCCATGCTACCCTTCAATATCATACGTCGACAACCACATCTTCCTTTGATTATTGGCCACGTGAAAAGACATGTTCTTATTTGACTGGGCCAGTCGTAATAAAGTTCTCCGATACTGAACGTCCATGATTCGTGGGCAGACACATGAGGCACTTGACCTTTACAATCATCCAACCACGAAACTATATACGAACAAAAGTGTTTTGGAGTACAACTTGTCTTGAAATCTTTTCGCGAAAAACACATGTCCCTAACATTTAGTTGCTATCTAAATTCCCATTTACAATCGTCCTGTTGGTCCCTACTACACTAAACTACTTTCATAACGGACTGGCTCTCTGCCAATATAATGCCGGGTTGAAAGTGTCCCAATCAAGTCTCTTGTCCTACGTTAAATAATGTACAGTCCATTCCTATCAATTTGAGTACTTCGCACTCTGAGTGTTGCTGACTTAATATTACTTTGCATAGAACCTAATGTAAACCGCAAGATAAGTAGTATTTCCTCGCCCGTGTCTTTAAAGAATGCGTGTGGCATACTCAGTACAACTCAGTTAAATTCAGACGACGTAATATTACGTCGGCAACACTTGAAGTGTTACAGATCCCCAGGGTCACGTATTTTTCGCGAAAAGAATCATTCTCGTGCTATACTTCAATATCCTACGTCTACAATCGCAACTTCCGTTGGTTATTGGCCACGTGTCTACGTGAGAACACATGTTCTTATTTGACTGCGCTGATCAGAATAAAGTACTCCGATACTGAACGTCTATGATTTGCAGGCAAAACAGTTGAGGCACGTGACATTTAAAATCATCTAACCACAAATGACGATACGAACTAAAGTTTTTTGGCGTACACTTGTTCTTGAAATCTTTCCGCGAAAAACACTTGCCTTTAAAGATCCATATCATTCAAACCCGATATAACTGAACCACGGTAGATTTCGCAGTACTCTATTTACTCGAGCAAATGCCATGTCACCACATGTCAGCTCGCCCACGCGGAAATAAGCCAGGCGAGTGCTGAATGTATACTATTGGTTTAGACTGATGAGCGGAAGTTCAACGAAACGTAGAACTAACATGTACTCGTGTAACACGCAATACGTATGTCTCCTAATTATAATAGGTACTGATAGGGTCTCTACACACTGTGTATTCTTCCACCACATGAAATATTGACATTGCCATGGGCCTGATCACTTTATCCATGCGCCGATCAAACAAAACTGTGAAATTATTAGAACCGTAAATATTTTATGAATTTTATAATTATTACATTATGACACATTTAGAAAAAAGGAAAACTAAAAAATAATTACAGTATTTATAAATGATTACCTAACAACTTTATTTTAACATTAAGACATAGTAGAACTACTTTCTCTCCACCATAATCAACTTTACTCAGTGCATGTCAATTAGTATGAGCATTAAAATATTCGACAAAAAAAAATTTGAGTGATAAAAACTAGTACTTACTGAAAAAAAGGATTTGTGATTCAAACAAAATTTACTTAGCACAACGAGTTTAATTTTTTGTATAGAGGCAATGAAATTTTTTTTGTTATAACAAAATTATTTTGTTCTTGTTTGGATGCCCCAAACAAAGATATGGTTGGTGCCAGTGGTGTATCAAGGGGGTGGGGGTGGGTCGGTGATGGGGGGAGGCGAGCCCCCCCCCCCCCACACCCGAAAGTTAAAACATTAATTTTGAAAATATAAACTTATACTGTTTTAATGTTATATATTTGAACACAGTTACATCACTTAATTATACAAATTTTTGCAAAACACTCAATTTTTAAATTTTTAATAATCTGATCGATGACAAAGGGAGGTAACCTTTACTACAGTGCTTAGTCTGATGGACGCTGGAATTATTTTGTGCTTAAAAGGATATAGTACCAACCGATTTTCTGTGAAATTCTTGTTTACGCGTTTACGCTTTTATCGGTAAATAAGCGTTGCAGAAATACGACTTTTGGGCAAAAGAAACATAAACCAAGTATCTGCTACTGTACGGTTTCACTTTTAGCATATTACGCGCATTTAAGGAGGATACAAATTGTGAAAATGGCAAAAAAAAATCACATGTTCACTGCTGGATTAAGCAGTTTCCGTAAAGGGTAGGAGAGAAGTACAACCGTGCGGTAATAGTTTAACCTGTGGGCTTTCGAAGCGTGTAATAAAGTCCTACTGTTACAGATCTAATTTGCAAAGTACAGCGAAACTACGGAGACACTGCATGCATTGTGCGTAGGAGCGGGTGAGTGGGATTTGTGGACCATCAAATATAAAAACTCCAAAGACGAGCTCAAGGATGCAATCACTGCACTGATGAAGTGCCAAATCTTGTTTCCCAACTAGCATGTTCTTCTAAAAATTCTGGCTGCCCTTTCTGTTACCACAGCATCAGTAGAGAGACGATTTTCGACACTGAAGAGACTGAAACCGTATCTCAGAAACAGCAGTGGTGAAGATCATTTAAATGGACTAGCACTAATGTCAATACACCGCAGCATACTATTAAATGAAGATATACTGCTTGGGGGTATTCGCAAAGAAGAACAGAAGAATGCTGCTTATTTAAATGTTTTAGGCACAAGAATGACCAAAGAAACATCAGCACTTGGTTAATTTCTTAATTGTGGACTTCATTTTATGTAGTGTTTGATGCTTTTAACTTTTCAATGTTTTTTATTTATTGGAATGTTAATATCTGATTTCTTTAGAAGTGTTGAGATTTCCAAAAGTATCATGAAATAATACAAGAAAACATTATAAGAATTGTACATTAAATGTGTTTAAACTGTGCGTAGTGTAGGCTCTATGACTAAATGTATTATGTGTGTATTTGATGTGTTAGGTGAAAGAGTGACCAAAAAACATTAGCACTTGGTTAATTTCTTAATTGAGGACCTCATTTTATGTAGTGTGTGATGCTTTTAACTTTTAAATGTATTTTTTAAAAATTTAAGTATTAATATCTTATGCTCTATTTGTATTTTACCCCACTTTTCACCCCTTAATCTTAAAAATTTTAATTTTCAAAAATATAAATATTTGTACCAGCGGTATATTCAATGATTAGATACAAAAACTGCTCAGACAGCACCACATTGCACCTTGAAATCCAAATTTTTCCGGGGCAGAACCCCCGGGCCCATCGCTTTATTGGGGATCAAAGTGTTCCTTTGTGAAATTCCCAAGTTGCCACACCCCCTCCCCCCAAAAAAACACAAACCCTGGCTACGCCACTAGTTGGTGCAACCAAAGAATTTGTTTAGTTCTCCGTATAGTAAACAGTTAATGTTAAAATTGAGATGGGTAGTCTAATTGTTTTTGCAACTTTCCCATCTCGCCCAACCTGACCGGCGCGACTCGCCCTGTTTCTGCTCGCACTGAGGACTGCGCAGTTCCTGCAGGGCAAAAATGTATGCTCAATCATTGTGAAGATCTATGCATATTGCTGTAAATAGAAGCCTCCCTCACTTGTACTGCATACCAGCGAGACATCACGTCGATCGGTAGGCCGGCGTGTTTGTACGGCCGGTCAGGAACATGGATAACCTTGCTACCCACCCTGACGTGGCTCTACTACAGCCTGAACGAGGCAGCCCAAGTTTCCCTGAGACACCACACCGAGGCGCCAGTGTCGCTGGTAGCGCCACTATTCAATTGACGGGCAGCGCTAAGGAAGTGATACCCCAACCCCCCCCCCCCATAAATGGACAATAATGATGAAACACAGAAAACATATGATTGGTGGAGTAGAAATAAATGTAGCTGTGCCCCGGAATTGTGAACGGGAGTAGTCATAATTTCGTGTAAAAATACCCCGGGTAGCTGCTTACTTCTCGGGGGGATGCAGCTCCTGGGACTTCAGCATTAGTTAAGTATGAACTTGTATTTTGAAAACTCTTCAGATCAGCATGTATGAAAAGGAACTTTGGTGTTTCTATTTCCATAACAGAATTTTAAAACTTGTAAATTTCCAGTATGCTGGATAGAGTTAGCATCTTAAACAAAGGCTGTTAGAATTTTCAATGAGTGTAATATTGTCAGCCCCAGTAACTTAAAATGCTAAAGTTAAATTGAATTTTCCCCACTTTGAAAATTGTACGTACTCCAGAATATAAAGACTGAATTAATGATTGCACAGGCTGTTTAGAATTATACTATGGTACTATATTTACAGCTTTAGGAAATGTTCATGCTCCAGGAATTTTAGACAGTACAGCTTAAATGTCTTATGGAAATTTTAAAAGTTTGTTTAAGTCATATGAATATTTTAAAGATATGCATGACTTAAGGGATTTTGAACGTTAAGTTAAATAAAGAAACATATCTTGTAAGACATTCCAGTTTGCTAGAATGTTTTCAGATATTCTGTGAAGTTTTAAGAGAACAAATTTTATTGCTTGTATTTAACAAATGTATAATCAGGAATTATATTATATTTCAGTATTTATGATGTAAGCAAAGTAAACTCAGTATTAATGGCTGTGCGTATGCATATTTTAAAACATCCTAGTATAATGGAATATTTCTATATCAATATTCAAGAGAGCATTTTATATGATGTTTTATATTGCTTATATTATATATTGAGTATATTATATATTTATGCTAATACTCTTTCTAAATAAATCATTTTTTCCAAACCGACTTATATTTCTTGTGTATTTACAGTAGAAATTTAACTCTGCTGCTTTTAAGACGCGGTCTTGGTTTTGTGTTTTTACAACTTTGTGTCTGCCTGAAAGTGCTACACGGTGTAGGAACTTAAAAAAAAAAAAAAACTAATTCCCAACCGAAATTCGAGCCTAGATCGTCTCCGACTGAGCACTATGCCTTACCAACCTCAGCTAATCTGACTTCTAAAACAATTACAACCTTTTTAAATACAAACAGTTCAATTTCTGTAAAACATGCGTAAATAAATATTTCAAATTTTACAGCTTTACTTTCCAATTCCTGGTGAACAGGTTTTATTGCGATGTTTATACAATTTTTAACCATCAATAAATGCACTAGCAAACACTTTTATTATCCTAATTGTTACATTAATGCAATAAAAGTCTCGAGCTGTGTTTTCGAATGAAGGCAATCAATTGAGTGCCAAACAGATATATACAATTGACTCAATAAAATAGTTTGTTAACAGTCTAATTTAATTTGGCCCAACACAGAAGTTTTTCATTTACTTAAGTATGCAATTTGTTAGATTAAGGAAATTAATTTTGTTGCCTTTCAATTTTTGTTTACTCAACAAAATATTTTGTTGGGGCAGTTAAATATATTTTTTGTCATATGCAAACAGATATTTTGTTGACTTTTCTCTCAGTGCACAAAACATTTCATTTCCTTGTAGGTAAGTTTTTTCTCAGTTATTTTTATAGGCACCGTGGGCACAGTTTTATTAAATATATATTTGGCCCTTTGTACATAAGTATATTTTTGATTGGAACAAACTTTTATTTCAGTGTAGCGGTTTTGTTTGCTCAAAACGAGCGAAATACTCAGCGAGGTATCGTTTCCTAAACTGGCAATCGACACTCACGTAAACAATAACATATACCCAAAGTAGCTCTCGGAATTTTTACACGGTATCGCAGATACGGCTAAATTCACTCGACTAGATTTTCTTCTACTTCATTCAATATTTTCAAAGATATAACTAACTTCACAATTCTGGTAAACTTCCCAAATTCTATTGGAAGTTTTTAACCTATGCATTGTATGGAAATATAACCATATATCGAACTGCAAATGTAGCAACGTTTAGTATCACTACTCTACAAATTTGGGAACTTCTCAAAGCATTTTTCTGTTTTCTGAGTAAATGTAGGAGCGCTATCATGGATGTAGGGAAAATAACTTTACTATATGCACTTCCCCACCATGCCTGTGCATTTATGTGGTAAATTTGGAAATAATTTCTTAGAGTGTTCAATTGCACGCAGACACACCCCACTCCGAAACGAACTGTGTCGGTCCTTTTGAGTGCGGGCGAGGAGGATCAACTCGAGACGGATCGCGCCGGGAGTGCCTTACAGTCACCAGACACGCGATTGCCGCAGGTCGTACAAACTGTGAGAGTCAGGTACGGCGACGTGGTCACTGGACGCGAGGACCTGGAAAGTGCAGTTCTCTGCCTGCGAGCAGTTCTTTTCAACACAATTCCGAAGTTCTAGCATTATTGTTTGACAGTTCTTCCTCCTGAGTTTTTCGAAGAAATGAAATTCTTCGCTGTGTACTCACGGTTTGGAGGATAACATCTCAAGAAGAGCTGCTTGGACTCGATACGGCGAGACGAAGTTCAAACAAGCGGAGCTCGACAACACCACGTCACGGGTATTCTCATCCCTGCAACACAGCGGGCCACGCCATGACAAAGCTACTCTTTTAAAGCTCTACACCATAAACTGAGCACTTTTAAAAGCCATTCTGAGCATCAATTTAGCTGCGAATTGTGCATTCTTTAAAGAAAAAAAAAATGATAGATAGCGAAACAGCTTGTCCGCCGAGCGATCGTGGTAGCTGAAGATACGCTACAAGTACAAACAATGAGATTACAAAATAGTTCGAAACCAATAAGGATACTTACAGATTAAGTTCCGAAAACTTTTTGCTGCAAACGTATGAGTTTTCAGTGTTCTCTCGAAATATTCTAGAAAGAACTTCCCTCATTGTCACGATTTCCTCCTCCTCCTGCAATGAGAAACACACACAAGCGTTGAAATTTCCAACTCTCTCGGCAATAGTGACGAGACATGTGTAAGTTTGATTGTTGTATATTATTTATATAATTTCAGAATTTATGCATTTACATACAAAAATACTGGAGAATTAATGATTCGATATCTGGAAATTTCGTGGCTCTAATGACTTGCATTTAGGCTGGACTTCAATGCACTCCGTATAGGTTACTGCAGCCTCAGCTGTTTGTACAATGGCAAATGCTTTAATGAGCAGCCAGTTTTAACCAGGCCACAGAGTAGGGAAACGCATAGATACGAAATTATGTGGCGGTTCCATTGATGTGGGCGCACCCATTCGCTGAAATGCTTCGCGGGGATCTGGATTGAGTGCACTCTAAATTCGAATCAGTGGGAAACCAATGGTTCGCAGTGAAATTCAACTACTCTAATCAGAGAAAATGGTTCCACCTAGAATCAGTGGAAAACCACTAATTGTTTCAGTGAAAAAATTCCACTTACTGGATAAGTGACGTGAAACAAGTTTACTCATTGAATAAATGACGGCCGACTGCAGTGGCGAATTAAATATTGTCTTTATTAAATGAAGCAAATAATTACGTGAAATAAACTTACATACGATAGTTTGCTACTCATAATGTTCAATATGCAGTTATTTGAAAAGTAAAAAAGATATTTCGCAGGGGACCAGGATTGAACTCACGCAGCTTCCGACTCTAGTTCGTTGCCATGCCATCTGAGCTACCACACCAAGATGAATTACTAACAGGAAAATATACGTCTTGTACTTTTGCTGCGAGATCGTATAGTTTGAAATTGTATACTCTTACTTTTCGATTTTGGTTCGAGCAGTACCGTTATGAATGTTAAAACGAATAGTAGGTATACATGAGTGCACTCTCCTCGCCACATTAGGTGCAGTTTAAACCTTCAAACAGAGCGCTGTGACGATTACATCACAACGAAATGGAAGACGTAAAAACGGAATGAAAGGCTGCATGTTCATATAACGTCGTAAAATGGCGTTTTCAAAGACGACATACATTCTAGAAAGTATTTTGTCTTGGTTTTATTCGTTGTTACTTCACTTGATACGCGTTGTTTAACGGCCAGTTTTAAACGTTGTTCGGCAGCCATTTTTACACGCAGTTTCACTGATACATCAGTCACAAATAACTAGAGACGGAGCAAATTCTTCAGATGTTTCATTGTTCCCCCAGTCAAAAAATAAATAAACCACTGAGTATAGAGTGGAAAAAATGACCGACGAATCAGTGGGAAATGTCACTGAATCAATTAGTGAAGGAAATATGGCATTTTTTCACTGGTTCATCAGTTAAATTCGCTGAAGTGACTGTTGTATCAGTCAGATACGTTTGACTGATTGAAACAGTGAAAATCTCACCGACTCAGATTTCGAGTGTGAAGAGTGAATTGCGTTGATAGATTGTGGCGGCTCGTACGAGACTGCTACTTCCAGCGAGCAACTGTACTCGATACGAGTAAGGCATGAGGCCACTCGTCCTGCGATTTTTCTTCTCCCTTCTTCATTGATCACTGAATGGTTGGCTTTATCGCCTCTCAATGCTTTTATAAATCATTTATAAGTAAAAACAATTTTATATAAATGAAGGATTCGAAGGAGTTCATCGAGTGCAATTGCTCATCGAGAAGTATAGAAATTAAAAAATAACCATGAGGTAGAATATGAAGAAAAAAAAACAAGAAAAAAGATCTATCATTAATTCGTGAATTACAAAATATTGGCAAAAAAGTAGAACAAGTAAGTGAAGAAAATAAAAATTTAATAACAGCACTAGTAGCTGTTGCTGCAAAAATAATTTAGATTATCCACCAACACCAGAAGAAATATCATTTGAAAAAGAATTATTCCCAAAATCACCAACGGGAATTTGTGGTTATCCATTACAAAATTTGCTACCTATAGCAGGTGTTTCTACTATAAATTTCGGAAAATATATTTCTAAAAATATTAATGTTATTAATGATAAATTTGGTTTACGAGGAGATGGGCAAGATTTTAAAATTGGAGATACAGAAGTAAAAATAGATCATTACAATGAAAAAGTAATTATAATGAATATGAACAATAAATTTTCTGATTTTGTTGTTAATAATCCGAAAGGAATTCCATATCTAATACGAGTTTTAAATGTAATTCCACACACATTTTGAAATTCTGAATAACCATGGAAATGTGTGGTAAATTGGGCATTAAACAGTTTAGATTTGCCTGAAATGCATTTGCCAGGTTATAATTATTGTGGATCATTTACAAAATTAGACGAAAGATTAGAAAGAGGAGACTCAGGAATAAATAAATTAGACGAAGCTTGTAAATTTAATGATTTTGCATAGAGAGATCACATAGATTTATAATCTAGGCAAGAAGCAGAAAAATTTTACAAAAAGTTGCGAAATAAATCATGTCAGATAAAAATACTCCAATTCGTGAAAAAATTGCTCTGCAGCTGTTGCCTCAATTATGTTTACAAAAATAAAATTAGGTTGGGGAATTAAAATGTTTTATTGAATATATATATTGTTTACTTATAAATGAAGATATAAATTTTAACTTTCGACATAACCATTGATCAATTAAGAGATTTGGGTATAGATAAATTTTAACAAAGATCAAATTGAGCGAAAAAATAAAAAATAAAAAGAAGGTAAAGGTTCCTTGCTAACCTTGTCATTGTCAATACTCAAAAAAATATTAAAAGAAGAAAACCAGCAATGGTTTACACCATGGAGGAATTATTTTTCTCATAGTTGCTGCTTTAACTGTCCTTGGTGCTTTAGCAGGAGTAGCTACTTCAATATATATTTATGTTGAACAAACTAGCAAAAATAAAAAAGAATTAGAAGAACAAAATAAACATAATTTAGCAATGGAACATAAAGCTGGAAGTGGTGTAGTTGCGAAAAAAAGAGGAAGGCCAAAAAAAATTAGCTCCATTATCCAATATCGATACTGAATATATGTAAAAAAAATTAAATAATAAAATTTTCAGATATGTTTATATGATTGACCAACTACCAAAAAATATGCTCATAAATGAATGTGCTGTTGTTAATTTTGATATTTCAACCTATACTGGCACTCACTGGGTTTGCTATTTAAAAGAAAATAATAATATTAATTATTTTGATTCATTTGGTGGCAACATTCCTAACAATTTAATTAATTATTTCAAAAATAATAATGTTTATTACAATGATGATCGAGTTCAGAATTTTAATTTTGTTTTCTGTGGACATTTATGTTTAGTTTGCACCTTTTTTTTGAGAAATTTTAAGTTTCGCGTTATGTTGTATGTTATTAATTTACAGATATATTTGGGAAACCATTAACAAAACTTTGAATATTGCTGAAGATTAAATAAAATACGTAGATTCAAAATGCAACTCGAGTGTTTCTTCTTTACAAAGTGAGTTAAGCACCTGTTTTAGTTTTACAAAATCGTATGTTTCTTTTTATATTGGGCGAATAATTGTTAATATAGGCGAATCTGTAGATAAAGAAGACGCGATCCATTAAATATATATAGCATATTATGCATTAAAAAAGATGTTGATTCAAAATATAAAACTACTGTTTCTGATTATGCTCTAAAGAATATATAAATTTACAATTCAATAACACTATTGCTGATTAGATAAAACAAATAAATAATGCAAAACAGACATTAAAAAAAGATGTAGCTTCAAAACAAAAAAATGTTGTTTCTTATTATGCATTAAAAAACGATGTTGAATCAAAATACAACACTAGTGTTTCTGATTTAAAATCATATGTAGAATCAAAATATAGTACCATTGTTTCTACTTTACAAGATCAAATAAGTGAGGTTTTTGATTATATAACACACTATGATTCTATTCAAAAACGTAGATTTAATAATATGGCTGATCCTATTGATGGAAATGATGCCGTCAATAAAATATATCTCGATAAATAAATAACCTATAAATTGCAAGATTTCAACAAAGTTATTTTGAATTATTGCCATACAATTGTTGATTTGAAAGTTGAAAAAAATCAAAGAAGATTCTGATAAATAATTAGATATTAAATTACACATTTTGACCCAATCTCATATATTTTATTTACATGCAGAGTGGAATAAAATGACTAATGTTTCTCACTTACGTAATCAAATATTTTTTACTTTTATGTTGGATTGTACTGTTTATAAAATGGTTATGGATATTCTCATGTTTGATAATAATTTGGCAGTTTTCAAGAGCAATACAAAAATAGATCACAGCAAGTCCTTTGATGTTAACAAAGGTTATAATTTAGCTTTTAAAAAAATAATAAATAAATAAAACATCTCTTTGTGCTGATGGAGAGGTGGTGGCAATAGGAATATTTGTGAAATATAAAGATTAACTATATATGTATATATATATATAATTAAATGGAGCCGACAACATCTCGACAGCTACAACTGCATAATAATTGGTGTTTGAAGTGAAAGAAAGGCACTAAAAATAATAATAAATAAATTATAATACAACAAATGAGCGATTAGTCCAGAAAAGTATATGCTCGTTGTGCAATTCTAAAAAGTCATCATTCTGAAAAAAAATTGCTCAATGTTAGAGGAGGAATAATTAATGAATTATATAAACCTGCGTGAAAATTTTTTTCAAGAAGAAAGGTAATATCCTATGGCATTGATGATTTGTGGAAAGTTGATCATGTAGAAATGGGTACTGGAAATTTAAAAATTATGTCTCGCATAAATAAAGGTTATAAATATATTATGACAATTATTGATGTTTTTTTCAAAGTTTCCTAATTGCTTTAATAATCAAAGATAAAACAGGAAAAAATGTAGCAAATGTTTTAGAAAATATTTTGATGAAAAGAAAAACAAATAATTTACATAGCGCCAATGGCTTAGAATTTTATAATAAAATATTTAAAGAACTTATGAAAAAGCATAATATAAATCCTTTTTCTTCATTTTCTGAATTAAAAGCTAGTGTTGTTGAAAGATTTAATCGAACTTTAAAAAATATAATGTGGAAAAATTTGTTTTGAATGGCAACTACAAGTGGATAAATATATTGGATGAATTATTGAAAGACTACAACAACACAAAGCACAGCACTATTGGTATGAAGCTGATTGAAGTCAATAAAGAAATGAAAAAGCGACAACTAAAGCAGCCTATTCTGCGCAAAATATATTGCAAACAAATTTTGTGTTTACTCTATCCCAGATAGCAGACACGAGCTCCTACAGTGTTGAAGAGTGGCTTGTGGTATCATTTGGACATATGATAGTCCACATGCTGGAAAGAGCATAGGGGATGTGCGACGAGACTTCACGAGACAATTCCTCAAAGAAGACCCACCTAAAAAGACAATACTGCATCGGGAACACAAGCTGTTTCTGACGGGATCAATTAAAGACAAACAGAAGACAGGGCAACCAGCATCGCAACAGGACACATTTGCGGCGGTGGAGGATCTGTGCTCCGATCACCCAAGAAGTCACTGCGGACACGATCATCCGAGATTGCAATCTCAACAACCACAATGTTAAGCCATATGAAGAAGGATCTTTGAGGGAAGTCCTTTAGGCCAACATCTGTCAATGAATTAAGCTATACTGACATTCCGCATGTGCAAGATTGCTTGAGGTGTTTTCGACACTCCTACAGCATGGCAAACTATTTTTCTCTGATGAATGTGTAATATACCAGAGTGCACGTGCTAGGAATGCCTATTTCTGGAGCAAGGACCTCCCCCATTATTATCAGGAGCTCGAGCATAACCCCCCACACATCATGGTCTGGACCGCTATGTCTGCTAAGCACTTGCTAGGTCCTTATTTATGGATTGTATTACGTTATGTATGCTATGTATAGGTGACAAGACATTTTCAGGGAGAGACAAGACATGTGGACCACCCTGTACACATATACCCACACATGGAATGACACATTCTCAGTATCGCACAACCTCATGGAAATATATTACTCCCGTAGAATGCCACGAATGCATTTAAAACATGATATTCCTCTTGACATATCTGCTGGAGCTTTAATTTACCATCACCATAAACGTGTGACGTGACAATTTTTTTTGTCCAGGGGACTTCCAAAAAATAATTTATTCCTGGAAATAATACTTTCAATAATTATGATGATAATTGATTTATTTTAAGAATATTCATGCACTTAAAATAAAGAGAGATGAATGTGCACTCACCGGTTTTTCCGTCAGTGGAGGTGGCGTAATTTCACAATGTGCGCCTTGATTGCAAACACTGCAAAAACAACAACACAAAGACTACTACACTGTCACTGAGAAGTCGGTTTATTTAACACAAATGTACATACAGGGTGGGAATTAACTCTAAACTGAAAAAAAAAGTAATTCTGCAATTTTACACACTAGTAAACATTTCCTGTGCTTGTTACGAGCAATTCATTGGAAACAAGTTACCGAAGATTTTCCTGTAACTCTACAGCTGAAATTTCGTACATTTGCAACACACTATTTTGGGAAACACGCTGCTAGGTGTATAGAGTGCGCTCCTCTGTGTTCACGACTTTAGTTCGTCACTCCACCGATGTTCGGTCTCGATTTCCCAGTTTTTCCCCTTTCTCCCCTCCTTTACGGATTCCCCACACTTCAACGCTCGCGCGCCTGCCAGTTTGAATTTGATTGGCTATTGGAATTTCGTGAGCGCTCGACCTTCTGCTGAGCCTTCGCATCTGCCAATTAACTCCTACCAGCTTGTGAAACGTCTCGTTTTAACTTCTGCTCTTGGCCCATGGATCGTTAGGCTTCATTCAACTTGTGTTTAGCTGCGCTTCTTAACACGTGACCTGGGGTGCTATTCTGAGATGCATGCCTGGGTAGGCGGTAGGCCGCAGTAGTACGCCGTGCTGCCGCCTGCGAGCCTGCCCGTCGCATTCTCGGATATGAATGAAAAGCCACAGGATGGTGTTCCCCAATCACGCCTGGATACTATCAATTATCTAGCAACCCCAGACGGAAGGCTATGTTCGCTGACCAATCAGAATGCAATTTTGGGGCACATGACGTAATAGAACGTGTTATAAATTTCTGCTATACCAACGGAGCTGCGACAGACAAGATAGCTGTCACTCGAGTAAACCTAAAGGCGTATATGTCCGTTTACGAAAAGATTACGGGTCCTGTAAAACGTATTTATGTGCAAAATGAAAGTTAGTGTATGTGTAAGTAACGGGAAATGTTTCAATTTACTGGCACCGTCATAATAAAACAATAACCACAACTTCAAAAAATACGCGATAACGATGGACTTTCTCATGTGTGTAATCATTTACACGGCTGAGTTGCTGTTTGTGTCTGTAGCTCAGTGGGTGCTCTGCCCTCATAGCTCAGGGGTAGGGTGGCCGACCCGTAGCCGGAGGGTCGCGGGCCCGCGCCCCTGCGCCTCCCACGTGGCAGATGCTCAGCTCGACTGCCGCACTGGGAATTCGTCAACAAGTCGGTCTCACTAGAGCTTCGTCAACGTCAAATGAAGTTTAAAAAAAAAAGTGAGCTGGTTCTTGCTGAGTGACATTAAGTTACAGAGTTAAACTCTCCGTTTTATAACGAAGTTTTTTTTAGTTATATTATATGTTACATTAATGCTGTTTATAAATTAAGTTATTGCCGGAAAACGTTTATGTCTAGAATATTTTTGTCTAAAAGCAATAATACTAACAAATAATACAAATCAAAGCTAAATCAAATACCCACAGGTAGCCAATTTCACTGTGCAGTTAATTGCTTATTATTGCTTTTACACAAAGTTATTCTAGACATAAACGTTATCTGGCAATAACTTAAATTATAAACAGCAATACTGTTTCTCTGAGTTACGCTCACAACTCACGAGTTGATTGTGTAAAAACTTCATTTGAGCTTTGTAGAATTAGTAATGTTAATGAACACACATAAAAGCCAATTTTAGTATTATGATATTTTTGCTTCTTTTAGTTTTCTAACCGTATATGTTTGTTTAGTTACGCAAAGCACAAGATTGATTTTTAAGCTTGTTAAATATAAATATTTAAATAATTTAATAATGTTTTAATTAGTCTTATAAATGTCCGTGGTACATGAATGTAAATATAGTACATAGTTTTTTTATACCTAAGCAGTGCCGTTACTAACATCATTTTCCAAACATTAATAGCCTAGTACTAATTCTCAGAAACTTAAATAAATGAAGTCTTCAGGGAAAAAAATAATATTCATACTTTTTGGATGCACCACAAAGCACCTACATATAATAATAGCTATAACTAGATATATATCTAAAGTAAGGTGTTTCGCTACCGCACAACCAAACTAATTTTTTGTAAAGATCAGGATTAAATATTTGTACAAACTTTCTGACTTTGTTCTCTGTCTTAAAATTGTTGAGAGTGGGAGTAGGTCTCTCATCCAGGCGTCATAGGCCCGGCATCGTAACTACATCCAGCCGTCGCAGGTCCGGCTTCGTAATGACATCAAGCCGTCACCGGCCCGGCATCGTAGCGACATCCAGCTGTCGCAGGCCCGGCATAGTAGCGACATACAGCCGTCGCAGGTCCGGCTTCGTAATGACATCAAGCCGTCACCGGCCCGGCATCGTAGCGACATCCAGCTGTCGCAGGCCCGGCATCGTAGCGACATACAGCCGTCGCAGGTCCGGCTTCGTAATGACATCAAGCCGTCACCGGCCCGGCATCGTAGCGACATCCAGCCGTTGCAGGCTCGGCATAGTAGCGACATACAGCCGTCGCAGGTCCGGCTTCGTAATGACATCAAGCCGTCACCGGCCCGGCATCGTAGCGACATCCAGCTGTCGCAGGTCCGGCTTCGTAATGACATCAAGCCGTCACCGGCCCGGCATTGTAACGACACCCAGCTGTCGCAGGCCCGGCATCGTAGCGACATCCAGCCGTTGCAGGCTCGGCATAGTAGCGACATACAGCCGTCGCAGGCCCGATAGAGTCGGCCAACAGTTAGCCGCCAGTCCATATTTCCATCGGGCTGCTTCGGCATAAAACAGGGGGCCGGTATCGGCTGGTCAGAGTTTGTCGGCTAGCTTTACCGGCCCGATTCTGGCCCTAATTTTCCGTGTTTGCTGGGATAAATATATAGTGTGTATGTATGCACTTGTGAATGTACAAAAACTGTATTCTTAAGACAAATAACATTATAATAATAATGATTATTATTATTAAATTTAATATGGCATACATTCTTATTTACATAGGTCCTGTCGATAAAACATTATATTAATTAAAACAAACTGTTATAAATTTATTTAATACTTTACAACCACGTAATTGGGCTAAGATATTAACCTATCTTTTAAAAATATAATTTGAGTTGATATCCTCTTTGATTTTAATGCGTTCCGGTATTACATGACCTTCTCACAATGTTTAACACACATCTTCCAGCCGTATACATTTTTCGCATAGAAATACTTTCAATTTTTATAGAATTATAAAAATCATGAGCTCAAAAAATTTATCAATAGTATTTATGTATACATATTTTATAATACGGTAAAATTCCTCTTTCCCTTTGACATACTGTGTCCACCACAATGGACATGTTGCAGAGAAAGAAAACATATGACGAGAGCTGTACACGACTAGGATCATGGTACAAAGCTGGGGCCAAGGTTGGTGGTAGTGGCTTTCTTTTGTTGTGGATTATGTGATTTGTGTTGCATTTATACAGCTCTAGTTGGCGAGCGGTTTCCCCAATATTTCCCAAGCACCGAGCACGTATTCCACTGTCTGTGTGAGTGAACTAAGTGTTCAGTCTAGATAAGTACAGCTACAGCACGAACCAAAATATTTAAACAATTAAATTATGCGGGACAGAAAGAGTTAAATTTATTTTTCTAACTTTAAAATTTTATCATACTTATCCAATACATTTAATTATTCTCAATGGCATAGTTTAACATTGCAGGTGGAAGAATTTACAGTATTCTTATTTAAATGCTTAAAAAAAAAATCAAAAATATTAGATAAAATTAAGATAATACTTTTATTTCATGAATGCGTACATTATTTTCCACTCTCCGAAATATTTTTAGCACTTTCATTAAATTATTAAAAAACTTATTTTAATTATGTTAATTACAAAATGTTCTGTAATACGTATATTCTTAAATTTCCTTTTTAGTCACTTTTGTGTCTGGGTGTAAGCGCCTATTAACTCTTGCCGTGAGACGTGTCAATGCAAAATGCCTGCCAGAACTATAAAGATATTCAAATTGTAAGATTTTTTCAAAATGTATTTTTTTTTGTTAATAAACGAACTGTGATATGACAGTTTATTGCGCAGGTGGGTTTTAAAGCAGATGGAAACGAAAATATTCCGATAAATAAATAAATAACTAAACGTGCACTAGAACAGTCGCAGCGTATTTGCGGAGATGTAATAGAACTTTCCTAAACGCATAGGGTTTCAAAAATAATTTTTTTAACGTATAGTACCTAGTATATCATCAGGATTTGTTTCGTCAAGTAATTTCGAATAATAAGTCCCAATATTATAACAATGCTATAACCCTCTAGTACAAAATTGGATATTTCTTTAGGCAAAGGTATGCTATATACGTTTTTAGACATATATCAAATGGGCTGTGTCTCGAGTTCGTGTTGATGTTGAGAAAGGATTGGGCTTGTTAAAAAATTTTACGTCTTCACATCGAAAGCCAGGAAATAAAAATGGCAATTAAGACAGTATTGCATTGAATTGTACATTTGTTGATGTAAGATTATCGTTTCCTTTCTAGGCCGCCGCAAAGTTACTGCAGACCTGCACCCAAGAGACAAATTTTATACGCTTTCCCAGCATTAAGGGATAAGTTATCAGTAACGACTAAATATGGTTTTCTTCTCAGCAAGTCTGCAGTTTGAACTCACATCAATGGTATTCACTAAAATGAGAGGAACCGATTATGAATTAATTTCACTTTGAGATCTAATTTCGGGGCTTGCTTCAAATACTACTTGCAAGGTCCTACATTTTAAGACAGCATTAATTTTGATAAAAAATTAATTCGTCAATTTATTTTTGCGAAAATTCCTCTAGGATTATTTCGTAATCAAAACTACTATCCTCTCGTGGATTCTGTTACATCTTCAGAGAACGCAAGTCTTGATTAACCTTCCAGTGCCTGTTTATACTGGCCTTCATCACCACCACAAACTATGTAGCAAAAATTATTTTGCCATAAACCAGTGGAATGTCACAACTCAAAATTATAAGTAAATTACTTACATCATTCCATCCGAGAGGCACAAAATATTCGGTCACGAAAATAATAGTGCAGTACTGGAATGTTGGAAAAGTAAAGGCAAGATTTTACAACTAAACGATTTTATTTACCACGACTAGTGACCCCCGATTTTTGCGAAAAGCTTTCAGGACCATTTCGTATCCACATTCGCGAGTGGACGGTTTGCGTGTTACGCGTCTTCAATTTCTGCGCGTGAATCACAAACGCGCAGTGTTGAAATGACCTAATTCTGATTGGCCAGTCAAGTCGAAGAGCATCGTGACACAAAGTGACGACACCAATAAGCAAAGGAAAACTGCTGGGGCGCCCGTATATTGTTGAGATATCGCATGCACGGGAATCTTTTCGCGATATTCGGGTGTCCCTAACTATGACATAAGTGCTTGTGGTATAAAAAGCATTTTTGAGGCACTGCATAAAATTGACATCATAATAGTTCCGTAGCCACGTGCATATGGTCCATTCACGGTTTATTCGGTCTTTTTTAATCGAACCTTTGAAAAAAATTTCCCCATATATGACGTGTTTAGTTATTTCCTGAAAAGGCCTGTATCAAAAGCGTTTTATACTTGTGTTCAGAAAAGTTAAATTTTTTTTCTGTTAAATTGAAACGTTATTCATATTTTATCAATAAATTATAATGTTTAATTTATAAATAATCTGAATAGAAATAAGGGAGAAAATAGGTATGTTGGTAACGCGTAGTGAGAAATAGTCCTTATGCAAAATACCGTTACACTTAGTGCGCACGTGTGTGGTGCGTTGTCCCCCTGGTGTAATTGTCCAGGATTAGTTCAGCTTAGTTTGTACGAGGCGGAGGAATATCCTGGAAGTAGAACTTGAGCAGGGCTTCAGAAAAGGCTGAAGTAACCGTGAATGGACTATACATCGAAAGTTGAAGCTTATAATATACTGCGGTTCTAGAATGACAGGATTGCCCTCGTGCAGTTTGAAGGAAGCGCCGAAGGGGAGGCGAGTGACTGAAGAGATTTTGGGCGGCTCTTAAAATCGAGGTCTTGAGAGCCGATGAGGGTGAAGCGAGGTGAGTATGGAGCAGCGCCGGATTGAAGAGGCGGGGGGAACGGGAGAACCCCGAGAAAACCCGCCAACCAACGGCATCGTCCGACACGATTCCCACAAACGAAAATCCGGGCGCGACCCCGCCGAGAATCGAACCCAGTTCGGCTACGTAAGAGCCGAATAGTCTAACCGCGGCCTCCAGAAATGTTCGTGAAGCACTCGTATTAGCCGTTTTTCACTTTAAAACAAGAAGTTGCTGATAGAGCTAATAAGCCTAATTCCCTAAATCTGGGTGCAATTAGTTTTTAAATAATTTCTTAAAAGTTGAGTTAGTGCGAAGGACTTGTCTTGTCTTCGAGAGTAGTAACTTTAGAAACGTAACCAGAAACTTATGCAACAGTAGTTAGGCAATTAAATTCACTCATGCCTTATCTGGGACTTTGGACTCAGAAAAACTCGTCCCATATGCTAGTGTGCAATCCGCTGTATTACGGAGGCCGGATTTGGAGCATCAACTTCTGATTTAATCAGTCTAATGATTCGAATGATGTGGTTTACACTCCTAAAATATTTTCAGGGGTCATTATTTTGAATACACAAGTGACTCGGCCACATAAAACATGTAAGTTTACATGACCTACCGTAACGCTACTTGTGTGAATAATTGTATGAAATCGGTTGTTTGGTCCCTGAGATAAGATATAAAAAAACATCCGTTTCTTATTTGATGAAATATTACAAAATTGTCAGAAAAGAGGCTCTATTTAAGATGCTTCTAAGGTATTCTGTCTAAATACAAATTTTGGTTAGATTTTGTTAAATTGTTTAGTATGTACGTCAATCTTACCTAAATGATTTATGAGCCTGCCATTTTGAACATCGTTGTCTGACAGATTTAAATCGCAAAATATTAAATGGCCTTCTGTAGCATTTACGGTGTGCATAATTTGGCACAAAATTATTCAATGTCGTCCCGTGTAACACTTGGTGAGAATCGGCTGATTAGTCCTCGAAACATAACATAAAACCCTCCATAATTTACATGTGGCGATCTTCATAAATGGGGGACAAAAAATAATGTAGTACCAATTTTGATGATTGTTTACCGCCAATATACAAAGTTATTTTAAAATAGATTACATAGTTTCGTAGATATCTCCCAAGAATTTAAATAGTTTTATTATCGCCGCCATTTTCGACATTTGTGTTTTATTAAGAAAAAAATATACATTTTTTATTATGGCTTACAGCAGTACATCTTCGCCTAAATTTTGTACGAATGGGTTGGTTGTTTCCAGAGATAAGAGAAAAAAACATTAATTTTTATTGGTAGGGTTATCTTATAAAATGGCAGAGAAATGAGGCACTGCACAGACATATTTTATGGTTGTAATAGGTACTAAAAACATACAAAGTTAATTAGGAAATTGTTTCGTTAGTAAAATATAGACTACTGCCCTAAAAATTTACATAGCCACCATTTAAAAAATAAGGGCCTGACCTACATAAAACATACCAGTTTACACCACCCTCTGAAGCACTATTTGTTTGTCAAATTTGGAAATAATCTGTCAATTGTTTCCCTAGATGCGACAAAAAAACTTTATTTACTCGCGAGGCGCTGTCTAACAAAATGGCGGACGTAAGATGCGCTGCATAGATACAGTTGGTAGTTGTAATATCTACTGCCAGCATGCAAAGATTAGTTGAAATTGATTACATAGTTTCGACGATATAGCATTCTAAGCTAAAATAGCTATATGGCCGCCATTTCGGAAATAAGTTTCTGATAAGCTCAAAACATACAACTTAACATAATCTGCGTCAGTACTACTTGTTTGCCAAATTTGGTAGGAATCGGTTAATTATTTACAGAGTTACGACATAATTTATTTATTCGTAAAGTGCTATCTTACAAAATGGCGGATAAAAGTGCTATATGTACATTAAGCTGACAGTTTTAATATATACTGCACGCATACAAAGTTTAGTTGGAATTGATAAGGGCCTACATAATTTCGACATGGCATTCTAAGCTAAAAATGGCTGTATGGCTTCTGTTTTAGAAATAATGCCTGGCTTGCTTAAAACGTACCAATTAGTATGATTTGGGGAAGTCTGGCGCAAGGGTGTGGGGTGTCGGATTCGGATTAGCCCGGCCGCCATGTTGAAATTTTCGTTTTTTCTTTTATCCTCAAAATTTCCCTTTTCCCCCAAAATCAACTGAATTTAACTAAAAATTTCTTTTTTTTTTCCACAAAAATGTTCCTTTTCTTTAAAATTTCCTAAAAAAAATTCCCGTTTTTTCCGGATAAGCCCCGGTGGACTGGTGACCCACGGTTAAAGCAGGGAGGTTGATCAGCGACCAATGTGACCATGGGTCAAGGCAAGCGGACCGGTGAGGACCCTTAACTTTTGATTTGACATTTGACCTAACAATATCCAAAAAGTAAAAAAATATATATATATTAGAAGAATCACAAAAAAATCTTGAAAAGGAATTATTTAAATATATAAAGAACTGCATAAAAATAAATTATTTAAATAAAAAAAACTTAATTTTGAAAACGTCAACCCCCCCCCCCCCCCTCTAGCCACAAAAAAAGCATCCTATTCATTCCACCATCTTGATAGGTGTAACCGACGACTATCTTGGTGGTGACCGCCATCTTGGTACACATCACCCATCCCCCATATTGAATGCAGACTGACTCGACCTTGACCCCATGACATTGAAAGACCTTAAAAACTAAAACTCAAGAAAAAATACATAAAATTCAACAAGCATATTATATAACAGACTACCGCCATTTTAGATGCAGACTACCCCATGCCCTTGAATGACCTTGAAAACCAAAACTCTACAGAGAAATATTTAAAAGTCAATAATCATATTACATTACAAACTACTACCACCATATTAGATGTAGACTACCTTGATCTTAAACCCATGACCTCTAATGAGCTTGGAAACCAAAACATGAGAAAAAAAAAAAAAAAACAAGTCAGCAGGCACAATACATTACAGACTACTACCGCCATTTTAGATGCAGACTACCTCGACCTTGACGCCATGACCTTGAATGACCTTAAAAACTAAAACCCAAGGGAAAAAAGTTAAAAGACAGCAAGCATAACACATTACAGACTACTACCGCCATATTAGATGCAGACTACATCGACCTTGACCCTGTGACATCGAATGACCTCGAAAAAAAACTCTAGAAAAGATACATAAAAGTCTCCAAGTATAATACATCACAGACTACTACCGCCATATTAGATACAACTACCTTGACCTCATGACCTTGAAGACAAAAACTCCAGAAAAAAATTCTTAAAAGTCAACAAGCATATTACATTACAGACTACTACCGCCATATTAAATTCAAACTACCTTGACACTATTACCTTGAATGACCTTGAAAACAAAAACACGAGAAAATATAAGTTAAAGACAACAAGCATATTACATCACAGACCACTACCACCATTTAAGATACAGTGTGACGATTCATAGATCGTCACCTAATAAATCATACAGTAAAATTATTCTTATTGCTTAGTGTTAATCTATTATGAATTTTAACACATATTTTATATGGTTGTTGTGTACGATATTTGTAATCGACATTAATCGGTTAATCGCTTTGTAAAGAGTCTCAAGCGTAGCATTTCGGGTGGTTGGAGACCGCGACGTCACCTGGCTATGACAGCGCGCCCTAGCCAGTGTGTGAGGGTCGGCTGCGGAGTTTAGACGGCCCAAGAAGTGTGTGCTCGACTGTGGAGCTGGACAGTATCGGGAAGTCGGGCAGACGTTTAGCAGTATGGGATTGCTATGCAATTTTTCCCGGTCATGATGTGCAGTGTGTTACGGGAGAGAGTGAACGTCGCTGTAACGTTGTTTTCGGGAGCAAACATATTAACTGTCTAAAGAATATTATAAGCACATGCCTGACGCGAACTTAGAAATGATGTTGCTATGCTTGCCTGTAGAGCGCAGCT
Organism: Dryococelus australis; assembly: GCA_029891345.1. NCBI lineage: Eukaryota > Metazoa > Arthropoda > Insecta > Phasmatodea > Phasmatidae > Dryococelus > Dryococelus australis. The sequence continues at coordinate 310,992,250 of CM057009.1, read as the reverse complement.
CCTGCTCGTGAAGTATGGGGCAAGTATTGCAGAGATGTAAACTTGATGCGGACGTACTAATGTGTGAGAAAGCTCCATGTACGAGCAATATTCGCTTTAATACGAGTGTTACTGAAAATTGCGCGAATAGCTGCGAGACTGCGACTTGTGATTGGTGACTCGTGAAAGTGAATTTTGCCACGCTGGTTAAACTAACCGTTTTACATGGTTCGAGGAAGCATTTTGAAGTGTACGCGGAGTAACAGTGACGCACGTCAACTGCCTGTGTTTTTGGCAATATTTCCTCGGAGCCTAGAAAAGTAACTGTAAGCATTTCTCTGCAACTTTTCTCGTGCAGGCTTTATTGCGAACGACGTTTCGTGTGTTTCGAGTGCTGGAAGCATGCCCGTACTTTTTGCATAACGACTGAACACGCCGAATATTCCCGAGTGTGTCAGCGCGACTCCACGTGCCAGCGAGTGCAAGAAATCCGCGCATGCTTGCGCGGAGGCCCCCCGAGGTGAACGACTTGTCAGCTGCTCTCCTTTCGGCGGCGTCAAGTGAGGCGGAGTCTACAGCGAGCTGACGTTGGGCAGCAAGGACGTTCTCCGACATGGCCAGGCGGTCGGCTGTATAATATTCTGTACGAATGCCAAATTTAAGTTATGAGTAATGCATTAGCGCCGTCGTCAGCTCGTACCTGCGGAGTCCGTAGTCCTTTTTTTTTTAATCACTTTCCAAGCACGTCAAGTGCCGCAGAAACGATTCTCGTTCGTGGCTTTAATATTAAATGTTATGAGCACCAGTTATTAAAAGTTACCGCGTAAGGCAAAAGACGTTGAACTTAATTAAGGGGTCTGCCCACACAATATGTAGATTGAGTGCGAAACATATTATTTTTTTATTGTGTGTATTTACGAGTACAATCAGTGTCTGTAAACATACGTTTTGGTGCAAAGTAATTAGTAAATCAAAGACCTTGGAACTTAAGAGAAACTTTATTTGCAAATAACCCCCCGATTTACGAAAGTTTTGTATTGCTGTAACGTGAATAATAGTATTTCTATTGTAGATATTTATAAGGGAAAGAGCTTGGGCCGCCGCTTTTGGGTTTTTGAAGTCGAGATCGCTTTCTGTCCCGTAGGGGTAGTTTAGAAAATATTAGTATGTCTTGAAGTGAGGTAGAAATTGACAGACCTGATACCCCCGCGTGGTAGAAGGGCGTCTCAGCAGACTACCATAACCTTGACCCCATGATGTTGAATTGCCTTGGAAATAAAAATTGGAAAAAAATACATAACAGTCAGCAAGCATAATAAATTACAGGCTACTATAACCATATTTGATGTAGGTAACCTCGACCTTGATACCAAGACCTTGAACGACCTTGAAAATTAAACATGAAGAAAAAATGGTACTTTCTCCTCTTGCTCATACCCCAAACACCAACACACACACACATACACACATGTACACCATCACACACAGAGCCTAGAATATTCAAATCTGCAGTTGCGAATGATAATGCAATAAAAACTGTTGTGTGACCAGGAAAAACATCCACATAAATGTTGGCGATGGGAAATCCATACGACACAGGGATGGAGCTATGGAGCAGTGGAGCATGTGGAGCAGTGGAGCAGATGGAGCAGTTGAGCTGGTGGAGCCATGGAGCAAGTTGAGCGGTGGAGCGATGGACAGGTGGCGCAGTGGAGCTATGGAACAGGTGGAGCAATGGATCAGGTGGAGCAGTGGAGTGAGTCTTCACAATCTTTCCACCAGTCTTTAGCAATACATTGGTTTGTCGTCTGCTCATTATTTTTTATTTACGTTCCAAACATCTCACATTAATTAAAATAGCCTATACTTCCTTTACTTGAAAAGTAATTTCAACAAAAATTCTTGAATTTCTGTTTTAATTACCATTTTATGTTTCAGGGTAGTCCATGCCGATAACTATACTAAACATGTATATACATAAATTTAAAGTTCTTATATCCTCATAGCTAACAAATATTTGTATATATAAAGACATCGCATACAACCGCCAGAGAAAAAAAAGTACATTTGATTATAAAACGAATATCTTCTTCATTACATCGGCTCTCAAGACCTCGCTGTTAATAGCCGCCCAAATCTCTTCAATTCACTTCTTCATTACACATTTAAATCAGAATAGACTAAGTGTTTCTCCCAAACAAACTAATATATAAGGATGGATCGAATAAACGAATCAAAAAACAGAAGTCTTTCACATACCTTGACGTTTGCCACGTGCCCCTACCCATAGGACCGTTTGTCCGGCCGTAGCCTGCAACGCCACCGAGCGGGGCTGCATGCTCGACGCAGCATAGTGTGTGCACCAGGTCGCTGGAGTGATCAGCACAGCGTAAGTGCATGGGCACGTTGGTGCAGAGAAGCTGGTGGTTGCCATGGAGACGCCGTGGAGGAGGATGAAATAGGCCGAATATTTCGAACTAAGAGTATAAGGGGCTAATTAAAGACATTGTTTTTTAATTGAAGGATTTACCATGTGTTTGTTTTATTTGAGTGTTAATTGTTTACAATGCAAGAGTTATGTGTCATTATTTATTTCATCATTCACACGGTGCTTTGTCCATTCCATTCGCAAGGGTTTTGTATTGCAGGATTGTTTGTGTGCTTTTTAGATGTTTATTTTGTTATCAGCCATGTTGCAAGGGCAGTTACTGCAAGGCATGGCAGAAATTAGTTCCATTTCGGGACGAGGGTAAGCTGAGGCGAGCCCGCACGTCGAGCAGGAAGGCAGTCTGTGTTTAGCAACCAACAGGGGTGGATTGCGTGTCGTGAACTCCAGCGTTTTCCCGAGCGCGCCGGGCGGCCTTCAATATTTTGCATCTTGAAATTCACTACAATAGACTTAACGTAATACTGGAACCTTCTTTGCTTTAGCCGCCCGGTATGCCACCTCCTCTCCCCGCGGGAATAACATCGCCCCGGAGATCTTTATTGTGCAAGTAACCATTGGTTGTCGTAAAACGTTCTGTCGGTTCTACCGCATGGCCGGTTCTAATAGCCAATAGTGTTCGTGTAAAATGAACCCATCGAAGAAAATGTAATTCAAAGCAATTAATACTACTGTTAACTGAGCGATACATACTTTATTTATGTCGCATCATGTGTGTTAGGGGATGGGCCCTTGTAATACCCGCTCACTCAACTTACGTAAGTCATTTAATTTGAAAGTGTTTGTCAGTTTTGTTTCGTATTGTATGGGCGTGAGGGAGGCCCCGACCGCCCACATACGCGCATATTAAAGTTAGGTATTTTTCCCGGTAAGATCAACAATGGTGCATAGCCGACCAACGGGCTATCGTTTATCAAACATCACTCATCTGAAGCAGTAATCAACGGTGCAGAGATCAACACTTCAATGGCGAGGAGATTGGTCCGGGCGTACGGCCTGCAACCTCGAGGTTAAGAGATGCAACATCAACATTGACTTCGCCTTGACGGCAAGGAGATTGGTCCGGGCGTACGGCATGCAACCTCGAGGTTAAGAGATGCAACATCAACATTGACGTCGCCTTGACGGCGAGGAGATTGGTCCGGGCGTACGGCCCGCAACCTCGAGGTTAAGAGATGCAACATCAACATTGACGTCGCCTTGACGGCGAGGAGATTGGTCCGGGCGTACGGCCTGCAACCTCGAGGTTAAGAGATGCAACATCAACATTGACTTCGCCTTGACGGCGTCTGACTCCAACAGGTATAATCATTCCTAGACCTCACCCTCACCGCCCCTGAAAACCTCATTTAACCCCTTTCCAACGTCCCAACAGGCGTCAGATGTCTGGCCCAAGAGGGGCCATTCTCCTACCACAGTTATTTCCTACCCCAGCGTCCAACTGACGGCGTCAACCTTAACTTTATATCTCATACGTGTGATAATTAAACATTAATAATTACAAACGCAAACATATTCTTCGTTCAACAATAAAATATTAGTGCTTTACTCTAATTTGATAGGACAAATCATGCTGTGAGCACACCGCCTACTCCTATTCGGATACACTACACCACAGTTATCACATGGATGAATCATGTATAAGGGACTGAATATACAGTTACTAGCTTCATGTTATCTGGCGCTAGAGCTAGTCGTCAGTGTTTTTTTTTTTTCACAATATTTGCAGATGGGCGATACTCTTGTGTAACGTCGACCCTCAAAATCCGAAGGTTTTCACGATACCATTGTTGACGATGTAGACATTTCCTTGCCAACACTTCCTGTATTCATATTACAACAGCTTACACTATCACTACATGTTTCTACTTGTAACAATCTGTCGTCCATCACAACCGACGAAGAAGTGAGAACATTCTTACAGAATGCATGCTTAAATATACTGTTACCACTGCAGAACAAGCAGTTTATGTTATCCATCTCAACTACCTCAATAAACGTGTTTGGAAATTATTTGTAAGGTGTGGGATTTGAACCCACATTTCACTTACAAGGAACCAGAGCTTAAGTCCAGCATGTCAGGCCGCTCGACTAACCTGACAATTTCTAACAGTGTGAAATTTCAGAAAAAATTTTATAACGAAAAGTATTTAACCTTTTCTGTGAATGACGTCAGTGGATTTTAACATTTCTTATCATCTCAATCAAAATCGCTGCTTAAAACCAAGAAAAATATTCGCAATTATTCTTAATTCACAGAAAAACCATCATAAGACCTTCGTGGTATGTGAGCACTCTGAGAAAACCCCAATACACATTCACCCCAGAAGAAAACACATTATATATCAAATAGGAATATTTATAAGACAGAAATACACACAAGTATATATAATATAGGAATATGCAGTATATAATTAAATATATAATTATATATAATAAAGGGTTATACATATTTTTGTCACATGGATCGCTGATCGACCTCCCTGCTTTGACCCTAGGTCACGAGTCCACCGGGGCTTCTCCGGGAAAAACGGGAATTTTTTTAGGTAACTTTTAAGGAAAAAAGGAAATTTTTAGGGCAATTCATTAGATTTAGAGGGAAAACAAGGACATTTTGAGAGAGAAAAGGGAAAAAAGGGAATTACAACTTGGCGGCCAGGCTAATCCGAATCCGATGCCCCACGCCCTTGCGTCAGATTCCCCCAAATCATAATACTATACAACTTAACATCATATGACTCAGTATTACTCGTTTGCCAAATTTGATAGGAATTGGTAAATTCTTTCCCGTGATGACATAAAAACATCATTTTATTAGCATGGCGCTATCTTACAAACTGGTGGACAAAATAGGCTGCGTGTAGATACAGCAGCCTATTTTGTCCACCAATTTGTAAGATAGCGCCATGCAAATAAAATTATGTTTTTATGTCATCACAGGAAAGAATTTACCAATTCTTATCAAATTTGGCATAAGTTATGATGGAATTGATTACACAGTTTCGATGCTATAGCTTTCAAATTAAAATAGCTATATGGCCGCCATTTTTAAAACAAGTGTGAGAAATGCTTAAAACATACCACTTTACATCATCTGGTAGGACACGGTTAATTATTTACCCAGTTATGCCACAGTAGCTTTATTTATTCATATGGCGCTATCTTCTAAAATTACTGAATAAAGTGGTTATTTGTTGGTTAATATAATGCCTGTAATAAGTACTCGCAATATACAAAATTTGGTCGAAATTTGTTTAATGGCATGGCATTTATACAAAATAAACTTAAAACATATGTAATACCACCATTTTAAAAAATAAATAATTAATCAATTTTAACCACCTATGTTTAACTGGCCAACCATAGTATTACTTACATGGCAAACTGGGCGAGAATTGAGTGAATAGTTTTCGAGATATAATGTAATATATTCATTTTTTTAAATGGGTGCTATTTCCAAAATGGCGAAGCAATAAAAATATTCACCTCAAAATTGAATGCTCACTGAATCTTCTGCCAGCATACAACATTTTGTTTAAATCGGTCGAATGGTTCCTGAGATATGACATATCACCCAAAAATTTTTAATGGCCGCCATTTTTAAAGTAAGTGCCCAACTTGGTTGGAAGCTATAAACGTCAGGCGTTAGTGCTAATAATAATACGCGTATAAAGTTTGGTGAAATTCGGTTCAAGCATTCAAAAATCAAAAGGGGGAACACACACTCACACACAAACACACACTGACACACCAACACACCCCCATACACACACAGACACACATACAAGAAAGTGATCTCATAAGCCTCTCTTTCGTTTGGAAAGAAGGCTAAAAACACATTAGAGGTGGAAACTAAAAACGTATAGATACTAGCATTTGAACGTGAACATAATATTAAATGCTATTCGTAAGCAGCTGCCACTAAAAGTATTGGATTATTTCAATGACAGCAATGCGACTAAAGATCTGCAGTGTGTTCGACAGCTTGGCTAGACAGTGGCAATAAATCCTGAGGTTTCCTGCGAAGTGGACTTGGGGCTAGGGCTTTGGATAGAAACTTATGAAACAGCCTTGGTATACATGACTCCACAATAGGGCACTAAATAGATACATGTTCGTCTCTTCACGAACGATCATGCGATCATGGAAAATAATTGCCATGACTGAACCTGAGCTGACAAACTTCTTGGCCGCTCAAGGTCAGTCGACCAGGGGTGATCCTCCCACTATCTAGTGCCAGTAGTATATCACGACTGTGCAATACTGCCTAGTTCGCAGTAAGTGTTGCCAATATAGATCCCCCCCCCCCCACCCGCTATATCTAGCTATTTTAAAGTTCAGTTCAGCTGCGTAAATATTTTTATCCCGCGTGGCGAGAATCCCCCCCCCCCCCCACCTGGGATCTTCTTCAGTGTGAGAAAAACAACTACAGTCCATTCACGACTTGAACAAACACATTGCCATGTGACTGCCATGTAGCACCTGTCAAAAGCAATGTTTACATTCCATTGTGTGTTTGTTCGTATACTTTCGCTACACCTAAACATAAACACTGACAATTTAGGCCCATAGCATTATTTAAGTCAGCTTTATGACGTTTTAAAAATATGGCTGAATTTGACGATAGTTGTTAGGTTATTTTACCCGATGATTCATAGCTAGCCACGTTTTAATATTTTTATTTTTATTGAATGGTTTTATAAATGAGTGGTGTTTAAATAGCAAAGTTATAATTAAATTTACTATGGTTACTTGACTTTCAATAGTTGTATAAGAATCCAGCATTTTTAATGGAAAATAGCTTATTGTTATATGTGGTCTGGAGGGATTTTTTGAACACCAGTTGGCAACACTATTCGGTGTTACAGTGGCCACAGCGAGTTAAGCAAAATATTTGTTACTTCTTACGTGCGTCAAAAGACAGGGAAATAATTAATTAAAATTCAGTGAATAATTGCAAGACGCACATTTTGCTAAATAAGTAAGTGATTATCCTAAGTCTTTATCTTTAACCGCTCCTGTTTTACATTACTAAGTAGAGCGATGGCAGCGATAGTAGTGCTTCTCAGTCTTATATTTCAGTGGGTAGCTAAACAAACAATTTTTAATTTGTACACTACTATACAATTTGACAATTTTGTTACTTAATTGTGTACGTATGAAGTTATTCTGCCAACACAGCGTAACCTCTTGGCTGTTGATAATTCTCGCCATCTGGAAACAGCGCGCGTCGTGCACATTTCACTGCAATCTAAGAGTGAGACGCAGTATAGCATAAACTGAATAATATGTTTTCAGAATAGAGAATATTTTTGTTCTTCAAACTAACTACCGGTACTATGTTTTTTCAGAATAGAGAATACTATAAATTCTTCCCCTAGCAGGGGGCTAAAGTGATTTTACAGCTTCATTTTTATAATAATATTCAGTATGTTTATTAAATTTTTCTTGAGAATAAAAGAATTGATGACACATATCACATATATAAGCTTTACATTTATGATTATCTTTTTGTGCTGAAACTGACCTTGATAAATCTTTAATCCAACAATAATGTGAGTTTGTATAATCATTGAAATAAAGTAAATTTATGTGCTTATCCTTTTTACTTTTGGTTAGTTTTAGTGGATATGCCATGGATTTCTTAACTTCATATTCGATAGAGTATACATTTTTGGATATGTCAATTTGATTTTCTATTTTTGGTATATCATCAATTTTAATTGGATATTCATATATATATCAATTACTTTATCAATATTAAGCCCAACATTTTTATATTTGGTTACTCTATCTGAACGGCTATCTGCTGGAAACAGTGCAGATTTTATTGCCCAAAGAAAGCATTTTGATAATTGTTTTTAACATTTATGCATGCTTTCTTAATCTTTATAAATTCAGGTAGTTCAATATATGATGATCCTTTTTATGGATTATACTCATTTATTGCTGATTGTATCCCCATTATTCTATCTAAAGTCCACCCCGAACCTTTTTTTTGGAATTCATAAAAATTTGTAATTTTTTCTTGTATTATGCATTTATAAATTATTTTAATATCTTCATCATTCAATATCGTATAATTTAGTGATTGAAATATAATTAATTCAACTTGATTATTTTCTTGCTTGTGACTATTGATATATAATTTAATTGTAGTTTTCAACCCTCTAAATTTTATAAGATCTTCATGCATTTTCTCAACTACCATATTTCTTACTGAAGTCAAAAAATGTATAGGTTGTACAAAATTAAAAGAATTTTCAATGCTATATGTTGATATCCTACTTTGAAAAGTTTTATTAACTAAGCAAGCTACATTGGTTTACTTATTACTTTTATTAACGAAAACATTAGTAGAAAATGGGAACATTTATTTTAATTGTTTTTTTTTTTTTTTTTAGCTTTTCTATATTTTATAGCGTAATTTGAAAAGGACAAGTTTTAAAGTTTCTTTTTCTTTGTTGATTTATAATAAATGGTATAATAGCTGCAATGAAATCAGCTTTCCATAGCTTGTGCAAATATTTTATTTCAAATCTTCTACCTGTCACTGTTAACTCTCTCACTGTCTTTTCGCTCCAGACATGATTTACTTTCGAATACTTCATATTTGTTTATTTGAAGGGAAAACATTTTATATACAAAATAAAAAATACAAGAAAAGATATAGTGGAATAGCATCGAAAAGATGGTAAAATTATTGGGAAATCATATTTAACTTCATGTTAAGACGACAATTCTTAAGATATTCACAAAAACAAATTTTACTCATAGTTGTATGTTGATCCTTACAAGATTTATTATAAGAAAATAATTGTATAGATTTATTCTCAATACAAACTGTGCATGTTTTTGTTGGATAATTCTCTCTTTGAATGTAATTTAGAATATCTATTGATGTGTTGTGTGATTTAGTTTTTTTTTTTTTTTTTTTTCTTTTTTTTTTTTTTTTTTTTTGAGGTTTTCGAGCTGTAGATTATAAATATATTTTCTACATTCGCATAGTACTTTCTCTTTTTTTAACTCATAATGATTTTTGGCATATTCATTCATACATTTTTTTTGCATTTTGTAGTAAGTTTGTCTATAGTAGCTTTATGTGGATAAAATGAATCGATAGAATTGTTCTCAATACATACTACACATGTCTTAATTGAAGAATCATTTTGAATTTCATTTGTATTTTACGTTTTAATATTTATATGCATTTTGAGAGATAGTTTAGAAACATATTTCCCACATTCGCATAGTACTTTCTCTTTTTTTTTAACTCATATTAATTTTTGTCATATTCAGCACATTTCTTACAAGTGTTAGAATGCTTGTCTTTTGTGTATTTATGTTTGTGAAAACTTTCTATATTTAATACTTCGCCACATTTTTTACATTACTGCTTAGATATAGTTTCAATTTTATTTATTAAGAAAATTAATTAATTGAGAGAATCAAAAAATATTTTTCTTTAATAATTTGTTTCTTTATAAACAACACAAAAAAAATGGAATCTTTGCTCAACAAGTTGATCAATTCACTGGAATTCACCAAACTGCAAGATCTAGAAAAAAATAAATGGTTTACTGCTACAGATTTCGAAATTAATGATTCCAATTTTGGTAAAAAATTAATTGTATTCTAAATGGCAAACTTAATATTTCATTGCCAGAGCGCTATGTCCAGATACTTGATAACAATTATTTGAAATTAATAAATGAGGAGGTTTTTATAATGTATAAAGCTTAAAAATATATATAACGTCTATCAATTATATTTTTTAATATTTTCATTTCATTTTGCTTATTTCGCTTGATTTCCTCTTAAATTGGCTTGCTCGCTTGCAAAATTGCTATTTATAGAAAACTTGAAAATTTGCTTGAAAATCGATGAATTTGCTTTATTTTAGTTTAAAATGTAATGTTTTTAAGGTGGCACAAAGCCTGCACGGTATTACTGGAAAAAGTGGTAAATTTGCTTGATTTTGTGATAAATTTGCTAGTTATTTTTGAAAGCATAAGTTAGTTCGGCTGCGGCGAAGTGGACATGGAGCAGAGATGAAACGCGATGGAGAGAATAAAAGTACCCACCGTTATAAAATCCTCGCGCCGACGCATCGCCCGCCATGTCACCCACACGCGAACATGTGTGTGCTGATGACGCGCTGTTAAGGCTGTTCAAGTACCTAGCATTTTGCTTTGCATTTTATGATATTTTCCGGTTTTCCTATACTATATATATATGCCTAGGCCCTACTTGATACAAATGCCAAATCAGTTTCAAAATAAGTCTCGCATAATTTTTTAGTAGAATTATAATCATTTTAACCTAAAAATTTGAGCCAAAATATTTCAAAAACGTTATATGAGCACAATGTTTGATTTGAGCTAAAGTGTTTTCCGAAGGTTTAGGAACACCATGAAGAAATTTCTTTGAAGTGTGGCATTTTGTTAGCCTGCGGTTAGGGTTTAACTTATAGCTATTTGGTATTTCGATTATAATGTAAAACTTACAATAAAATGAAAGCCTAACCATTGGAATAAAATTATATGAAATTTCACCTCATTCTAATGACATTAACAATTAATTTGAACTGTAGCCAAATATGACATTCATGCAGATTTTTAAAATTTGTACGCCATTATGAATAAATGTGAAAGTCGTGTATTTTCCTTCATTAATTTTTGTAAATAAATTTTCCATGGTTTTATTGTACTTATTTTAATATATTATTTGATGTAATAAAACAGAATTATCAAATATCCCAAAAATATCGTAAATAAATTTTAGCACTTGAACAGCCGTAAGCTTTCCAGTCACGATACCTGATAAGCCTATACGGGAAATGGCAAAGGAAGAATCTTTAGTGATCTATACTGTATACACTTGAAAACTGCGTAAACACGTTCATGAGATGTTCACGGTAGACTGAGCACTTTTGAAATACCATGCTTCCATTTTAATTCTCGGACTACATTTGTTGCAGGCACGGGAGTCGAACCCGTAACATTAATTGACGAAGTGCTGTTCTGGCACACTTGCTGTGAGGGAAGCTAGGGAGAGCGAAGGTGGTGGAACTTTAAAAGGCCGCTGGGGCCTGACGACGTTAAGGAGAAGTTCGGTTCTGGGTGCAGGATAGATTCGGAGGTGATATTGCACGCAGCGAACCTCAGAGGTTCCCCCCATTACCAGCCTATTAATTGTTAATGTGATTGTAGCTTTGAAGAGTCAAGTTTTATTCTATAATATTTGTTGTGATATTCCAATCTATAATCATTCGGTGTTTGCTTATTTATGTTTTTGATATCCTTTATTGCATGAGAAGAAGGAATGAGACAATTTGTAGCTTTTGTAATTATTCTTGTGTTATTGAGCCGTTTACCCCCCAGACCAGAGTCAAGTGACGTATCTAGTAGGCATTCCCAGGTAGGGCGTTACACATTGTGTCATTGTGCCATATTCATTTTAACACTTGTAACAAATGTGCTGAACATGACAAATATCAATATGAGTTAAAAAAAAAAGAAAAAAAAAGAGAAAGTACTATGCGAATGTGGAAACTATGTTTCTAAACTATCTCTCAAAATGCATAAAAATAGTAAAACGCAAAATACAAATGAAATTCAATATGATTCTTCAACTAAGACACGTGTAGTATGTAATGAGAACAATTCTATCGATTCATTTTATCCACATAAAGCTACTATAGACAAACTTACTACAAAATGCAAAAAAAATAAAAAAAAAATGTATGAATGAATATGCCAAAAATCATTATGAAGTAAAAAAAGAGAAAGTACTATGCGAATGTGGAAAATATATTTATAACCTACAGCTCGAAAATCACAAAAAAAAAAAAAAAAAACTAAATCACACAACACATCAATAGATATTCTAAATTACATTCAAAGAGAGAATTCCAACGAGTCCATCACGTAAACCTGTGAAATTATTAGAAATGTAAAACTTTTTACAGATTTGCTCATTTATACACTCAAAAGCTTTAAAAGAAAACAGAAATTGAATGAAATAATTTCAGTATCCAACAAATGTTTGCTCATCAAATTTTATTAAATGTTACGACATGGAACTACTTTCACTTCGTCGATACCAACTTAACTGGGCGCGTGCCAGATATGTTCACGTTCAAACGTAGGCGCTCCGACACTTTTCAGTGGTTGGTTTCGAAAGTGCTCACTTTACCGTAAATAGCCTTAAGAAGATGCCATTCGTTGTCGAGATTGTATAGACAGTTAACGGTAAAATGAGAACTTTTGAAAGACCTGCTTAAGATCTACTAGTATGCACATTGTGTATTCTTCCGCCTAATGTAAAATTAATCTTGCCATGAGCCTCGTAACTTTATTCATGCGTCGGTAAAGTGAAAATGTGAAATTTTTAGAAATGTGAATTTATTTAAAATCGGCTAATTTTTACACATCGATTCATGAAAAAAAAAAAAAACAGAAAGCGAAAGAAATCATTTTAATTATCATAGATGGTTACATAACACTTTTTATTTGACGTTAAGATATGGAACTACTTTCCATCCATCGTTACATACTTTACCGGGGCATGTCACTCAGTGCGCCCGTTAAAATATGTGCAAGTAGTGGGAGTGACATTTTTCTATGGTTAATTTCAAAAGTTCTCACTTTATCGTGAACAGCCTTTATTACGTTGTCTCCTAACAGCTACTGACATTGTATGTTGTTCATGGTACAGTACACAAGCACTTTTGAAATCAACCTTTGAAAAAAAATTCACTGCGGGCTTCCAGTTAGGTTGGCGGGGAATTATGAAAAATATGGTCACGTTTTGGCGTCGTATTGAAAGTGAAACGTTTTAGTACATGACAACTGAAGTTAATATTTTTGATTTTATAATCATAAGAGCACGGGTTTCCATATTATTAAGAATGTTGGATACCAAAAAGTAACTTTTTATAATTGTGTCAATTACTGTCCATCTTGTTTGCATTATTCGTAAAATCCAGAATTTTCAATTTTGCTGTACCTAGCTATAATAACAAATATTAACTAAGATATACCAATTAAAACATTTTCAATGTGAACTAATGCCGTGGGCTACTGTTTGACATATAAGTAATCACCAAATTACAGTTCATGCATTCAAAAAATGTCAAAAATATGCAACAATTATTATATATTTAATTTATTTTTCATGGGTATGGTTTTTTATTTACTGACTACTGGTGTGTCACACAGTAGCGCATGGTATTAGTTTATATTGTAAACGTTTTCATTTGTACAACTTTGTGACTTAGTTGTTATTATAGATGTGGCAAAACTGAAAATTTTTTAGGATTTTTCATCGAATTTAAAAAAAAAAAATTAAAAATATAAAATGTTCTTATTCGGCGAAAACAGCATAACATACAATGTGTACGAGTTGAACAATGTTTCGTACAAATATAAAATAGTAATTTTTTTTTCGAATGCAATATAATTAAATTTTTTTCTTCTTAAAATTTCGCGGAATTTCTTGAATTAAGCATCAGTAGCCAAGGTTCGTAGCAGAGTTAAGTTTACATCTGGCGGAAATATACAAAACCAAAATAAAAGCAGATAATAAGCAGAGATTTAAAAAGTGCTCAGTTAACCTTTGAACAGCCAATAACATCAAACACAAACATATTTTATAATTGATCCGGATAAATTACATATTATTTCGCTGATATGATTAGGGCAGTTTAAAATTTTAAAAATAGTTGCAACATCTAAAATTAAACATTTATACGCGCGACAATGTTTGCTATGTGATCGGGATGTGTGTGTGTGTGTGTGGGGGGGGGGGGGGGGGAATTGATAGGAAAGAAGAGGGAAAAAAATCTTCGTCTCACGTTCGGTTTTTAAAGACTTAATCGTATGCTGTTATGAAGCAACTGTACGGCAATGAGATGCAACTTCGTGTATAGCCTGTTTACAGTAAAGAGGACGCTTGAAACCTTTGGAAAAAATCACTTCTCATAAAATACATACAGGTTGTGCGCAATCATGTAGGAAGCCGTAGTGAAAAGGAAATTACAGCTCAAAACCATCACAAAATATCCCACTGAAATTATGCCCTAAAGTCGATAGTTACCGAGTTACAGACCTTCCGACATTGTACCACACGATTGGTGATAGTCGATGTTAAGGGGAACGGTGCATGAAAGCAGTATATTTACCCGATTATCGATCTATGTCGTTTTCCAAAGAGTTTATCGAAATTTTTGGCTCGATACGACGTAAATATTAAATTTCAACACCTTTTTACGTTGTTAGAATTTCACTGCCTTCATTATTCTCGGAGCGCTGGTGGAAGAAAATAAAGGATATATTTTAATGAACGCTCTCCGGGGGGTATCTGAGGATCAGCGTCTAGTAAGTGCTCGTTCACCAGCCGGTAAGGCCAGCCAGTAGGGGATCAGCCTGAGCGCGCGTAGCCAATCAGACGCAAGTTCCGGTCTCAGAGGCTTGGCGCCAGCCACTCGGCGGATGTGTTCGCCCACGTCAGAGCAACAAACAGCTTGCATGTGCTCGCCTGGAGGTGGATACGGAGCAGAGACGGATCGTGACAACGCGAAGGGCGGGACAAACTGAGAAATCATTCTGATCAACAGAGAAACCTCCGCCATGTTACCTATATGCGTACACGTGCTGTTATGGAAGAGAGAGAGAGAGAGAGAGAGAGAGAGAGAGGAGAGAGAGAGAGAGAGAGAGAGAGAGAGAGAGAGTGTGTGTGTGTGAGTGTTAGCACTGCAATCCCTATATCTGTGACGGTCTGACGTAATCGCAATATAGGCTCTGTTCACGGTAAAACGAGCACTTTTAAGGCCCTGGTTACGTCAGAGAAACAAACAGCTTACATGTGCTCGCCTGGAGGTGGACACGGAGCAGAGACGGATCGTGACAACGCGAAGGGCGGGACAAACTGAGAAATCATTCTGATCAACAGAGAAACCTCCGCCATGTTACCTATATGCGTACACGTGCTGTTATGGAAGAGGAGAGAGAGAGAGAGAGAGAGGAGAGAGAGAGAGAGAGAGAGAGAGAGTGTGTTAGCACTGCAATCCCTATATTTGTGACGGTCTGACGTAATCGCAATATAGGCTCTGTTCACGGTTAAAACGAGCACTTTTAAGGCCCTGGTTACGTTTGTCGTATCAGCCATTTTTTTTTATCCTTCCACCACTTTTCAACATGAATATTGCCATGTAAGTAACAAACGTAGTGCACGGATTTCACAGGACTCGAAAGTTAACGTCTAAGGCTACGATTTAATGACTATTATTCCAAAACGCGAGGGCATCACAAATTGCCTACTTTAAGGTGAATAGCCTATAAAAGGTATACCTACAAGTACATACCTCAAGAACCAATATCTAAATTCAGACATCTTCCTAGTTGATCACCCACGTACATCCACACTGTCGAAGCACTGGAGTCTAAATGGATTCTCACGTACCACAAAAACTTTCCTATCTCTACATGCAATCGTCCTTCCTTCGTAACTCGGGTATCAGATACAGCGGATTACATTTCCCCGCTCCGGCGCTCGAGTTCGATTCTTTCTCACGTCGAAAATACCAAACAGGCAAGATTGTATTACACGTAGCTTCCGGTTGCTACATCGGAAGTCGGATTACGGGGTTAAACTTCACGCTGCAGACAGTCACCCAAAAAAAAACACGATAACTCTTGCAGCGGGGGCCGCGGTGGCTAAGCGGCTAGACCGCTGCTCGCTTCACAACGAGGCGAACCGAACTCGATAGCCGGTAGGTTCGGTCCTGCATTTTCACACGCGGGGGACGTGCTGGAAGACACGGCTGGTCGACGGTTTTTTCTCGGGGTTCTCCTGTTTCGGCATCCCGGTGCCGCTTCATATTCCCCTCGCCTTAACCTCGTAGGCTCTGCGACGTTTTCTGTGAAATCGTGGTTTTGCGCATGAACGCGTATCTCGGTAAATACGACTTCTCGCCAGAAAAAAAAAGTTTTCTTTATCCGTCTCTTTTTACTTTTATTATGTTAGGTGTATTAATAGCGAAAAAAAAAAAATCGTGAAAGTGGTCAGAGATCGCATTTTTAAAGCTCGCCTATCCAGTTTCGTTAAGCGGAAAGACAAAAGTACGATTATACGCACGTAGTTTGGTCTGAGTTAAAAATGTTTTAGACACACACACACACACACACACGTTGACGCACACACAGGGCCTACACACTCACAGTAAAGTGATCTCATAAGCCTATCTTTAGGCCTACATCGGGAAGTAGGCTAAAAATGGACAACTCTGACAAAAGCAGGAGGGTTGGCACCCCTGCTTGGGATCACAGGTTATAATCATACGTTTGCCATTAGAACCAATTTAAAAAGCCTTGAATTTAGATATGGATATTGTTGTTATTCCGCCATTTTCTAAGATTGAGTTATATAATTTACATGTCAAACACTACTCAACCAATTATATCATATTTTGCATGTAAGCAACACTACGACAGGTCTTGTATTAATATACTATTTCAGTGGATAAGTCACTTATTTTTAAAATGGCGGTTGTTCAAATATGTTATGTTTATTTGCTATAGCCTATATAACAAACAGATCACCCAATTTCGAAAAAAAATTTGTATAAGCATACTCAAAGAATCTATTACAAACATATATTATGCCAAAACACAATCACTTTTAGTCGCCATTTTGTAAGATTAGTGTCTACTGAATACATAAAGATTTCATGTCTTGCCGTGTAACCATAAACCGATTCCTACCAAATTCGGTAAACATGTAGTACTGCGGTATGTCATATAAATTTATGTTTTAAGTGCGTCAAACCCTTATTATTAAAATGGCTAATATATAAAACAAATTTAGCGTTTTATGTTTAATACACGCAACCAAGTTAACCAATTTCAACTTTAATGTGTACGGAATCTATTACAAACATCAAGTGCATCTATGCCGAGCCTTATAGTACGCCATTTTGCATGATAGCTCTACATGACGAAATATAATTTTTATGTTAACTCTCGGGAAAAAATTATTCTATTCTTACTCAATTTGGCAAACATGTAGTTCTATGACAGGCGATGTAAATTAATGTTTTAAGTGGATAAAACGATATTTTAGAAACCACATTAGACTATCAATTTGAACCTTACTTTGTGTGCTGGCCGTATGTCTTACAACAATCATATATGTAGGACTATATATATATAATAAATAAATCAATGTTATACGTCATACCTCCAGAAAGAACAAACATAACGCTTCCAAATTATTCAAACAGGTAATACTGAGGCCGGAGATCTAAAGCGGTGTATTTTAAAAGAACTAGGCACTTTTCCAAAATGGCTGCTATAGGGTATATGTTATACAACATCTTCGCAACCATGGAATAACTTTCAACTTAACTTTATGTGCTCACAGTGTCTATCAAAACCATCAAATGTGTCAACACGGTTTTTTTTGGAACATTTTTTTATACTATAGTGCCACGTGTAATATCATAGTTTACATATCTCATACTGAGAAATAACCAACAGATTACTACCATTCTTGGCAGACAATTAGTGCGACGGTAATATATGTGTATATTTTTAAGAGGGTCAGATAAACATTTTCAAAATGGCCACCATATATACTTTTTAAGTTTGTATTCATGCGATATCTTTGACAACCATCTATTGTGTCTATACAGAGCCTCATTTGTGCACCATTTTTTAAGACAGCACCTCTTGAACACATAAAATTCAATGTTAGCTTATCACAGGAATAAATAAAATTATATATACCAAATTTGGCAAATAAGCTGTAATACCATAGACCAAAAAACGTGTATGTTAAATTAGTCAGACACTTATTTTAAAAATGGCGACTACATCAGAAATTTAGATAACTTTTTCGTATCGCTTTAACAATTTAACCGAATTCATCCAAAACTTGTATGCTGACAGTATCTAATATTAAGTTCGTATATAAAGCCTCCTTTTTTAAGCCTTTCAGTATAATAGAGCAAAATGAGAAAATAAAATTGTTATGCCTTATATTGGGTATCATTTAAACTATTTGCACGAAAATCTTCACACAAGTAGCTCAACGGTAGGACATGTATACTAGTGTTTAAAGTGTCTCATATATGTATTTTCAAAATGACGGCCCTGTTAATATTTCAGGTTAGATAACCCTTTCATTCGAACTATTATCTGAATTAGTACACCCGAAGTTGATGTTTCGAATCCTACTCAGTAATTCAAATGATTGCACGCTAGGTGTTCTGGGCTCAAGTGCCGGGTAAGTTATGTGTGTATTTGTATTTGTTATTCACTACTACTGAATATTTGTCTGGTTCCATCTCTATTGCTATTGCCTTCACCAAGACTTCGAGGCTTTCCTACTATCTAAGCTTTAAGAACTTCATTGAACATGATTAGCGCCCATGTAGGGGAAAGCTGGCTCATTAGTCATATTAGTAAGTACTTATTCGTTAGTTTTTCCGCTCCCTGCCACGATTTTGATCGAAAACCTTAATGCCGACTTATTTACATGTTTTACCGATTGTTTCCCTGCGTCTACTAGCTACAAGAAAACGCGAATACAACTATTTATTTTTTGTGTTGGTTATCCTGATGGCTTTCTAAATATGGCATACGGTGTAGAGTATAGTTAATTCACGATGACTCCGGCCTTTTCTGAAGCCCTGCTAAATTTATACTTTTAGTTACAGATTACGTATACTTCCACTACATGTAAACATAAACACTGCCATGTGACTTCTACTTTTTTATAACTTTCAAATTCATTGGTTACTGTTTACAACTGTTCAAATATTTGTCATATTGCAGAAACCATTTCCTACGAATGTTCACAATTTAACCTATAACAATATTTAGGTCAGCTTTATAACAATTTGTTACACACAATATAAGCACGTTACACATAATACACACCAATATTTTGACACGACGGTGTTTGTTACAACTGTGGCGGAAACAACAGTAGTATTTAACCTGTTGTTCATATATGTTTGGAATAAAAATTAAAACGAAGAGACAACCAGTTCAACGAAACGACACAGTAAATTCAAGCACGCATCTCGTGTCGCTTATTTATTGTATTACGAAGCATCGACAAACATAAAAGATAGTGGTGAACATGGAAACACATAGGCCGGTACCATGACATTTACGCCGCTAATATGTGCATGCATTGGTAATTACTGGTTTGTAGGTTTATTTGATTATTTATTTAAATTTATCTGGGTGGTGAAGGAATGGCATCAGTGTATTATGTACGCCAACTTACATATGTGGAGCTTGCGGGCGAGTTGAAATTACTGCAAAAAAACTCTGAATAAAATCTTCTCACTAATCATACACATCGTGAATTATATCTAGAAAAAATGTATCCCTACCAAGCACTGTGAGCAATTTAACTAGCGAAATGCACAGACAATGATTAAGCACTTCCCGGACAAATACAGATTTTCCAAACTTGCATTTTGAATTTTAAACAGACACAATAGAAATGACATCAGGAACTCCCCGAATACAACCTACGATTCAAAGCGGACACAATAGCATATGTCTATTCTGATAATAAAAATATATAACGATCTGCAGGAAAGTAACTAATGAAAGAAAATCTTACCCCAAATGATTTGTTTCAAAATAATCAACTTACATCGAAGCATAGACCTTAATCCCACATCAGATTATTTACAATGGAAAAAATGCACAAACATCCTCGAAGAGAAAATTATATTTAAAATAACGGTCGTACTGAAAATTTCCATAAAGTGTTGTAAATTGAGCGCACTTGTTAACACAAACTGTATTTTTAAACTGCTACGAAGTCTCGTCTACTGAACACAGAAATGGGGGTTACACGATAAACGCACTATAACACAAAAATTTATTTTTTGGCTGATAATGTAAAAAAAAAAAAATCCCCGAGTTTTATATTAAAACATGTATATTATAAAATGTTAATCGAGGCTATCACTAGAGATGAAGGCATGTGATTCGCTGCTCGTGTGCGATGGCCGCTGGTCCATAGTTGTGGTAACCTGCGATCATAACCTTGGCGGCCGCCAACTGTCTACCCGCCTGGTGAAAACGAGAGAGGGCTGTTGAGGTAATCATCCATCAAGTCCAAGCTTCTATGAACAAATGAAGATGGTGCGGATTGTCCAGAGAGCTTCAGAATGGATGATGGCTGCTTGTAGCCAACCCCTCCCCCCCTCGACAGAGCGACGTGCCCTGGGGTTACTCACCCCTCTGCCCGCGATTGTCAATTTTTCGAAACTCAGGCAATATGGTGGGGACTGGACACAAGGATGCAGATGGCTCCTAAGGTCACTGCGCCCCATCCCTACCTCCCACTGCCACCCCTCACCAGAGTGTCGTGTCCTGGGGTCATTCACCCATCTTCCCAGATTGTCAGTTTATGCAACTGACTCAAGATGGCGACAACTGAGTAGATGTATTCAGATCAGAGGGCTGTCTGCTTATAGCCACCTCTTCCCACCCCATCCCTCAGAATCGGCCAGAGTCCAGAATGCCAGCCACCTCCTACACCTCCTCCCCCACAAGCCGTGTCTGTGAAGTCCTGGGGGTTAAGAACCCCTCCCAGCCCTAGTCGCGAAGGTGACTTGCCTTGAAATTCTAGTTTTCTGAAGAGCTCTGCTATCGGTCCAGCCTGGTGTTCGCAAAAAACTTGTTTACACATCCCAGTTTCAGCCCTGAGAAAGCTTTTTTTTGTGAGTTGGTGCCCCTGCAGTATCTGTTTAATGACAACGGACCCCTCCCCTGCTACAGTATTCAGAACGTGTTTTTCTAGTGTTGGCTTCCCTGCTTCGGCTCGCCATCCTGAAGCCCTCTGAATGCATACCCTGAGAGATTTCATCTGACTTGCTGTCGTTTCAATCTTATAAACAGGTTGGCTATATGAGCAACGAAATGAAAAAAAAATTACAACTCCCTGAAATCAAGTTCCCAACATAAGCCCCAGTTTTTTTAAAAATCCAAACAACTTTTAACTATAATCCAGAAAACTTATAAATTAAAAAAAACACAGAAATACAAGACATATTTTATTCACTCCTTAAAACATAACAGATTTTTTTTACAAGTATTCGAACAAGACATATTTTATTCACTCATTAAGAAATGTTTTATTTTGTACTATCAATTCGACGTATATTTATTCGCATAGGATAGAAAAAAATATTGGGAGAGAATTGCCATCTATTTTAACAACGAGATTTCGAAAGCCCATGAGGATGAAAGGAGACGAGAAGGGAAATGAGAGAGTCCTCTGAAAAAGACCTTGTATCAATGCCAACGTCTAACATGACATCTACACATTGCGAGAAATATTTTTGTTTTATTGTGTGATCCGCCCGGGGAGGTGAGCATGCTAACTGTTCAACAAGCACATTCCCTCTCTTTTTATGTCTAACCAAAAATGTTCCAACTGCAAAATGTATTCCATATAACATAAAATGTATATATTTTAATTTATTAATATTTTAACAGTTTTCTATGTAAGTTTAACAAAACCGTATGTAAAAAGGCGGAAATCATGTTTTTCGGAGTTGGAATATAGCGATTTTCAATTTCATTCTTACTTTTTTTACTAAAAGGTCAAAATTCTTGTAAATTTAAAGGAAAAATGTGGCCATTTTGAATCCTTACACTATATAAGTAGCATAGATAACGATGCCAGGTGTCTACTACAGGCATCTACACCAATGGGAAGCATATACACCAAAGGGAAGCGTTGACATTTACGGAAAGTGTTGATAACGTGAAAAATGCCAGGTGTCCACTACCACAACAGGTGTGCATCACGTCTACTACAGCTCCAGATGTCCATCACATGTACTACAGCTCCAGTCGTCCACACCAAGAACGATGCCAGACGTCTACTACAGCTTTGCTACATCTAGATCAACATCAATGCAGAATATACAGGGGATTTCATCTCTGCATCAGCTTGCAACAGGTACAATGCACCAAGGTCACTGCTGTGACAATTATGACTCTGAATGCATTGAAACATTCAATGATATTTTAGCTTACGGGAAGGCGAAAACCTTATTGAGTGTAGAGTGTTCCCCACTGCGAGTGTTGCCAAAAGAATTTATAATTTCTTGTGCGGGTCAGAAAATAAAATTAGTGCATCTGTTTCTGCCTGAACATTTACAACAAACTGATGAGGATATCGTATCCTATTTACCTAATGATGACTGTCCTTACGGCATGCCTGCCTTTGCTAATGATGGGAACCTGCAACATATGGGTAGAAATTGTATGCCATGCAGGCTAGAACAGCTACTTGAAGCTAAAATCATTTCAGATACAGCAATAGACTCATTCGGAGTCGATGAAGTAGCTTCCGAGGCGAGCACTGTCATTTTATAAAATTTTATATGACAGAGATACTTTTTTCTAAATAGTGTTCAAAGAAATAACGTAAAAATGATGTGCTATGCTCAAGGTTTCGAAAACTACCAAGACAACTACTTTGTAATGAAGGAAATGGCTATTTCTTATGCAACCAATGCTAATGACTCTAAAGTATTATCCCTTAAATCTCCCGGACCTTGGTACAGTTTAAAACCTGAAGTTAAAATGATGTTTCGGGAACAGACTTACGAGAAACATAACCTGAACTGGGACTCTGGTGACATAGCTTACAAAAAACGTTTTCAATATGTAAATGATGTGTTACTCGAAGACTATCCCATATAAGTGCTTGGGAAAATGCAGAAGGAATTTTAAAAACTTTAACCAATGCAGAAGTAATAAATATCAGAAGATACCACGACTTTTAGAGTACTAATTCAATAGTCAAATGCTATAATACTAAGCACTGTGAGGAAAAAAACATTCTGCTCACAATGTAAAAGCGTAGCTTTAAGAGAATATTTGAACCAACATCCTACCTATGTGTAGAGATATTAATTTTTAGAAAAATGGTTTGTTCCAGGTAGTGTAAGATTTCGAAAAAAATTGAGAAATTCGACCCTGAGAAGACACACTTTACTATTTTTCGAGGACATAAGAAAGTATGGGTCTGGTCTCTAGACAACATATACTTTCAAACACAGATATGTAACAGAAATGAACATTGGAACTTCGCAAAAATTTCCGGAGAAAGTGTGTATACAGAACGAGTGTTGTGAGATGAAGAAGACTGACCGCTTTTTAATATGTGGCCTGACAGCGAATTGCCCTGTTCTTCTTAGGACCTATGTTTTAAAAAATCGCAGTACAGAAATAACCAAAGAACCAGGTTTTCATCAAACTAAATATAAATTGATTAGAGAATTTTATGACACCACCAACACCTTATAGTCTGAAACATGTAATAATAAGGAACACATCACGCAAATACAATGTAGCAGCGGACTTTTCTTCGAGCGCCACGTGGAATGTGGGACTGTGAGGTTTGGAACACCATTGTGTGTGTAAATTTTATATAACAAAGTTATCGTTGAATAACTAATTTTAACTTGAAGAACATCTGTCTATATATATATATATATATATATATATATATATATATATATATATATATAGAAAGAGAGAGAGAGAGAGCGAGAGAATTGTACACCAGAGCTTCACTTACGATGGAGAGGTTAGACACATCACTTCAGTATGCTACTCTTATTCCAGGATATAGGCGAGTGTGGTTTCGAATTGAAGATGAAGAAAGTCCACTACAGATACAGATGTGCAACGAAGATGGACATTGACGTTTCTCCTTAACCAGCCCAACAGAAACTTTTCAAGTTTTCGACGTATGTTATGGTCGAAATTATTGTCCTTTGTATAATTTACATCCTGGCAGCAAGCTACCTTGTAACAAAGGTAAACTATAATTTGAAAATCACAGTGGATACATCACCAAATGCAAGTCCTACAAGAAAATCAAATACATTGTGCAGAAGTAGAGTAGTTGCTGTTCTCTTACTACAGTTTGGAAAGAACAATGCAACAACAAGCAACATTATACATACATTGGTGACCAATAATTAACTTATACCTGTGGCATGTGGCAATGCAATGTTTTTCAAAGCAAGAACACCTGGCAGACTATATATAGGAGTGTGCCTAGTATAAAATCGTCAGTCATAGCTAGGATATTCAACCCTACAGACGTATACGAGGTCCTACAAATTGGATACAGAAGAGTGTTCTTTAAACCGTACGATGGTATTCTACAAGTTCATGTCTGCAACGATATAGAACATTGGTGCTACCCTTTCGACAACAGTCTCGGGATTCATTTTGGCGAAGGAATAGCATGCAACGATTGTGCTGTGAGATATCTTCGCCCCGACATTAACTTGCCATCAACGTTAGAAGATTTGATGATTATCAAATCAAAAACGAGTAATCGAGTAGCAGCTCACCAGACCTCACCAAGGAATCACCATTTGTTAGAAGGAGACCTACGACGGGGACATCCACCATTTTATTTTCTAACAAGGAGGATTAGTTTTTCGCTGATGTATAATTTATATGCGTGTGAAGTGGCTAATTCAGAATAATGATCCCAATGTTCCCATTGTGCCCAATGAAATACAAGTATACATTTTTAAACTAAAGGTTTGCATTCTGTAACTTATAGCTTCTTATATTCACATTTTGTTGTTGAGGAAATGTGTGAGTCAGACATTCATTCCAAATGTACATATTTCTCTCCAACTTCTACAGCACGTAGTAAACCAGATACTTATGATGCCACTTTAACTAACTGCAATAGTTCTGAATGTCTTGTAAACCAGTAAAGCTCACATTCTGGCGTCGGCGAGACACTTGTGTGTGTGTGTGTGTGTGTGTGTCTGCCTTGTGTTGAGGAATGGAGAAAGGAGGAACTTGACATTTCACCTCCAGCCGTGTCCCTCCACCGTGCCTTTCCGCATCAAAATTTCTTGTTACAAGCAACCCGGGCTTCTCCAGTCTAGAATTGACTGCGCTTTGCGACCTGCCTCGCTTCGTCTCATCTACCTTTCACAAACGTTTGGAGCGTGCGGACTGCGACTAGCAAAATTGATTTGTTTTACATAGACAATATCGCATTTAAATTTTAAGCCCAGTTTGAAATAGCAAAAATAAAAAAAATAAAAAATCTTAAATGAGCTTTTTAAAAATAATTTTCAGTACTCCACAGTGTAAAAAAAAATTAATTTCTACACTGTAAAAAAATTCAAATTTCTACACCATCAAAAACTTTGAAGTAGTGATACACTGCCAAAAATTTAAGAATTTGACACCGTTAAAATTATAATAGTTTTATGTCATCAAAAATTTATGGATTTACACCATCAAAACATATAAATCTTTTGAAAATAAGTTTACTATGAAAGCGGTATGTATTTCACCGTTACTGTTGATCTGCTTACCACCTTCACGACTGTGGTGTTACGCCGTGGCTGTTGATCTACTAGCTGCTATTGAGATCCAGGAAAACCATGTCCTTTTATTTATTTGGTTGCATGCGGTTTCGCTAAAAAAAAATATTTCGGGTGTCTAAGTTATGGACTTTTTCGTAACCCATTTGTTAATAATTAATTGTGAATTATGAAGGGGGTGGGGGGGGGGGAATATAAATGGAAAACTTTGTAAGCATTCACATATAGCCTACGTATATTACTTAGTGGTGTATCATTCCTCCCATCAGATGTATGTTTGTTTCGAACAATGAATATCCCAATAACATAATTTTATTTGAATATCCACATTATCATTATTTTGCATTTTGTGTGTTAATACAATACAGATTTTTTGGCGGTTATTGCAAAAGAACATATCACATAAGAAGATACTCGTTATTGTTCAATTTTTTTAAATAAATATTTATGTATTTACTACCCAGAATTCAGGTTTATGTATGTGTATGTGTGTGTGTGTGTGTGTAAATATATATATATATATATAAGCTTTCCAAATTGTTTACTGTTAAATTGTTATAACATGCTAATCAGAGTGGTGATTAAAAAATATTATGCTATTACTAAAATTTTGTTGAAGGAAAAATGACTTAGGGGTTTGGCCTTTTTCTCTTACTATTTTAAATAGGACAACATTGGTTGCGGAAGATGACCCGCAGGTTTTCCTTTTCGGGTATCCTCTACGAGCGGAGTTGAGAACGTTTGGATTGCTTGCCCTTTCCAGTGGGCTTATGATTCGCGTTGCTCCCCTGTGACGGGAGGGTGGCTCACTATGACGTGGATACGGATACGGATAAGGATCTCGGAAAGGAGCACGTAACGTACTGCGTGCTCAATATATACCTACAATGAGACGCATACGGACGCGGGTAACGCACGGATACACGTACGGAAGCTGGGCAACTCCTAACTCTTCCGTTTTCGTGAATCCATGCAGCCAATAGGAATCGAGTATTCGGTTTGTAGATATCCGTTTTCGCAGCCATTTCGGTATACACGGCAACAAGTGCTTCGATTTACCATTGCTATTATAATTCAGTATTAATAAATAAGTGTATATGGTTTGGCAGTTGTATTTATACAGCGTTAAATATTGTCAAAATATACTAAATAAGATGTGTACTTTATAAAAGTTATTTATATATTTAATTTGCAACAGCTGATTATCCTTTATTTTGTAATTTGCATGACTGCATGCTTCTTGGTATTGTAGAATATTAAATTTTCTCTCGTTCCGCTTACATATTCCGTGTCCGGTTTATTACGTATTCGTGCATTGTAGAACGGGCATTAGTTTTTCATGACGTAGATTCGCGTGCAGTAAGAGTACATGGTCCCGAGACTTATTTTTCTTTCGCGTTCGTGGCACGGCGATAAGGGCGACGATAACACGCGCGCACAGCGCCCTATCGCCCATGCGCGCAAGGCGCTGAACCAGCGTGCAGTGCTTCCGCCGTCACGATTTCCGGGGCCACGGTGGCTGAGCGGTTAGCCTGCTCGCCCCGCACCAAGGCGATCCGGGTTCAATCCCGGCCGGGTCACGCCCGGATTTTCGCATGTGGGAATCGTGCCGGACGACGCCGTTGGTCGGCCGGTTTTCCGTTCCCCCCCCCCCTCCTTATTCCGGCACTGCTCCATACTCACCTCAAACACCCTCATCGGCTCTGAAGACCTCGATGTTAAGAGCCGCCTAAATCTCTCCAAAGTCATGCTTTACTGTGCGCATTACGTCAGTAGGTAACAGTGGGACTTCACTGAACGGGATGAAAGCTCACAAATGCAAAGACTAATAACGGTGAAGTGATCCCTTTGTAAAATGTCCCCATATGCATGTATTGTAACGGGCAAACTGGGTGGCGCGCGCCCAGCAAAGTTCACCTCTTTTACAGGAATTCTTCGTTTTCGCATCATAATTTCGGATTCGTAGCATTTACTGACAGTGTACGAATATGGCAAATTTACATTGTACCAGTTGTTTAATATTTTTTTGTGCTAAATTTTATTTGTATGTTATTTGCTAGTTGGAAAATTTTGAGCACATATTAATATTTTTTTGCAAGGCGGAAATAACACACAGCACAAATTAAAATAAAAATAATTATAAAAACTGACAATCATCTATAATGAAACATTTCCAATAATAAGGGCGAAGACGAGCGTTGGAATATTGTAACAATTTTAATTTCCTTTCAGATATTTGTTTAATGCATGTAAATGTAAAAATAAGCAAATTGCTAAAATATTGTTGCGCGTTCGCACGGGCGAGTGGAGGAGAAGGAAAGAGAGTTGTTATATGGTAGCGACGTTAGCGGCCGGACAATTACAGGTTTCGAATTACAGACGCGCGCCGCAGAACTTGGTTGTGTTGTTTTCTGTGTTAATCTGAAGAATGTTCTGGATTACCGACCTCGTTCTCTCAGCGCTTCTCGGGGTGCGTAGAACCTTCCAGATGGTAAGGCGCGACACTATAAATATTACGACAGGTATCCGGGCCGAAAGTTGAATTGGAGTTTATGAATGAAGGAGTGGCTGAGTTCCGACCGATAGAGGAACTAGCGGCGACGAGCGAAAAGAAAGTCTGCGACTGATAGTATCAAGCAGTGAAGGGTGCGGCTGGCAGGGTAGACTATTGAAATAGATACGTAAGTGAAATACATTATAAATGATGTCAACAGCTAAACTGAATACGTGTTGATAATGAGTACGAGTTAATTGACTGTAACCTACAGAGACAATTAAGGACGTTAATTAGAGTTGAAATACTAATTAAATATTGCGCTCTCTGTTAAATAAAAAGAGTAAAAGGAGAGAAAGATTACCTAATGGTATAAATAATAGGGAAATGAATAAATTAGAAACCAAATTAAATGCATTATTTTTTGTTTTTATTAAGACTTCCATCCTTCACGAACTCCGATACGCCCCTCAGGCGTCCTGCATGCAACAATATTTACTTTCCCAATAATTACACAGTTTCAGTTGACCGACACACGAATAAAGTGATCAAACACGCGTTTATATTAATTTTTTGCATAGCGGAAGAATACACATTTGCGGATACAAGCAGATCCTATTCCTAAATAGGGCTTCCAAAAGTGTTCAGGTTAAGGTGGCCGCCAGGGTAGGCCGCCGAACGGTGTGCAGAGCTCTAGCAGAAAACGTTTTATTTAAAAAACCACCCAACGTGTCTGAGTGAAGTTTGCTTGATAATAACATTTATAAAACGTTACGCTTCTGTGTACTTTCTCAGTTCCTCCATTTTTCCCTAAGGCATGTTTTTGTGATAGTGAAAATGGCTCAAACGGGTGTATTCATGGTAATTTTTATGTGTGAACGTTCCGATACAAAACATTAAAAAAGGAATAGGGACGTGCGTCAAACTTTTATTTTTATTATGACGTCATAAAATGGCAGGTTATCCGATGAAAGTATCATAGAGACGCGTTATCGAAGGCAAGACTGCACGCAAGTTCAGTGTTTTGCGCGTAGAGGCGATGAGAGAGTTGCTGCACATTTCTCGGTCGCCCCTAGCGCTCCGACGCCTCTATTACTCGAACGTGCAAAATTCCTTCAACCATCCGGCCACCTTAAGAAGGGCTCTCAGAAGTACTCAGTTTACAGTGAACAGCGTACAATACAACATGGCTCGAGCAGCGCATATGGGTGTTGTAGCGCAGGCGGAGATAATGTTACGGATGGATTCTCAGTGTCTCGCCCAAGCAGAACACTTCACTGACACAAATCACTGACGAAAGCAAGATTATAGGCTCCAACTCGTCTACCAGGCTAACCCGGGCGAGTACGATTGTCACTTGAAACAATGTCGACAACGTGACAACATCCCTCTACGCTGACACTAAGTACACGTTTCAGTTGAGCAGGACTCTTAGAGCCACCCCTTACGATCCTGTCGTACGTAACACTCTTCAAGCGTGATCAAGAATGACTGGAAGTTTTCCTAGAGCGAGCCAGGTCTTGAAACGTGAAGTGGGTTCTCTATAAAGAATAAACGCTAATGCATTCTCTTCACTACTTTATACAGAGAATGAGTGAGTGAAAATATTTGGGCGGCTCTTAACGGTGTTGGACACAAAAAAAAAAACAAGATTTCTCTGTATTTAACATTGTTCATCTTGTACACCTTATAGATCATGTTTTCCTAGAATAAAACAATTTTACACTTAATATTTCTTTGGATAATTTGATGCAAAGTATTTTTTTTTCTTTTTTGCAGCAACCATAATAACAAATACTAAGTTTTACAAACGAAATAAATTACTAAGTAAACTAAAGCCATGACCTACCGCGTGACATATGATATCACCAAATAACAGTTCATACATAAAAAAAAATTAAAATATGGAAAAATTTATATTTATCTTACAATTTTTTTCATATACATATTTGGTGGTGACATAGACCTATACGTCATGCGGCAGCCCATGGCATTAGTTTACTCCGTAAATATTTCATTTGTACAACTGAGCTGGTTTATTATAGCTCAGCAAAACAAAAAAAAATAAAATAATAATTTGACATCAAATTATAAAAAAATATATAAAAGTGTAAATGATTTTTATTCGAAGAAAATATCATAACATATCATACGTACAAGGTGAACAATGTTTGATAAAAAAATTAAATTAATTAATTTTTGGGGTCAAACACCCTTAACAGCGAGGTCTTGAGAGCCGACGAGATCGTTCGTTACGATTCTCGCATCCGGGAGTGACCCAGCCGGGGATTGAGCCCGGTTCACATGGGTGGGATGCGAGCAGGCTAACCGCTCAGCCCCTGCGGCCTCTTATATATAGAAGTTGAACACATTACACTGCCTCTCGTAGCACAGAGCTGAGAATGACAAGTTCTCTGAGCCTGGTGCTTGCGATCCACTAGTATCCGATGCGGTACGCGAAGCGCCAACGAATGCAAGGTGAACAATTAGCGCACATTTCAAACATTTCCGTGCATTTACGGAAACGTTCACGGTAATGTACAGTAAATTTACGGAAACTCAACCCGTAATGACTAAAAACTGAGCAAGTCCGTCAATACAAAATGCGGAAAGTCTCAGTATTGCCTACAACCTCGTGGTTCGGGGACGAACATGCTGGATTTGTAGAGGTCGTTCAAGAAAATTAAGAAGTGTTTTAAAGTTCATCTAACAGAAATGGAATCTTTAAAGAGCCACATAAATTAACGGTTTACGTTGTTACAAACAAAAAATATCTAATGACTGCTGTAGTCTACAAGACATTTGTTTAGTTATCACAACCAATGAACTGTAGGCTTCGTGTTCGGCTATAGTAATATGACACGTTACAACCTGGACTATTAACACACTGCACAGTTTACTAGTCGTTTATGCACACAGACGATCCCTGGGTACTGAGTCTTGTCAGTGTAGGCCTGTTCGTTCTGTAATCAATCGTGGACGCTGTGTCTGAATGGAACAAAGTCATGGACAGATGAATGTAATAAGGCCTACCTAAAGGAGAATGGCAATAAAATAAAAAAGATACAGCAGATAATCGATATGTATTAGTGGCAATCTGTTCTACAGTATTATAGAAAGAAGTATAAAATTGAATATTGCAACCTCTGTCAGAAAGGAAATATACGAGGACCTTTACAAAAACAATGCAACTAGGCCTTATTATAATGTGGTAGGGTAATAAGGCCTATAGCTATAACATATACATATACACGTATTAACCACTATATTTATTACTTGAGATGAAAAACCAGTCGACTATAGTACTTTCACAATGAAATCCGCCACGGCGACAGTTCCCTTCTTCACTCTGATCGGCCGCATCGCGCCGCGCTATTGGGCAATCCGCTTTAAGGATCGCGGTAGTGAAATTCAAACTGAAACGCACTGCCCCGTGTCTTTGTGTCGCGTGTTGGGTCGACAGACAAAAATGCGTGGTCGGAGGAGTTGTTATGGCTCCCACCTGGTGCTTCAGTTGAGTTGAGAGATTTGGGCGGCTCTTAATAACGAGGTCTTGCACTCTTAATTCGAATGAGTGGGAAATCGCAGCAATTTAAACAAAAGTCGAGTAATTTTATCGATTTGAAGAAACTTTTTGCAGGTTTCTAGAAACCTCAATTTTCGATTCTCAAAAACATGCCAATTTAAGCTAAAATCATGAAAATTTAAGCAAAATACAAGCAATTTTTTTTTTTAAACCACCATGCTGAATTTGTGCGCATTCTAAAATATCAAATTTTAAACTAAAATCACGCAAATTAAGCTAAATTCAAAATGAAATATTAAAAAATATGTTTGATATATTCAAAATAATAGAATATATTCATTTTTAAGAGAACTGTAAATCAGGCATAGTTTTTATATTTTTATTTCTTTTAAACCTTTATATGTCATAAAAACTTCTAATTCATTGATTAATTTTAAAGTATTTTTGTCAAACATACCTACATAGCGATCTGGAAAGGCAAATTTGTATTTACCACCTAGAATACAACTAATTTTTTTCTCTCCAAATTTAGATCTGTATAGTTGAAATTCGATAGCAACATACTTTTTATTTTTTACTAGGTCATGTAGTTTAGTCAACTCAAATGAATTAAGATTAATTTTAATTTTAATCTTATTATTTTTATAGTGTTACTTAATTTTTATTTCATAATTTTTGTTTTTTACTTTTTACTTTTAATTTTAATGTTATTATTTTTAATTTCATTATTATTTTAATTTTAATAAAAATTAATATTTTTGTTATTAATCTTTTTCCTTTTAAACAAACACAAAAATGAAATCGCTGCTCAACAATCAAACAGAAAATAATATAGTTTATAATCGATAACGAAATACAAAATAAATAATGAATAGCCTTACACTGAGATAATAGATATGTTAAAACAGTACCTACAGAAATAGTTGGATTTATTTATTTCAATGACTGCAAGGCCTATTGCAAGTTTTAGAGAATTTAATCATGAAAGGCCTATTAAAACATGTGTTTGGCATTGGTCCTATATGGCCATTGAATTGATTGTACTGAAAATTTAATGTATATTAGGTTATCCGTGGTGGATATATTTTTGATAAGTATAAAGGCTTAACGATTTTAAAGTGCCCTTTTTACGATGTTTTCAATAATTAAAATGGGCTTGCAAGTTTATATACACTTTTCCATATATGTATCTGAGTTCCAGTAAGGGGAAATTATTGTGAGTAACATGTATTATGATAGAATTTTTACTCAGAAATTGTAGTGTTTTTAAAGAAGCTGTAGGTTTAACAGAGAGTCTTTAAAGGTTATGTGTCATCATAATGTTTTATCAGAATGTGTGTAAATTATATATTTTTACACATATCAAAGTATGTTTGAATACCAAAGAAAAGAAAAAAAAACTGAATAAAATAATAATTCATGCACACTTCATGTTTTCTGAACTTAGTTAAGCAAATGATATTCCAAACATATTTGAAAAACCATTTCTTGTTGGCTTCTGCCAGTTGTTTACTTATGCTTAAACCATTTTTAGGTTTGTGGGATTGGGTCTAGGAAACAGCAGGGGTCTGATCGTTTTAAAGTTTGCTGTGATTTTCTTCGGGATTATCCAGGCCGTGTAGCGGACCCGCTCCTACTACAATGTTTATGTAGTGGTAACACTCATTGTCAAACCCAGGAAGTGGGTTCCATTTCTGTAGTGGTTTTACATTCTCAATTCCAAGGGTAAGACACTTTATGGAGAATTCTCTTTTCCCTCTTCTGGAAGATTCTTCGGTAACCACACATCAGACTCCTCTAATCTATACATGGCGTCCTTTTCAAATTCTCCTAAATATCTCGCTGTTTCTCCATGAGATAAAATACTTCTTATGGTTAACTCTTCTTCTTCTATTTGCAGAGACCTACGTTACTCTATTCTAATGTCTTCAACCTTTGGACATTCCTGAGTCACATGCTGTACAGTGTCTACAGATCAGACAAAGAGGAGAGTCCGCTAAGTTATAGGCTATTCACGGTAAAATGAGCATTTTTGAAAGCCTCGCATAAGATCTGCTTGTATGCACGTTGTGTATTCTTCCGCCTCATCACTTTATTTATGCGTCGGTCAAGTGAAACCGAGAAATTATTAGAAAAGTAAATATTTTACAAATCTGCTAATTTTTACTCTTCGATTCATAAAAAAAAAAATTTTAAGAAATAATTGAGGTTATCACAAATAGTTACCTAACACTTTTCATTCGACGTTAAGATCCGGAACTACTTCCCATCCATTGTTACCAATTTTACTGGGCGCATGGTACTCAGTTCATCCGTTAAAATATATGCTGGTAGGGGCAGTGACATTTCTCTTAGGTTGATTTCAAAAGTGCTCACTTTATCGTTTAAAACACATGTTACTTGGCTTTAAAATTTCTGCGTCCTGTTATTGTCTGACCAAGATAATCGTGGAATCTTTCGCGAAAAGATTCCACGACCAGTTGTAACGCGAAACACGTTAGCTCATAGCCGATTTCGTGGTTGTATGATTTCAACTTTTACGCGTCTTAGATCTCTCCCACCCAGTCACCAACGTTCAGCGTCGAAGTAATTTAGTTCTGATTGGCCCAGTCGAGTATAAATTCTTTTTCACACGGACACGCAGCCCTATTAATAGCACACAAAAATGATGAAATAAAAAAAAAAATTAGATACCGTAACTATAAAAGTAAATTAATACCTTCAAACATTAATTTCGAATTGCGAAACTAATGGGCAAGTGTCACTGGATCTAGTAAACATAATACAGTGCAATCTATCGTGGAGCCGTTTAATAACGCTGTACTCACGGCCAAAGTTTAATTTTTTAACGTTGACAGGTCTGTACAGCGAGCCGCCGAACCAGGCCGAGGGGGTTGGGACAATTGCCTGGACTTTGCCTGTGGGAACGTGACACCGAAGAGAGGTTCATAGACTCACTGTAGCTATACCACTTCTCCGAAAAGAAGTGGCCGGTCCATTGTCCCAACGGGGCAGCAGTCGTGTCTTTTATTTCGAAATAAAAAAACGTTATGGCTTAACACAGCTATTCTTAAATTGTGGTGCGCGGATAACTGGTGTTCCTTGAACTTACAGTCAGTTGTCCGCTAGTAAATCCAATACATTTCGCATTCGTTAAAATGATCTAAATTTTCTCTAAGAATGTGACTTTTTTGTTTTTTAATGACGGTGGATTTTTCCAGATTTATTGTAAACTTACTCGAGACTTTAACGACTTGTACAGTGAAAAAATGAATAAAGTTTTATACATGAAAATATTTTGGTAGCTGGTTAAAAAAAAAAAAAAAAAAAAAAAAAAAAAAAACTGTTGGGAGATCAGCAAAACATGCTTACTTCATATCAGAGAGGTTATCTAAATCACATAGTATAAGAATTACTGCTGAACATTTTCTTAGTCGATGGCGGGGTCAGCGGAACCGGGGTAAGTTACCTGTACTCGCCTCGAGCGATCTTGGGAAACGACAGGGGACCGATCTCAGGACTTGTGGACCTTATTGGGGCGGCTCTTAACATCGAGGTCTTGGGAGCCGACGAGAGTGAAGCGAAGAGAATGCGGAGCAGCGCCGGAGTGAAGGGGCGTGGGGGTCGGGAGCACCGCGAGAAAACCCGCCATCGTCCAGCACGATTTCCACACGCGAAACTCCGGGAGTGAAGGCCCCCGGGGATGGAACCCGGATCGCCTTGGTGGCGAGGCGAGCGGCCTGGCCGCTACGCCACCGCTGCCCCACCCTCGGAGTAGAAATGAGAGCTTGAAACTGGCCTTCGGGCGCGAAACAATTTCTTACGTGCTTTTCGTGGTCAGGCGCCACTACGAAATACCCAGCCTCTTTGAATGACTTGTTTTCTATGAAATCTCTGCGATGGATTTCATACACCAGCCAAACGAGGCTTCATGAAAGTCTGATGGCCACGAAAAAATGTGTTCTATTACACACTGTTAGAAAAAAAAAATGTCCTTTAAATTACGTAAAATACCGGTTACAAATTATCGAGACGACTGCTTTAAATTACGATCTCTTCGCTCTTTTCAATAACGTTCTCTCCGTAAATTTCACATAAATCTTCCTAAATTCACGGTACGTTTCAACAACCTTGCAAGTTTTTATTTTAAATCTGCTAAAAAATAAAGTAACAAAAATAGTTTTACTTTCGCTATGTGGGTGATTCACTGTATATAAAAAGGACTATAAATATATAAAAAAATTGTCCTGTGGCGTGATTTGAACTCAGAAAAAAAATTTTGACATTCCAACACGTTATCCACTCACCTACCACGCTTTTACACGATTTCGCGTTGTAAATACGGATTTATATACAATAATGCATGTACCTCTCGGTATTAAGTCATGTTGTGATGTATTTCACTGTGTATAACAGAGAAATTTAAAAAAAAGTTTGAATATTTTGTCCTGTAGTGGGATTAGAACACGAATCGAAAACTTAAAACTCAATAACTCGAACCACTCACGTACCACACCTTTACACGACATAGATATTTCGAAAATATGGATTTTACATGGAAGTAACAAAAGTGAATGCCTTAGTTTCGAGTCGTGTTGAGAGAGAGAGAGAGAGAGAGAGAGAGAGAGAGAGAGAGAGAGAGAGAGAGAGAGAGAGAGAGAGAGAGTGTGTGTGTTTGATGTATTTGCGGTTGATAAAACGAGATTTTAAAAAAATTATGTAATTTTCGTTATGTACGTGTTTCACTGTGTATACAGAAGGTTTTATCCTGTAGCGGAATTCGAACAAGAAACAGCGAATTGGCACTCCATGAGTGGTTCGCCACTCACCTACTACTTACAAGAAGTAGACCTTAGTATTGTAAAGATGGGATTTTGTACGCTTCCGGTATCATCTGCATTTTTCGTGTCTCAATATCGAAAACCGCGAGTATACGAAGAGATTCAGTGATTGATATTTAAGGAGCTCATTTCCGTTACTTGTCATTACGGAGTGGCTTTCCGTAAATTAACTCTACGTCTCAGTAAAAGTTTCCGTAAATCTACAGAAATTTCTAACAGTGCATTAAAGCAGCGGCCTGCATTGAAAAAGAGCCTCTTGCTATTGATGAAGTCAGTTTCAACACTTCACCTCCGACAATATATATTTTTTTTAGCGTGCGGGTAAGTCGAGATCTCACCCCACCCCACGCCTGTACTAAGTACAGGCAATTTTGTACAAAGAAAATTGTTTTCCTGTAGGCCTTACAACAGCCTTCGTATTGAAACTACACTTACCAGCCCCGAAACTAATGTCATAAATTGTTTTCCTGTAGGCCTTACAACAGCCTCCTTATTGAAACTACACTTACCAGCCCCGAAACTAATGTCATATATTGTTTTCCTGTAGGCCTTACAACAGCCTCCTTATTCAAATTACACTACCAGCCCCGAAACTAATCTCATAAATTGTTTTCCTGTAGGCCTTACAACAGCCTTCTTATTGAAACTACACTTACCAGCCCCGAAACTAATGTCATAAATTGTTTTCCTGTAGGCCTTACAACAGCCTTCTTATTGAAACTACACTTACCAGCCCCGAAACTAATGTCATAAATTGTTTTCCAGTAGGCCTTACAACAGCCTTCTTATTGAAACTACACTTACCAGCCCCGAAACTAATGTCATAAATTGTTTTCCAGTAGGCCTTACAACAGCCTTCTTATTGAAACTACACTTACCAGCCCCGAAACTAATGTCATAAATTGTTTTCCAGTAGGCCTTACAACAGCCTTCTTATTGAAACTACACTTACCAGCCCCGAAACTAATGTCATAAATTGTTTTCCTGTAGGCCTTACAACAGCCTTCGTATTGAAACTACACTTACCAGCCCCGAAACTAATCTCATAAATTTTGTAGTGTGCCAGATAATTTTACATTCACAAGAACAACATTTTTCTATTGAATATCTGATCTCATAACTGGGTTTCATTTCGTGAATTGTTCACTAATCCACGATATTATTATAGAAAAAATAGCACCACGGGACTTATTTTTGCCCGTGGCACGTTAATGTTTACAGTACCTTTAATTGTGTTCAGATAAGACAATAAACTACCAGAGTAGTCATACAGATAACACCAGGTGTCTTTCTGAGAACTGAATCTGCAGATTACAACTCATAATTTTTTTTAAATGGTTCGTTAATTTTTATTATATCGTTCTGTTCCTGATAAAATTGCCTCATTTTTTCAGGTAGGCGATGAAATTTGGTTTTGTTTCTACTCAAATTCACAACAAAAACGGTTTTGTCGAAAATTAATTCAAAACATACCTACATATTTCGAGCCTCTATACTGAACAAAAATATTACTCGGCTTGTGCTATAAAGTTAAACGGCACAATTTCCTTGTATTTTAACAGTAAAATCCATAAGCTGCTTTTTTCCATACATATTTATGATTTTTCTGAAATTTCTCGTCTAAATTGATAGGTGTTGATAATTATTTCATAACAACAGATTTTTAATGTCTGTTTGCAAGCGACTAGCATTATAATAGTATATTATCAATATTAAAACAAATTACTTTACATTTGTATACATTTACAGGAAAATCGAGTTTTATTATTCGATATGCAATGCAAATAAGTGACTTTTAAATGCAAACTCGAATTAGAGCATATTTTAAACAACAGTACAAACTATAGAAAGAGGGTTTTTTTCTTTAAACCTTGACAATCACTCTTCATTCTTCTCATAATAGGCTACACCAAGCATCAGTACGCAATAAATAATTAATTTCCTAGCAGGTACGTAATTATATAAATTTGCGTATTGTATTGTATATATATTAAACAAACACTAACTATAGAAATATGTTTTTTTTTTTTTTAAACCTTGACAATCACTCTTCATTCTTCTCATAATAGGCTACACCAAGCAACAGTACGCAATAAATAATTAATTTCCTAGCAGGTACTTAATTATATAAATTTGCGTATTGTATTGCATATATATTAAACAAACATAGCTTCTATGGTTAATAACTGGCAGGACTAATCTAAAATTAAACATAGTTGTGAAACGTTTTACAAGAACTACTTTTCATTGTGTGACTAACAAACTTCAAAATTAATTTAAAACTACAATCACTTTACCAATAACTAATATTGAAAAAGAGCTCAACTAATTATAGATAGAGACCTGAAAAATTCACGAGTTCAATGACCTGCAGGCTAGACTCTACAATCTTATGTACAAATATGCAGATATTAAATGCACATTGGTTGTCTGCTGTCACAGTGGAAGGCGACAATTGGACACCATTCTCCGGGTGGTGTCAAACACCGCGTGGACCAATGGCTTAAGTTATATAAACGCAAGTGTTTTGAATTTTAGCTTGTCCAAAAATGAATTTGCGAATTCTTCAGGTCTCTAATTATAGAGATTCGTTTCTTTCCCGAACATAAGTTACAATTTGGGCTAGAACCTACTACACAACTCTAGCTGAGTTGTCGTGGCTGCGTATTCAGCTACAGCGATATGAATCATTATACATAGACTAGTAGCAACAGTTTGCGAATAATTTACGCACACCGACCACACTTGGGCACTGAGCGTCGTTGTGTACAGTGCCAGCCAAAAGTAAATTTCCTGTGCATGTAATCAATTGTGTACGTCGACTGTACACTCTAAATTCGAATCAGTGGGAATACCACAGATTCGCAGTGAAATTGAACGACTCTAATCAGTGAAAATGTCTCCACTTAGAATCAGTGGAAAATCACTGAATGTTTCAATGAAAATTTTTTTTGCACGAATGAATTTATAACGTGACACAACTTCACTGATTGAATAAGTGACGGCCGACTGCTGTGGCGAATAAAATATTGCTTTTATCAAATGTAGGCAAATAATTAAGTGAAATAAACATATTTACAATAGTTTTGTGCAATTTACCGTAATTTGAAAAAAGTAAATAAGGTTTCGCAGGTGGCCAGGATTGAAAACGGGCACCCTTTGACTCTAGCCCATTACCTTTCCATCTGTGCTATCACGCCAAGTTAAAACACGTAAGAGGAAAATACGTGTTTTAAAGTTCCGTTTCGAATCTCTGCTCGTACTTTTCGTGTTTGGTTTGATTGGTACCGTTAGGATTGTTAAAACGAATAGTATATATATGAGTGCACTCTCTTCACAACAAGAACTGCAGTTTAAACCTTCGAACAGAGCGCTGTGACGATTATATGGAATCGAAATGAAATACTTAAAAACGGAATGACAGACTGTGTGTTCATAGTGCCTCGTATGATAGCGTTTTGAAAGACGAAACATATTTTAGAGAGTATTTTGTATTAGTTGTAGTCGTTTAATTTTCGTTGTTACTTCACTTGATACACGTTGTTTAGCAGCCATTTTTTAAACGATATTCGTCGGCCATTTTTACACGCAGTTTCACTGATATATCAGTCAAAAATTATTAGATACGGAGCAAGTTGCTCAGATGTTTCACTGGCCCATCAGTCAAAAAATAAATCACTGAGAAAACAGCGTAAAAAATGACTGATGAATCAGTGGGAAATGTCACTGAATCAATCAGTGAAGGAAATGTGGCATTTTTTCCCTGCTTCATCAGTTCAATTCACTTAAGCGTATGTTGTGTCAGATACGTTTGATTGATTGAAACAGTGAAATTCTCAATGATTCGGATTTTGAGTGTACGCAAAAAACCAAGTACATGTATTAATTTCATTACTCATCATTCGATCAACTGGTTTAACTTTATCTATTCCCAAACGCAAACGAATAAATTTTTTTAAAAATAATCAGTAATGGATTAAAATGTTTGAAATCTA
Organism: Dryococelus australis; assembly: GCA_029891345.1. Classification (NCBI taxonomy): domain Eukaryota; kingdom Metazoa; phylum Arthropoda; class Insecta; order Phasmatodea; family Phasmatidae; genus Dryococelus; species Dryococelus australis. The sequence goes on along the minus strand of CM057009.1, from coordinate 310,951,550 downwards.
GAAAACAATCTGTTAACTATAATATATACACTCAAAATGAATGAGGAATAGTATGCATGTCTATAAAATGATTTTAAAAAAATTTGAAAACTATCACTAACCCAAACGTTCTTGGGAGTGAATTGTGAATTGATTGATTGCGGCAAGAGTAGATAGAAAAAGCCGATTCACCGCCAAGTGACTCATGGCTGGGGACACGGGGACACGTCCGCCATCTTGGATGACGTATTTTCTCACAAATTCGCTTAGAAAACGGCAAAATTATTCAGAAATGAGAGCAAAACCGTCCATATTTCGCACAAGAATTATGTTTTTCGCACAATTTCGCAAACCAAAAGTGCCCTTGCACAACAGCACAATGTGGCTGGCAGTTTGCGGAATGCGGCTGGCCATCACACAATTGTGAAATTTTCAGCTGGATTGTTGCACAATCCGGTGGCCATCTTGGAGGTGAACTTCCTGCTCTGTCATTCCGTCATTCCAGAGCAGGGGTACACTCGGCGTGCTGTCACTCATGTTGTCTAGCAAAATGGCGTCCATTGTATGGTCCTAGATAAACCGCCATCTTGGAAGTCATACTAACTAAAAAGATGATGTCCGCCCCACTGACTGGCAAAGTGGCGGCCACGGCCATCGCACTGTCTAGCAATATGGCGGCCTCCTATCTCAAAGACACATGTCAGAAATCCCTATCGTAAAGTCCCCATGTCAGAAGTCCCTATAGCAAAGCCCCTGTGTCAGAAATCCCTATCACAAAGCCCCATTCCATAAATCCCAATCGCAAAGTCACATGCCATAAAGTGACTTGCAAGATGGTGTCCTCCCCACTGACTGGCAAAATGGTGGCCACGACTATCGTACTGACTAGCCAGATGGCGGCCTCTGTGTCATAAATCCCTATCACAAAGCCACATGCTCGAAAACCCTATCGCAAAGCCATGTGCCAGAAATCCCTATCACAAAGCCACATGCCAGGCACTGACTTGCAAGATGATGTCCTCCCCAACGCCTGGCAAAACAGTGGCTGGGGACGTAGGGGTGGGGAGGCTTCGAAGCCATTTTGAAAGTCTCACTGACTAGCAAGATGTAGTCGGGGGTCCCCACCACGAAGCCATCTTAGCACTGACTAGCGGGAATGACCCATTAATGTGGCATTTGTCTCATTGTGGGTGTGGGGTCTCCCTGATAGCACTTCCTGTTCTGACATTGCGGTCAGTGTTCTCTGGGTGCTCACCACCAATTTTTCTGTCATACCAATTGAATCCTGCAGGGATGACCCATTAATGTGGGATTTGACTCATTGTGGGTGAGGGTGTAGTGTCACCCTGACAGCACTTTCTGCTCTGGCATTCTGGTTGGTGTTCTCTGGGTGCTCCCAACCAATTTTTCTGTCCTACCGAACGTGCGCTCTTCCCGCTCATGCATTCCACATGGAGGGGGAGACCCCATTCCAAGGTACCCTGCCAGTTTCATGTCAAGAATGACCTATGCTTACACATAGGGATAGCTGGCTGTAATTTCCAAACCGTTTGAGATACAACTACCAAAATCGTATCATATGCATAATCCCCGACTACGAGAATGTACACAGAGCCAAAAATGAAATCTGTCTACTTATAAGCATAGTCAGCTGTAATTTCCGAACCATTGAAGGTATAATCGCCAAAATCACAACATAGACATCTACTCCCCCGACAACAAAAAGGACCAAAGGTTCAGGTATGACCTATGTCTACTTATAAGCACAGTGGGCTGTAATTTCCGAACCATGTGAGATACCACTACCAACATTATAACATAGGCATCACACATGACAAAGAAAAATATTGAAGTGTCAAGTTATGACATAAGAATGCTTATAAACATAGCTGAATGTAATTTCCAAAATGTTTGAGATACAACTAGCAAAATCGTAACATAGACATCACCCCAGACAACGAAAAGTACCGAATGGTCAACCATGACCTTAGACCACATATAAGCATAGCAGTTTGTCATTTACAAAATATCTGAGATACAACTACGAAAATCATATCAAAGGCATCACCCCAGACCACGAAAATTACCTAAGTATCAAGTATTACCTAAGCGCACACATAAGCATAATTGGCTGTAACTTCCGAAAAGTCTGAGGTACAAATACCAAAAATGTAACAGGCATTACCCCTGACAACGAAAAGAGTAGAAGGGTCAAGTATACCCTAAGTGTACACATAAGCATAGATGTATATAATTTGCAAAACATATGTGAGGTACAAGTACCAAACTCATAACATCGGCATCACCCCAGGCCGCGAAAAGGACTGAAGGGTCAATAAAGGCATAAGTGCACTTATAAGCATAGTCGGCTTCTTAACCATTAAAATACAACTACCATAATCATAATTTATGCATCACCACATACAAAGAAAAGGACTGAAGAGTCAAGTATGACCATAGCTAACACATAAGATTAGTTGGCTGTAATTGCAGAACCATTTGAGGTACAACTACCAATAATCACAACATAGCATCACCCCAAACAACGAAAAGGACCGAGGGACATGTATGCCTTAAGAGCACATAATTGGCTGTAATTTCCGAACCGTTTGAGATACAACTAGCAAAATCATAATGTAGACATCACATAAGCCAACACACTCACCAGATAAGAAAATTTTCTCCTTCTAGATGTGCCTTAGCCAATTATGTCCTCAATAGACATTGCATGGTTAGCAGAAGTAAATACGCACACTGGTCTACACATTCATCAGACAAGACATGTGTCATCACGAACCAATGAGGTTTTCTCCTTCTGGACTCGCCTAAGCCAATGACGACCTCGACAGTCATTGCATGCAAGGAGAAGATAGCATAGGCCTATGCATTCGCCAAAAAATGCAGGAGGAGGTGCGGAGGATCGTTCCTGTTTCCCTTGGGTTACCAGTCAGATATCTTGATCACACACAACCACCCCACCAATGCATTACACGTGTGTGGAGATGATACAACATATCGGCCTACACACCCGAGAGACACTGTATCGTTAAAATATCTACATTGGCCTACATACTTGCCAGACTTGTCATCGCGAGGTGTTATCCTTCCAGACTCGCCTATGCTATCGATGTTGGATAAGAAATACTCGCACAGGCCTACACACCTACCAGACTTCGTAAGGTGTTGAAGTGTTCTCCTTCTGGACCCGCCTAAGCCGATGACGCATTCGACATCCGGGAACGATACAGGCAACACATACCGATGCAAACAGAAAACATAATGCAAAGGAAAAAAATACTTATACCTATGGGTCAACCAACACAAGCACACGGGTGCTGTACGGTGCTAGACAAGGCCATATTAACAAAACAGAACGACCTCATTACATACCGAAATCATCAGCCATCACTCACGACACTAGCAGCGGCCGACCCGACCATCGTTTCGTGACCCGTAAGGCAGCCCAGGTGGTCGAATGGCAGTGCATTCAAGTCGGAGGGAAGGTATAGAACACGAGCCGAGAGAGAGACAGAAGGGTGACAGACCAGTCGAGCCACACATGCATGTCCCGTTTTACGAAAGTAATTCAGTTATATAGTGCCTAGTGTCAGAACCGTACAAATATATGAAACAACATAAAACCATTAGTCTTGCAAACAAAACAACATCTCTACATGCTGGAGCAAGAACAGCTAATAGTACATGTACGTTTTTTTGAAAATCCTTCTTAAGTGAGTGAAGAGATTTGGGCGAGGTCCTTAGAGCTGATTAGGGTGAAGTGAGATAAGTTTTTTTTTTTTTTCGAAACGGCTATTTTTAAAATTAACGCAATGAGGCAAAATTTCCTTAACATGGGTTTTCATATTTAAATTTCGCTGCTGCCAGCCGGTAGGCATTACCTTTAGCGAAGTGGATAGGATTTGAGACACGCTGTGCAAGCAAGTGCTTCGAGATGTTTGTATACTCACTCTAACCGATATTTAATGCAATTTGATTAAATTAAAATTGGTACCGGGTGCGTCTTTGTCGCGGACGTATCTGGGTGACAGAAGGATTGCGTCCTGGTGTGTCCTTACGCATTTCCTTGACACTTGGACCAGGTAGGTGCTGGATCCGATGCATTTAATGACCTGGTGCAGTCCTGGCTAGCTTGCAGCGAGTCCGGCACTGAAATTCTGCCGTGATGCGGACTGCAGGTGCGCCTTCAGGTACACCTGTTGACCTGGTCGTAGTGCTGGTGGTGATCTTGTACTCGTGGGGACCCACCCCGCGATGTGGCGCTTCTGCTGCTCCACCTGTGGTTCTCTGTTGTGGCGGCGTTTCTCTCGCCATGCTGTGCTACCTTCGTTGCTCTCCTTATTCTCGACTCGCGGGCAATTCCTTTCGTCCAGTATCGTTAGATTATGGCCTAGCAGGACATCTGCTGGCGTGCGTCGTGTTGCAGCGTTTACACACACACCAGCGGAGTGTAACAAGGGCGGCGGGCAGGTCTTCTGCCCAGCTTGTATGTAGCTCACCCACACGGAGCCCGCAGTTGTGCATTCAGATCTTGATTGCAGCGCTCCGTGGAGTTAGCTCTCGGGTGATACACCACCCGACAGTGGTCGATTTCCCTTTGCTAGCGGGACAAAATTAAATACAGCTGAAAAATAATTTATATTTAATGTATGCTCTAATTTATATATTTACCGTAAAAACACTTTCTGTTTCTGATTCATCAGTGACAATCACTTTTACAGAAGATGTTAATAGTTTCAAAACATCACTTGACAGAGAATAAGATTTTTTCTTGACAATGATCTTAAGATTGAAATAAGAGGATCAGAATTTATTTACAGTATGTGCAGCAAATCTTCATTCGTACTTTTTCTTGACACTTTCCTAGTGTGGTGCTCCCGGTAAAGCCGACATTCTTTATGTCAAGCTTCTTGAATGTCCTCTCACAGTTGACCAACTGATAAAGTCATATCATCCATTACATCAGATCCATGAATAAGAATTTTATGTACACTAGCATGCATGTAGAACCAACTGTAAAGCTTTGCATCATCTGAGCAGTTTCATACGCATATTTTCTAAACGCCTCTGCTTCAATATAATATCCATACGAAAGTGCTTTTAGAGTCACGGACAAACGATGAATCAGCCTTTCATCAACTCCTGTAATTTCAGCAGATTTTTTTTGGGTTTTCAAAAAAGCAACGAGAAGTGTTGCTGTCATTTGTTGTACCTCTTCCTTGTCTTACAACATCAACAAGCAAACCCATTTCTGATCGAAAAAGATCAGTTGTTTCTTTCTTTCTTCCTTCACCTGAATTCATTCATTTGACCTTCGCTACCACGAACCTGTGATTTTCTTATCTGTAGTCTGTAAGATTTTTGCAACAAACATTCAAAGACTCTTATCTGGGCAAGTGTAGTGTAGATAAGCCGAAATTAAATGTGGTTTTATGCACTTTTCTTTACACGACATTTTGCAAGTTATTCGTTTCTTTAGGGGCTGCTCCACAAATGTAGCAAACTTGAACTGAAGGATTTTGCACCAATGCATTATATACTTTACCATCTACCATTATCTTAATTAACACATTCATAACTCAATATTAATTGTTTCAATACACACTTTTGTAGGTTCAAGCAGTCGTATTTGATTTCCTATGAACTGAAATCCGTCTGTGATGCTTTCTGGGGTTTCTTTGATAAATCGGAAGCGAACTGGCCGACAGTATCTTGTGGAGGATGTTCTGGGATTCCGCCAAATAATTTTTTTCTCTTCACTATACTTCATTTGGAACGTTAGTTGCAAGGGTACAACTGAAATCTTGAGAACATCTGAATCTGTAGAATTTACATGTGTTTCAGAGAACTTTTTTATAACCAGAATGTCCGGAACTTCCATCACACCCCCACTTATGAGTCATTTGTAGATTATATTTACCTTCAGTTGGGACATTTGTTTGAAGTACAGTTTCCTGGACTATAAGTAAACGTTCTGCCGAATGATCTAATAGACTTTTCAACTTAACCTCTTCTTTGGTATCTGTAAGACACAGTTCCTTAGGGTAGCACTCCCCCTTAGCTTTTAAAATTTGTCCATACGGAGGGTAGATACACGCATTTCTCTTTCTGGATTCCCTTCGCAACGAAACATACTGATGTCGCGAAAGTTGTAAGTCAACAGTCAGTGCTAAGGCCTCTTTGGTGTACACGGTTTCGGACCAAGACCTGTGCCTTTTGCTACCTCAAAACTTATCTTTGCTCTCTCAACTGATCGTGGACTTCTCGTCGTTGCACCTTTGATGATTTCTGTAACGTTTCTTTTTCCCGAGGACCTGTAACTTAGCTGCGCTGCTAAGGCGAGTTCTTCAGGAGATAAAGTTTGAGTGAGTCTTCACATTTATAATTTTCGTTTCTGAACAACCCTGCGGGAAGTGTGTTTTTGGACGTCCAATCTGACGAAAAGTTTTTTCTTTGGGAACATGTTTAACTGTCATTGGTGGAAGTGATATCTCCGAACTTAGCAAATTGTGAATATTTCTCCAAACCCCACACCCACCCCCCCCCTCCTTTTCGCCCCTCCCGTTTGAGTCACATGCTGCTGCCATGTAATGGAGTGTTCAGTATCTGTAACCATAAATGAATTGTATTATTAAATTTTATTCACCGCTAGATCACTTTTCATTACTTGACGACATTAAATAAATCTATATATCTTTATTTTATCGAAAATAATAACTAGGCCTTATCGTTTCTTTCTATTAAATATAATAAAATATAAATTGCACGTGTAATTTTTTGTGAACAAATAAATAAATACAAAAATATGTTATATATATATACATATACACACGTTTGTTTTTTAGAATGTTTGTCTTTTCTCAATTTGTGCCACCATAACAGGTTTTATTTAAACTACATTGCTTTTGTAAAATACATGACCTATAATTCTTCAAGTACAATAAGGCCAGAATATAAAAATAATAAACTGAATCACTAATATTCACAAAATATAGACATATAGACATAAAATATTAAGTACACGCCTACATTTCGATAAATCCACTTTTGTCCCTAAACTAACTGCATGTCAGTCAATGTTTTTACATGATGTCATTGGTCATCAAAATTACAGGTTGTCCGGAAAAAATGTCACCGCTCTAGCTCTAATACTTCTCGAGATAGATTTTTTTTTTCATTTTTATAACAGGGCTAAAAAAACTGCTTTTTAGACTCCTTTTTTTTTTTTCTCGAAAACGGTTAGCCCTACAGCTATAAAATTTTTACTGCATCTTTGTTATGGCATAACGATCATAAAAACACAATACAACATGGGAAAAAATTCATCTACTTAATTGGTCACCTTCCAAACAAATTTTTTTTCTTCAGAAAATTCTGTCGCAAAATTGGGAATTTTCGTTTGGCAACACTTACAACATCTGTTTTGGTTGCTTGGCCAGATAGGGCATCTCAGCACTGATCTTGCACCCCCTTGATCAGAACAGAATCATCAAAACCTTATATTTAATGGTGGCCTGTCATAACACTACTGTATGTGCTTACCAAATATCCAAATATGGAGTGAACCCACTGTGTGTGTGTGTGAGAGAGAGAGTGTATATATATAGGCAGCACTACTTTCCAAAATAGTGGACAATATATGCATTCAATGAGTTAAATAAATATTCAGATCAGGGTATGCTCACATGCCAAGTTTTAGTGACATATGTTGTATGTATCCAGTGATATGCCATAACACAAAAAAAAAATAGAAATCCACCATTTTGAAAATATTCACTCGATCTCGTTGAATAGCACAATAGTGTGTTGCCATTTAGTTTTTGTAAAGTTAAGAAATTAAAAAGAATTTACTGCAAGAGTTCAAAAGTTGATAATATTTGATGAAGGGAGAATGAGATACAAACCCACACACAAACAAACACAAAGATAGTAGAATATTTTTTCTTATGTAAAACAGCCGAAGAGCTGTATTGCTGTACTATATTATCCTACCTTCCTCTGTTTCAATATTAAAACTGTTCTGCTGCAGTCAACATCATCTGGTTGTCATTGTGGCCCAAGACGTGCCTTGTTAAAGCTGGAAGGTCAAGTCACCCCATAAAAAATAATACTATTTTAATGGACGGGACGCGACGACGATGTGTTAGACACTATTTTATTCCCAGTAAAATGACGATTAATCTGCACATTAATTTATTGTGAAACCTGGTAAAACTTTTTTTGAAACTCTGAATGAAATAAAAGTATCTCATAATTATAAAAGGTCTCTCCGCGTTGAGTTCGATTATGCTCACAGCTACTAATTTAAAATAAAAAAATTAAATAACTGCTTCTTTCAAACCTTCGAATGGTGTTTTCCAAATACTTACAAAATTTGTCCGATCTGGATGAAGTGTTTACTTATGAAATAGGAGTAGATACGGCGACTACCCACGAACACTCCCGAGCGACTAATTGGATGCAGGGCTCGGTAATTTTTGTGGCCTCCTGCTCCCTTATCTCGCTACTCTCGACACACCATCTGTGTATATTAGGAATCGCTGATTCATTCAGAATATGCACATCTGTTCAGTAAAATATTTTTTCTGGATATTAAGATTTTACATTTTTGTCCACCTAACGCTAGCAAATAGACCACTGTGCGTCGTCTTCAACTGATACCCCCCCCCCCCCACCCGGGTGCACATTTCCTGCCATTGCTAGGAATTTTGTGCCATTATCGGTGAGCTGCTCTTTATGGGTTCCCCCAACGTGCGGAAAATTCTCGCTCCGGTAGTTTCACAATACTTGCCACTCGCGCGTTGCTCATTGTGTAGGCCTGCACCCACCGGGAAAAAGTATCCGTTACTATCAAGATTAATCTCTTCCCTCCCCCCTCCCCCTTGGCTGTGGGTACGGCCATATCAGGTCGACACTAACTGTCTCAAATGACCGTCTGGGCAGGCAGAGTTGCTACTGTTGTATTCGTCATTCCTGCACGATTTAAAAGTCTGAAATTTCACACGTTTGCAGAAAAAGTGCCGTTTCACATTTCATAGTGTTTGTTCCATTCTCGGGTGTCCCGTTATATGACTGGCGTGCGTGTAGTCTATCACATTCCCTCTGCAATTTGGTGACACATACAGTCTCCACTTTGTTGCATCCTGCACTAAGCATGTTTCTAAGCGGTTTTCGATTACGCACCATTGCTCTACTGTCCGCGTCTCACACAGTGCTGTCTTTTCCCTTACCAGCGCGCAGCTGTCTTGCGCGCGCACTACCTCATCGTACAATGCGTCCACTAACACTTCCGTATTTACAACCTGCAGTTTAGGTGTTCATGGTAAAGTGAGCACTTTTTAAGGCCCTTCTAAATTTTTCCTTTCATCCAATTTCCATCTTCCTGCTGCTTTCTGACATAAACATTGTAATGCGACTAATAAACACAGTGTATACATTTCACCACCCTCGAAATTTAATGCCTGAGGCTGCAATAAGATATATTTATTAGTAGTTAATGCATGTTGGAAGGGTCTTAAAGAGTGCTTACTTTACCGTGAACAGCCTACACATGTACTTTGCGGAAAATTTCATGTGGATCCGGCGGCAGTACCACATCCCATTCTGCTTTGTGTGTTACGGTCGTGCTCGTGTCTGGCGCACGTGATAAAACATCTGCTGGTTGGTTTTCTTTCCCGGGGACATGCTCTACAGTGAAGTCGTACGACTGTAGGAGAAAACGCCAGCAGGGCCAGCTTGCTGTGTGCCTCTTTCATTGTGTGCAGCCATACCAGACGTCTGTTATCCGTCCTGAGAGTAAAACACTGGCATTCCAGGTAGGGTGTGTACTACTAGGCGGTCCATATGACTGCTAGCATCTCCCGGTTGTTAGCTTCGTAGCGCCTTTCTACCTGGCCTGAACTCGCGCCTGCAAAGTCGATTATGCGTCTCGCATTGTTACAGCACGGCACCCAGCCCCTCCTGACTGGCGTCAATCTGCAAATACAAGTACTCGCCTGGATCGTATCTCGCGAGTTTAGGGCAGGAGCGGAAACACAATTTGATCTCACTGAACGCCTTTTCTTCTCCGTCGCCCCGCACGAACCATTTCTGTGGTGAAAGTAGATCCGCGAGGGGCGCAGTCACTACTGAAAAATCCTTGAGAAACTCCCGTAGCCAATTAACTAGCCCGAAAAATCGGCGCAGTTGTTTGCTTGGGGTTTGGCGTATTTCTGTTCTCATCGACAACGTGCCCTAAAACCTCCAGCTTGCTCTTTTTTACGTGCCACTTGTTCACCGCACAGGTTAGACCATTTATTGCTAGTCGTTCGAGCACCAGTGCCACGTGAAGGATGCGGTCTTCCCAGCTACTGGACCATATAATTACGTCGTCCAAGTAGGCTAACGTGAAATCGCCGATGAGTCCGTCCAGGATACGAACCATCATTGATTAGAACGTCGCGGGTGCTCATATCAAACCAAATGGCATTGCACAAAAATGGTACCCGCGCCCGTTTGGCGTGGGGAACGCGGTCTTTTCGCGATCTTACGGCTTTACAGGGATCTGGCAATAGCCACTGCGGAGGTCGAGTGATGTCATCACAGTAGCTTTCCCCATCGAGGCAAGGACATCTTTGACACTTATGTATGGCGGCAAATCATTACAGGTCACTTTGTTGACGGGGTGAAAGTCGACGCCAAAACACCAGCTTCTGTCTTTCTTCGGTGCCAATGTTATCGCCGAGTTGAATTAGCTACGTGTGGGCTCCATTGCTCTGTCCGCTAGCATCTCCCACATCAGCTCATGTATGATCTTAGTCTGGTGCGGCGTGTAACTCCATGGGCCGGCATAAATTTCTCCCTCCTACATGAGTTTGATTTCGTGCTCGGACACAGTTGTTCTTTGGAGTGCATCTACTTTGGCGAAAACTTCCCTACACTCGTCCAGTATACATTGAAATGCTGCCTGTTACTGTGGCGGAACGTCATGGTCAAACCCTGAGAGTGAAGCTGGGGCTAGGTCGTCTGCAAAAGTTTTATCGATATTGTACACCGTGCGCTTCTCCTTCGCGCCAAAATGTATGCGCCTGGCAGCCGGTTCTACAACTGTGTTCTGCTCCTGGAGCCAAGGCTCGCCTGAAATCGCATCCTCTCTGATTTATGGTGTTACTATCGCGCTTGTTATTGTTTCCAGATCCCTCACTTTTACAGTAATCGTAGCTTGGCCCAACGCGCCACTACTCAGCTGTCCAGTAGTTAGTTTTATTACGTGACTCGTGGGGGTTACGTCCTTAGAATTGACTAAGCAGGGTTGTACAAAATTATGAGATGCGGCTGTATCAATAAGCGAGGCCACTTGCTCTGAACCCAAGTTCACATGGGTCTGACCTAGGGCCACTAATCCTCTCGCCTTATCCAGGAAAATTAGACATTCTTGGGGATTATTTTTTCATATTTAAAATAAATTTTAACAACATGTTTGTAATAAAATTTGTAGATTTTTTTTGTTTATTGGGTTTCTAGGGTCAAAGGCCACAGTCAAAAGTCCTTAGACCTGAGTCCTGCTCTTAAGGCTCTGAATTACTGATCCACCTCGCAAGAATCACAAGTCCATCTAGCCTGCTCCTGAAAAATTGGAAATTTTTGGTTGAATTTTCGAAAGTTAATGTATTAATTTTTAAATGATAAATTATTTTGGAATTTTTGAATTTTTTTTTAGAATTGTATGGAATTTTTTGGGCATTATTTTTGGATTTTGGTTGTCATAGGTCCCAAGGGTCAAGGACAAATGTCAAGGTCAATGGTCATAAATAGGGGTAAAACTTAAATGGCATCCAATATGGTGGCCGGGTGAAAACAAAACATGATAACTCTGTAGTCTACAGCTCCACCGATGCTCCACTCCCTTACAACTATTATGCCGAAAATGTATACATCGATTTCCTGCCTTTGTGTTTAACCATTAAACTATTTATTTTCATCCCTTCAATTTACTGACTGATTACTGCCAGATTATCGATCTCAAATTCTACATATATATATATATATATATATATATATATATATATATATATATATATATATATATATATGCATACCAAAAATTTCCTCATGTGTTTTGTACAATATAATGAACTTAGTTCACAAATGTGTACAGCATGCCAAGAATGTAAGTATAGATTTTCGAGCAATCATTTTCTAGTTCACAAACATGTACATTATGCTAAGAACGTACTATTATATTCCCGATATTTCATTTGTAAGTGAAACATTAATTCACAAATATACAAAGTTTTAATAGTATGTGGAGAATTTTATAAAACTTGAATGTCACAAGTGGTTAATTCTGAGCTTTACTCACTTGTCTATATTATTCCATGAAGTTATTATATATCCAAAAAAGAACTTTTTAACTCATAAAATTACAATATATTATTATATAGTATATAATCATAAAAGAGTTTTATACAAAATTAAATCCAGATGTTTTAAATTCTGAGAAAATATCGCATTTGTATCTAGTATGATGAAAATACCATTAATGATTCTCAAAAGAACTGTTCACTTGGACTCATTCATATGTACGAAGTCTTATAGTATGCTGAGTATATGCTCATACCTTTCTGCAAGATATGTTTAATTCTGAGGATAACCCACACCTCATAAATTATGTTGCGAAATTAGTGATGGTTTTCATAGATGGTGTATAACTAAAAACATATATATTTAATGAGATAATGACAATATAATTAATAGCTTCCTACCAAATATGGCGAACTTGGAAAATAATTCAAAATTGTATACAATTTTAAGATGTTACTAACAGATTTCCAACAGAATAGAGTATGATAGTATGCTAATAATTATTGATAAATTCCTACCAGAAATTTTTAAATCAAAAATTTCTCACTGACATTTATATTATATATATATATATATATAATTACAAGAATTTACTGATCTATTACTCTCAACTCTGTTAACTAGCAGTATCTATGCATAAATTATGAATTACATTATGCTGTGATATTACTAATAATTTAAACCTAATTGTATTGCAATCGGATATATCGCAATTCTATAAGGTAAAGCGAGAATTTAATGATATATCTGACAGATGTGTTAATATATAATTAATATAGTGGAGCCAATAATTTACAGATACATTTTCGTTTACCCTGTTTTCTCTATGTATAAAAATATATTGTTAGTTTTACATCCCAACCAGGGCAAAGAGTTCATTAGCCCAAGTCAAGATTATAGTGCTTTCCCAAGCAGATTCATTTAACTAGTTATTTAATTCATTCCTGTTATTTACTTAATTTTTCGGACCTTGTGAACACTCCAAAACATATCAGTCGGTTAAAATCAGATGATTACCACACAAATGTATTTATTATGTACAGAATCTACTAATAGCTAAATTCCCAATTTGTAGATTTCTGAGTTTAACTACCAATTGAAAATAGTCTTGCTATAATTTTGTGATAGATTCATTGCAGTCTGTTGTAATCTAAGTTAAGTATAAAATGTTTACTAGATTCTAGCCATGTATGTAGAAATAATTATTTTTCCTTACAAATATACAAAATTATGCCGAATACCTACAGAAATATTCCTGCCAGACAGATTGATATTTATTTACATACTAATATGTATAGTATGGTCAAAATATACTATTAGATACCCGAAAATTCTTTAGTACTGGAAGCATAACTTCATTAATATACATATATAGTATAATAGTATGGCAAGAATATTTTCATTGATTCCTTCAAGATATGTGGAAGTCTGAGGATAATTCAGAAATGTAGAAAATATAACATGTAATTAGTAGAGACCTGAAAAAATTCCGAGTTGAATGACTTGCAGGCTAGACATTACAGTCTGATGTGCAAATATGCAGACATCAAATGCAAATTTGTTTGTTGTCACAGTGGAAGACGACAATTCGACACTGTTCTCTAGGAGGTGTCAAACACTTTGTGGACCAATGTGTAATGTTATATAAATGTATGTGTTTTGAATTCTAGCTTGTCCCAAAATGAATCCGAGAGTTCATCAGTTCTCAAGTAATAGGTGATACACTCCCTACAAGTGAAATGTATAACTAAACAAATTACTTAAAGATTCCTGTCAAATTGGATGAACTTGAACAATAATAATCATAATCTAAAATTTATTACGTGTATTTGCTTACCCATATCCGATATAACTATTTAAATGTACAGTGCATATTAAAGGATATAAATAATTTCTGTATGCCGTATTGTTAATCATTGATTTTTGACAGATATATTTTGGATTTTTAAAGATAGCTTAATATTATAAATAGGAAGACATAAATAAACTCATATATTAGTGCAGGGCATGTTTACTCCCGAGTGTAATTCAGAAATATATATTATGCCATACACGTATAGATTGCTGCAAGATCTGTGTAGTTTGAGTAATATCTAGGCAAATGAATTTATTGCGATAGTGTTACATATGTGTTTGTATACATCTATTAGAGATTTTACAGATTGATTCTCAACCTGTTTCTTGTACTTGAACATTCTGAATAATTGTAGATGTTAAAAAAGTAAGCCGAAACATTATACATACATTCTCGCTAATTATGATGGTATACAAATATATTATGTAAAGTATTATGATCTTTGACTCGAGAATTTTCTCATAGTTTTCTTCCAAGTCATTCAAGGTTGTGTGGCCAAGGTCGAGGTTGTCCTCATCTCATATGGTGGTAGTAGCCTGATAGGCGAGACTACAGAATTTAATGTTTTTTTTTTTCATATGGATATAGTATTCAATGCCATACAAGATCATGGGCTCAAGGTAAATGTAGCCTGCATCTAATATTGTGGTAGAAGTGTGTTTTGAATTATGATTGTTAACTTTTATGCATTTTTCTCGAGTTTTTTTTTAGGTTATACAAGGTAATGAGGTCTTGGTATTCTGCATCCAATATGGCGGTGGTAGTCTGCAAGTTATTGTGTTTTTGCCTGCTTTTTTTTTAATTTTCTCGACTTTTTGGTTTCAAGGACATTCAAGGTAATGGGGTCAAGGTCGAGGAAGCCTGCATCTAATATAGTGGTAATAGTCTGTAATGTATTATACTTGCTGACATTTGTGTATTTTTTAATGATTCTTTTTTTCAAGGTTATACAATGTATTGGGATAAAGATCCAAGTCATCTCTAATCAATATGGTGGTAATGGTCCATAATGTCACGTCTTTGCTGAATTTTATGAATTTTTTATCATTTTATTTTCTACGCCTTTCAAGGTCATTTCCTGGCTGAAATTTATGCATTTTTAATCATTTCATTTTGTAGGCGATCAAGGTCATTTTTTCAAGGTGGACTATGTCTGCATTCAATATCGTTGTAATTATCTGTATAATATTATGCTTCTTGACATTTATGCATTTTTTCTCGAATTTTTTCGAGGTCAATAAAGGTCATGGCATCAAGGTCATTGTTACTTGCTTCCAATGTGACATATATGTGACATCTACCAAGATGACATGTGCATTCAAATATGATGGTTGCCTACCAAAATGAAAGTCAGCTATAAAGATGGTAATTGGTTTCATCAACCAAGATTGTGGTTGCCTATCAAATAGGCTGACTGCGCATGGCCAAGGGGGTGTAGGTCATCTGAATAATTTGCTTGGATAATTTATGGGAGGGAAAGGGGCGAAACATCAGAAATGAAAAGTTTAAGAAAAATCTTTTGATAATTTTTAATAATATGATATTCAATTAATATTTTAAAAATTATTTCTTTTTATTTTTTACATTTTTAAAATATTGTTAAGGTTATATGTCGATGCCAAAGTTTAAAAGTCCTGACCAGTCCACTTGCTCTGAATCCAATGTCACCTGGGTCTGACATTGAGCCAATGATTCTCTCACCTTTTCCGGGAAAAAACTAAAAAAATTTGGGGATTCTTTTTTTCTTCATATTTTTAAAAATAAATCTTAATAAAGTTTTCGTAATACATTTTTTCAGAAATTTTTAGATTTTTTTTTGGTTTTTTGGTTTTCTAGGTCCAAAGGTCAAGGTCAAATTTCTGTAGAATTGAGTCCAGCTCTGAAGTCTCTGAGTTACTGATCCACCTCGTTAAAGACACAAGTTTACCTCGCTTGCTCCAGAAAAATTGGAAATTTTTGGAGGACATTTTTTTATTTTAAAGTTAATTTTAATAATTTTAATGATAAATAATTTCGGAATTTTTAACATTTTTTAGAATTGTTTATGTTTTTTGGGTATTATTTTTGAATTTTAATTGCCAAAGGTCGCCAGGGTCGAGATCAAATGTCAAGGTCAATGGCCATGGGTCAGGGGTAAAACATAAATGACATCCAATATGGTGGTTGGGCGAAAACAAAACATGATAACTGTGTAACCTACAGCTCTACCATCCCAGCACTTTTCCTAGAAGCACCATTTCCTTGCTACTATTATGGCAAAAATGTACACATAGATTCCTTGTTGGTGTGGTGAACCATAACTATACATATATTTTTTTCATTCCTTCAACTCACTGACAGATTACTGCCAGATTTGTTGAACACAATTTATATATATATATATTTGCATACCAAAATTTTCCTCGTATATTCTGGATGATATAGTGAACTTAGTTCTCTAATGTTTACAGTAAGCCTGAAATTTTCTGATAGATTTCCTAGCAATCATTTGTAAGTGAAATATTACGTCTCAAATTAATAAGTTTTGATAGTATGTGAAGAATTTTATAAAACATGAAAGCCACAAGTGGTTAATTCTGTGGATTACTCACTAATTTATATTATTCCAAGAAGTTATTATATACTCAAAAATGAACTTTTTAACTCATGAAATTATTGTATATTATTATATACTAAATTATCATAAAATAGTTTTATAAAGAATTAAATCCAGATGTTTTGAATTCTGAGAAAATATCGCATTTGTATACAGTATGCTGAAAATGTTATCACAGATTCTTTAAAAAGCTGTTACACTTGAAGGACACTTATTCATATGTACACTTCTCGTCACAAAAAAATGAGCGATCTCGTGTAGCTGAAAATATTTCTAAGTCCCACTTCGGGTATGTTCGGCAGGCTGCCCCTTCCCAAGTCACAGGTGAGTGCCGCATAGTGGGCGTGGCTAACTGCTGTAGGGAACATGTCTTTGGAGGAAAAAGCATACAAAACACGAATAATATTTCTTTCAGCTCAGTTTAGTCCGTATTATGTAATAAATCCCCTTGCTAACACACACGAGATCTTTGAAAACATATTCCATGTGATGATAAAGCGGAAAAGTTAACAATTTTGTTCCGTTCATAAAGTAAAAGCCCATTTACATGCACCGTGATGATTACCCGACATGTCTTAACCAAATTTGGATTGCAGGAAATAGTTATTAATTATTAAAGTGTTATAGAACGAAATTACTACAATATCATCTGCGGGAGTGATCATAGACTCTTGAAAGATATACGGTAATTTAAAAATACTCAAAATATTCACCTTAAAAACACTAATAGCATAAATAAAAACACATGCAGCGAGCTACTAGATATAGTTCGAAGGAAAATATTCGTATTAAATAAATGTTTCGCATTAAAGCGAGCACTTCTTGACGCCTGTTGCATTTAATATATGGATGTATGCACCCAAATCTCAATAAAGATTACGTATTAAGTCGTAACTCAGTTTTTATTTTCAATTATGTACGAATTGAAGATAAATAAAAGTGCTTGCAGTTGCCATGTGTGTATTATAGCACCATTACGAAAAGTGTAAAGTGCTCATTTTGGCGCGGACAGCCTATAGTACTGTTACATCTAAGCTGGACAGTTCAACTCGACGTATTTTATCATGATGTGGTTTCTCATCCAACTGCCTCCATTGGCGATTCGTGCTAGTAATGTTAAGTAAACCAATTTGAAACACTTAGTGGCTGGAAGACACCACACTGACCAGCCCCATAACTCATTCGTGAATACATGTGTAAGTGTGCTTTCTAGCAATTGGTATCTCAATGCTTGACGCCATGTTATGCGAATGCTAGCCACTGTGGCGTACACAATTTTTTTAATAATATGTCACATTGTGATTACAAACATGATAGTCCAACCTTCTATATATATTTTGTTATAAATCGTTGTCAATTCCACAACTACAAAATAAGCAAATATATCCCAATTTGATATTTGCGTTATCTTGGACTGTCTTACACATGAAACATTCGCACATACAAACAGCTACTAAATAAATGTTTCTTCTAAGAATTACCTTCCTTGCGGGATAAAGCATAGCATTTTCTAAGTTTGAGTCAAAATTGGTTGACCAAAAAACGAAAGTTTAACCGTCAGAAGGTTGTATTCAGTGTCTGTTAGAAATACACAAATAGAGATAGAGAATAGAATCTTCTTTATAACACATATACCAAAATCTGACTTCCAAAACCGTAGATGTTATACTAACGTAAAGGGTTCAGGGAGTGGAGGTACGTTTTAACGATTATTATTATGGCATGCAGTCAAATGAAATTATACTGGGCCACAGTTCCAAAACGTCGTACAGGGATGTCCATTCTGATCTACCCAAGCGTCATTTCTCAGTGATTGGTTAGCAATATTTATTTATTTATTAACAATTTGTAACCCTTTATTTCTAACCCTTTATTCTCCGTTTATTATGTTTAGTTGTGCAAGCCAGAAAATGAATAAATTCACAATAACAATTTAATTTGTAATGTTGTGAGTAGTACATAAAAAGACTTTGGCTCAAAAGGAGGGGTGACAGAAGCGGAGGAACCGCCCGCAGCCTTGTTGGAATTTCCCTTTTGTCCATTTCGCCCTCAAAATTCCCCTTTCTTCCCTATTAAATGTCCCTACATTTTTTTTCCTTTTTCCTTAAACATTTCTCATGCCCCCCCCCCCCCCAATAATTCTTGTTTCTCAGGCGGATCAGTGACCATGGGTAAGATCAGCGACTCAGTGTCAGAAATCATCGACATAGGTAACTGGGATTCGAGACCCCGGGGTCAGGAGAGCAGGACTCAGGATATTTGAACTTGACCTTTTACAGTTGACCCAAAAGATCCAAAAAAAGTAATGACAAAATTTCAAAAAATTGAAGAAAAAAATTTAATTCTAAAAATCATATTACTAAAAGTATTAAAAAATATCAAAAAAATTATTTTAAAAATATTATTAAAAATCGTTAAAAAAATTTATTAAGAAAATGTAGTATTAATTATTAAAAACCATTAAAAGCTAATTAGGAAATGATTTATTCAAGTTTATTTAAAAATCGTTAAAAATATATTAATTATTATTAAAAATTATTAAATAAATATAAAAAATCGTTTAAAATGTATTTAAAAAATGAACTTTCCAGAGGTCATCCCTCACCCATACCCATTCCACCATCTTGGAAGGTGAAAAAAAGACCATCGGGATAGGTGGCCACCATTTTGGTAGGAGAACGCCATATTGGTCGACATCACCTGTCCGTCATATTGGATGCAGGTAACAGTGACCTCAACCCCATCTCCTTGAATGACTTTGAAAACGAAAACTCTAGAAAAAATACACAAACGTCAGCATGCATAATACATTACTAACTAATTCCACAATATTAGAAGCAGAAGACATTTAACATTGAGACCATGACCTTGAATGACCTTGATAATACATACTCGAGAAAAAACACATAACAGTCACCAAGCAAAATAGATTACTGACTACCACCGTCATATTGAATGCAGACTACCTTGACCTTGACTCCATAATGTTGAATGACCTTGAAATCAAAAACCCGAGAAAAAATACATAAAAGAGAGCAAGAATAATACATTACACACAACTACCATCATTCTGGATACAGGTACCCTCATATTGACCCCATGACCTTGAATGACCTTTAAAACAAAAATCAAGAATAAATACACAAAAGTCAACAAGCTTCTTATATTTCTAACTACGGCCACCATATAAAATACAGGTGACCATAACCAGGACCCCATGACCTTGAAAACAAAAACTCTAGAAAAAATAGTCAACATGAATATTATATCACTAACTACTACTACCACTCTGAAAACAAAAACTTAGAGAAAATTCATGAACTACAGCAAGCATATTACATTACAGACTACTACCATCATATTTAATTATTTTAACATGTTCAACGCCATTTATAATTTAGAAGGCATAGGTAAAAGTCTTTTCAAGAAGAAAATATGCATTATATCCTAAGCCCTCTGAAAAGCATTGTAAGCTTTGCTGGCTGCCATTTTGGATTAGTTGATGTTATGACTACTTAATATATCATATGTACTACTTTTACCCTCTATAGAGGCAATATGGTCCAATATGCTTTACAATTCTTGTATGAATATTGTATGCCGTTTTCAATCCACCGATGTTATAGCTGCCAAATTTATGACTTAGGTGCAACTTGTGTCCTCGAACACGGCGATTTGGCCATTATGCTTTGTCTTCTGGTAGACACCGTTGCCTACAATTTTCAACATAGTGAACCTATATATGCCATATTCAAATGCAGCACTCGTGATATCAAACAAGGTGATATACAACAAACCTTCATTAACCCTTTGGATAAACCTGTTACTGATGCCAGAATAATTGGCAACCCTATCAGCTGCTTTGTTGATCGGCATGCCTTAACACTTATACCTATTTAGCCTCGCGGTCAAAACACCTACTCATACTTTGTACTACTTCCCTTTCAATTATATAAATAACCTTCTTGTATATACTTAAACATTCACCGACATCTATTGAAATCGAAATCATCAGTTAAACTGCGTGTGGTGGAGTAATGTTTCTAGGTAGGTTGCTACAAAGCCAGAGCCACATACGTAGTTGTTTCAACTCTCCCCAACAAAGCCCCGCCCCCACGTTCATACAAGTGTCACAACGTCTGGCGCAGACAGTAGCTTGCTTCTTGAACGCTGACGCGGACCTGGTCGAGCGAGCGTATACATGTCTGCTCCGTAGCTAGGCCAAACTATCTTACAGGGCATTTGGAAAGCTTTCAGGCATTCTCGTACAAATATCCCTGCAACTGAGCGTGCAGTGTCATCTCATTTTGAAATATTTTAGTGATTAAAGTTTAGAGATAATTTACCCTCATTATCTTAAGTTCATGGCATGGCAAAGTAATAATTTCGGCTATACTTTTATACTGGTTTCATCAGCTACATTGTTTTTATTCCTGTTAAGAAAATATTCTTTAAAGTGAGCACTTTTAGGCAGACTTAGCTGTTTAAAACGTTGCGCTGATATTAATACACATAAACACGCTTGGTTTTAGTGTGTTAGTACACATTTTCTGTTACGACGTCAGTTTGTATATAACACATAACTATAATCCGATAGTTAACATTAAGTATTCCTGGGGCCACGGTGGTTTAGTGGTTAGAATACTCTCCTCCCACCATGGGTAACCGGGTTCGATTCTCGGCCAGATCGCCCCCCGGATTTTCGCAAGTGGGAAGCGTGCAGGACGATGCCGCTGGTAGGCGGGTTTACTCACTGATCTCCCATTTCTCCCACCCTTGCATTCCAGCGCCGCTCCATACTCATCTCGCTTTACCCTAAAGGGCTCTCAATATCTCGGTGTTAAGAGCCGCCCAAAACTCTTCACTCGCTAATTGTGCATTCCGCCAACCAGAACGTATTTTGTCCAGAAGGGCGTGACACTAAGGACGACCCAGGCACGCGCATCACATGCGTCATCGTCTCTATGTGCAAGGTACTGAACAAGTGTGCAGTCTTTCCTTCAGAAACGTACCTCTGAGACAACTTTAAAATTAGGCCTATTTCATATAGTATTTGTAACATTTTCTGATTACCAAACAATAAAGTAAGAATATATTTAGCTTCTAGTTCCTTGTCATGTATTTACATCGTAATCCTATATTCGTAAACTGAGCTTTCCCCCATGCACGAAAACGGTAATGCTGAATATCTGTTTACATTTCGACAGCTTCGTTTGGCGTGAATGTGAACTGAACCAGTCTTTAGTGTGAAATCATCCAACGGACACCCTGGAAAATGCTTTTAGTGAAGATTATTGATAACCGTGCCATTAGTGATCTCAGTCCGCTGCAGCGCCCGTCCGTGTCCAGCCCATTACTGACGGACAAGTTAGCTCAATGGCCACGATGTCTGGCGCGGACAGTAGTGCGAGCTGCAAGCAGTGGGATGTTCGTCTTGTCTCGGCACTAGGCATACCTTCTATAACAAGGCGTCTACTAGGCTTATTTGCTCAAATAAATTCTCACTTAGGAAATAAAATCGACTTCATTATTTGCTCGCGCAAAAATATCTTTGGAATGCAAAGTTAGGGTGCAAATATGTTGAGATAGTTTTTAATAGTGTATTTATTCATAGTTACACGTATACATTAGATTAACAAAAAATAGTTTGACATATATATATAATATTTAAAAAGAAATATTTGGCAAGGTTTTGAAAATATAGTAAGTTCCACATTAATCTTAAATGTATAAGGTACCATGGTCTACTATGGGCCTTAAAGGTACTTGTTACCTGCAAAATGTGGCAAGAATCTATTGTGTAATTTCCGAGATATGATGTAAAAGCTTATTGTTTTCATGGTGTGCTACCTTCCACAATTGCGAACCAATAAGAACGTACCTTCCTAGATTAAAGCCGTTACCTTGTAAAATAATTCCCCAAATATGAAATAGTGCCCTATTGTATTAAAATAGCAACCGTTTTGAAAATAAGCAAACGGCATGGCAGAACATTGTAAAATTGGATGTCCTTACTAAGATTTATGTGTACCGAATTTGGTGAAATATGTTCAAATGGATTCAGAAAGTGTTTCGTACAACTAGGGTCGTGCCCTGTTAGGATTCCTCGCATGTCTTGGTTTCACAGAATTCTTTGTGGATGTCATTATTTTCGTTTTACCCTAAAGAATATAGCTTAATGAAATATACTTAACATTTTGTTGGTTCAACGATGCAATGATATACTAAACTAAAACGTCCTGTTTGATTTCATGCTTCATACTCTAAAGCAGAAGAAAACAATGAGAATAATTAAGTCTGGCGGAAGAAAGTTTGCCTCCACTTGAGAGATAATTTAGGTAACGACACACACAAAAATCGCTACTGGAATCACTCCCCAAAATGTTGTGTTGCTTTTGTTGCCTTCTCTAAAACATGCGGTAATAAGTTATCTTCTTGCCTCGCAACCCGTACAACAAATATTTACTGATCTCTGGCATGGGGACAATATAATATGTAATCATATTCAAATCGTATTTATACTTATATGCACGATGAATTCACACGTCACACTTAATGATTGTATAGTTTTGTGTGGAGTGTATGAAGCCAGGAATGCGATTCCCTATAACGTACAATTTACATGCTACGTAAAGAAACGTACAGTATGTGCTGTCATGATTACGGGTGGTACACGCAGCGATGTGTACATAGCTCAAGGCAGGTGGCAGTGCATATACAGTAGTTAGATGGGGGAGGCCAAGTTGGCCAGGCTGTTGTAGCAGCCTGCCTGTATACGTGGGTCCCACTGCTGTTTTGATGGCGTGGAGTACAGTTCGCTACCGTCTCTCAGACCCAAACACAGTGATTTATAGTTGATATTACTGTTTCGAATATGTACTCTATACAATATATATTACAGTTCGCTACGTTTCTCAGAGCTACAATTTTACTCACAGTTACCACTTCCGCAAAATGACAATTAGGTTAACATGCAGCAAGATAATTCATCTCAAGTATTTGACCGTAATTGTAAAACGAGGGAAAGCTTTTTTTTTGTTATTTTTATTGATATGCTTTGAACTCGATGTAGAATTGTCTGTTTCTTTAGTGTTTCCTTTAAAATTTTCAACGTGAAAATGTAACAAATCCAAGGTCACAAAAGCCAGTAGCCATGCTGGCTATAGAACCAAAATTATATATTATCAGTAATATATAATTAGTATCTTAGAGCCATGTTCGTGAATCCTGTATTAAAATAGTCAAAACAAATATAATTAAACGGGTAAATTAAATATTTATCATACGTTGTGTAACTCAAAACAACATAATATGACAGGACTTGCACCGGACGCACATATTAGGATGATATAGAGCATGTACTTATATGTGGACCAGAAATGAAGGTAAAAGCAAATTTCTTTTCGTGATACATTTTTATGATATCCCTCCTTCCATGGTGTTCATGAAATTATCTGAACTAATTTCTTTATTGTATGTATAATACGACAGGTAAACTTCCATTTTTCACAATATCATCATGTAGGATTTGAGGCTGCTGCCTGATATAAACACTTTGTTGATATAAATGTCTTTGGATAAGCTAAAAGTTTTGGAAAAAAGTGAACATTGGATGGAACAATGTACTGTACCGTCGAACTAAAACGATAACAAGAAATTTGTTTTCAAATCTCGAATTTAAATATCTGCGTACACAATGAAGTTACCGACTGACTCACTCATTGTCCAATGTACAGACAAAACGGCTATTTGCAAAGTTAGAGAATGCAGTGTTGGCTTTCCTTCTGGATGTAGGTACCCACTGAGAAAGGATTTTTCAATATTTAACCCCTAAGAGGGTGAAAAGAGGTAAAGCATGTTTTTGAGGACGTCTCAACAGCTGATTAATCCGACGAGGTATTATTGTGCTTTTAGCTTCAAAATTTACACTATACATATAACACAAAACTGATTTCAGGATTTTTTGAAATCCAACAACTGAGAGTGTGAAAAGCGGTAAAATATATGTTCGAGGATCCCTCAATATCATATTAACCTAATGATATATCGCTATGCTCTTAACTTCAAACGATAACATATAAAATTATTTTAAGATTTAACTTTTAAGAGGGTGAAAAGTGTTCAAATATGCTATCGACGTCTCCATAATCGCGCATTAAAGTGATAATATATTGTTATTCTGTATGTTTTAAAAGGCTACCTATACAAATGCCTAGAAAATCACTGCAGGATATTTTTCTCAACAAACATTTATTAAGTCCAAACGATTTCAATAATTAAATAGTCAGTGAAATATATCACGCTATGTTTTTTTTCTTGTGAGGTTCTCTGTACGTACATGATGTGTTATTACACTTTATGCCGCAGTTAATAATCGCACACTTAATTTTCAATGAAGAGTGAATCGGGATATGAAACCAATTCCATCTGCACAGTAACCATCTTTGAGTAACGACATTTAATTGATTTCTTGGAAACAGAACTATCAGAAATATAAACTTGCGAATCATGTTGAGAACTGCTAAAATAACATGTTATAACAATGGCGAGGTCATTTGTTTATGTTTCGTTTCCCAACAAACCTGAGCTTTGTTTCTGGGCGGATTCCCATAAAGCATCTTTGTTTTTTTCGGCAAGCTGGCCATTATCTTATTTATTCCGGCCCGGTAACGTTTTCGAGACAAGGCTCTTTAACACAATAAATATATACATATGATGTCTCTTGCAGACAAACTTTTGGAAAGTGTTTTGCATAGGCAATATGTTAGCTAGCTGTTAATGGGATGATGTCTTTTTTGAGACTGTGTTAACCATTAGCATGTTTTTTTTCCGGGATTATATATGTGTCACGTGGTAGCTCATAATTTTCATTGGTACAACCATCCGACAGATATATCAAAAACTAACAAAACTATTTTGTTAGCAAGCCTCTGAAGAAATAGTTTCTAAATAATCTGCGTTTTAAAAGTATTTCTTATATTATCATGAAATTTATACATTACTTTATAATAATTTGTGTCATAATATATTTTTAATTACTGGAGAATGTTACCAACTAATTCCATGGTGTATAGGTTAGCAATCTGGATTGTCAACTAAAGGGTCTTAGGTTCGAATCCCGCACTCGGCAAGCAAAGGATTTCCGTTTCAGTTAATGTGTTGAGAAGTCAATGAAATGAATATATGTACACAGGAAATTACTATTCATAAAATTTGTAATCGAAAAGTTAACGTTTGTTTCATTGTTATACTGCTTATTTGTGGACATCATGCCGCTGCACGCCCGGCATCGTAACGATATCCAGCCATCGCAGGCCCGGCATTGTAATGACATCCATCTGTAGCAGACCCGGCATCGTAGCAACATCCAGCTGTTGCAGACCCGACATAGTAGCAACAACCAGCCATCGCAGGCCCGGCATCGTAGCGACATCCAGCCATTATAGGCCCGGCATCGTAACAACATCCAGTCGTCGAAAGCCCGGCATTGTAACGACACCCAGCCGTCGCAAGCCCAGCATTGTAACGACATCCACCTGTAGCCGGCCCGGCATAGTAACAACGTCCAGTCATCGTAGGCCCGGCATTGTAGCGACATCCAGCCGTCGTAGGCCAGGCATCGTAACAACACCCGGCCGTTGCAGGTCCGGCATCGTAGCAACATCCAGCTGTTGCAGGCTCGGCATAATAACAACATCCATCCGTCGCAGGCCCGGCATCGTGGCGACATCCATCTGTCGTAGGCCCGGCATCGTAACGACATTCAGCCATTGCAGACCAGGCATGATGACACCCAGCCGTCGCAGGCCCGGCATCGTAGCGACATCCAGTCGCCGCAGGCCCGGCATCGCAACGAATCCAGCCATCGCATGCCCGGCATCGTAATAACACCCAGCCGTCGCAGGACCGTCACCGTAACGACATCCAGCCTTTGCAGGCCCGACACTGTCGGCCAACAGTTAGCCACTAGTCCATATTTTCATTGGGCCGTTTCCGACATAAGACAGACAGTATCAGCTGGATGGTATGGGCTGGCCGGAGTTTGTCGACTAGCTTTAACCGGCCCGATACTGGCCCGTACTTTTTGTGTATATTGGGCCGGAATACATTTCGTATCTTGCCGGTAGCGGTAGAGTGTATTTCTGACTGTCGGAAAACAGTCAGCCACCAGTCCTTATTTCCATTGGGCCGCTTCAGGCATAAGACTGTAGGCCGGTATCAGCTAGCCGGATTTTGTCGGCTAGCTCTTACAGGCCCGATTCTGGCCCGTATTTTCCGTGTTTACTGGGAAGTAATTTCATATATTAATATCGAATAAATAGTGTTAGGTAACCATTTCTGATAATTTAAATTATTTCTTTCACTCTGTTTTTTTTTCTAATGCACGGAAGTGTAAAAATGAGCATACATGTAAAATATAAACTTTTCTAATAATTTCAGTATTTCACTTGACCGACGCATGAATAAAGTGACGAGACCCATGACAATGTTAATATAACATAAGGCGGTAGAATACGCAATGTGCATACAAGTAGATCTGGAGTAGAGCATTCAGAAGTGCTCATTTTACCGCGAATAGCCTATACCACCAAAACGCTGCAATACACTCTAAATCGAATCAGACAGAATGTCACTGCTACAATCAGTCAGCAGTACCTGGCTAATTCATCAGTCGCTTCAGTAACTGTAACTAATGAATCAGTGAAAACATGCCAGATTTACGTCACGTATTTATTCAGTGACGTTTTCCACTGGTCCATCAGTAATTTTTTTCACTGTTTTTTAGTGGTTTGTTTTTTAACTGGTGGATCAGTGAAACAGCATGTAAAAATGGCCGTCAAACAACATTAAAAAAATGCCTGTTTAAGAATGTGTGTCAAGTGAAATAACAACGAATAATCTAATAAACCCAATACAAAATACTGTCTAAAATGTGTTTCTTCTTTCAAAACACCCTTTTATGCTGTAATATGGACTTTCAGCCTTTCATTACATTTTTACGTCTTTCATTTAGTTTACATGTAATCACCACAGCGCTCTGTTTGAAGGTTTAAACTGCATATAATGTGGTGAAGAGAGTGCACTCATGCATAGTATTCGTTTAACAACACTAACAGTACCAACAAAACCACATACGAAAAGTAAGGGCATACTATTTAAATCTTCACGATTTCGATGAGAAGTATAAGACATATACTGTGCTCTCATTTTTAACTTAACCTGGTAACAGATGGTAAGCTAACGACCTAAAAGCAAAATGGAAATGGTTTATGTGTTGCATCACGGCCACCTCCAATATTGTTTTTACTTCTTTAAATTACGGTAAATCGCGCAATGCATTTAATAAACTATCGTAAGTATGTTTATTTCACGTAATTTCTTTGGCTAAATTCCATAAAATCAATATTTAATTCGCCACTGCATTCAGCCGTCGCCTATTCACTCAATGAAATTGTCTCTCGCCACTACTTCAATAAGTGAAAGTTTTTCACTGAAACAATCAGTTGTTTTCCACTGATCTTAAGTGAAGCCATTTGCACTGATTCGAGTGATTGTATTTCACTGCGAATCAATGGTTTACCGCTGATCCGAATTTAGAGTGTACTAAGGGGCTCAAAGTAAAGGCTTGACAAAAAGATGTAATCAAGGCGACATCTTCCTGTTCAATTTCAGTTTCAGTTTTATGCCACTGCATGGCAAATTTCTCTGGGGGAATATTTTATATACTCTAGGAACAAACAATTATAATTGCACTTCACATATATAAATGTAGTATATCATACAAAAATGTAAATACATTACCGTCATATGTAAAACGTTCGATATTCGGCTATACTACTAGGTTCCTAAACTCAGTTTCTCAGTGCTATTTGTTAATAGTTGTATTGTTCTTGGTGTTAATTGTTTTCCAAACTGTTCTTGCATATTCGCGGATAGTGCAGGAGACTTAACTTTTGCATCTTTCTTGATCATTCTTGATCAAACTCATAGAGGTTTCCCACCAGACATCCATAATTTCATTTTCGTTTTCTCTAGTCTCCATTTTGTCACTAGTTGCAATTAAGATTGCATATTACTATACTTTCGGAAGCTCTCTTTCTATTGAACTGTGTTTCCAGTTAATGAAGGTGTTACACGTAGTACCGCTATTATAAGTTCATTTTTGAGAATTTTGGTTATATGCTTAGACAACTACTCAATAAATCGTATTCATTTACATCTCATTCCGTAGAGAATTGTAAGGGGAATACAAGAAGTTAAAGGTCATTGAAATTGGATTAATGATTCCCGAGATATGAGTGTTTTAATTACATGGTACATAAATTCAAAGTGAATAAATCCACTTGCTGTGTTGCTCTGTCGGCCAGATTTTGTGGGTGGCCTAATATTGATCGGTTTATTAAAGCTTTATGTTCTCTAAATTACTAGATAACACGACTATGTACAAGAATGTTTGGTATTTCAGGGTATTATTTGTTTTTACAATGCAATGAAACAATGTTTTGTCTCGTTTCCCAATAGTTTATTTCCCTTTGCGACCTTTTATCGTTCTGTAGCCAACTATCACAACATTCAACACTTTTGAAATGCACTATGAAGCTGTGTGCGGCAGAATATATCAGTGAGTTAGTCTGTCCATTGTTTCTCTATTGAAAACTAAACCAAATTAATTTAAGTTATAATTCAATAGGCATTGTAAGCACAATGTTATCATAACATCTGTATTACACATTAGCGCACTTTTAAATGAAAACAAATTAGTTCCATCGATACTAAATACTTGCAATGATAAATTTATTATATATAATCAATATACAGATATAGTACGTCTACATCTTGTACGCTATACATGTAAGTACGCTGTCGAATAAATAAGAACATTTAAATCGTCTGGTAAACACAGTTTCTTCGAGTTTGTAAACCCTGTGCCTATAAAACACATATGGTCGCCGGCTTGCAGAAATAATCGATGGGTCACGACCATGGCTACCTTTCAAGGTTAAGAATATTAAAAATGGCCATTGCAGTTGAGGTGAGAGATCTGGGCGGCTCTTAACATCGAGTTCTTAAGAAAAGATGAGGGTGCAATGAGGTGATAATTTAGCAGCGTCCGAATGCAAGGACGAGGGAAACAGGAGATCCCCGAGAAAACCAATTGGCATGGTTCCCATAAGCGAAAATGAAGTTACCCAGCCGGGGATTGAACCTGGTTCGCCTAGGTGGGAAGCGAGAATTCTAACCGCTTAGCCCCCCATGGCTGTTGTGTAGAGAAATTAATCGAACATGAGCCGTGGTCAATTTACTCCACAAATCAAAATTCCTGAATTTCGCACCAGAACTTATCATATTTTTGCATGATTCTGTGAATATTAGCTGACATTTGATACTCAGATTGAAAATGTAGCAATGGAACAAAATAAAGAAGTGCGAAATACAGTTCGAGGTACAGTTCTTTAGAGTTTCCTCTTTACTGAACTGGAAATGAAAAATGAAACGGTATGTTAGTTCAAGGCAGGTAGTAAATATATAATAGAATTTTCCACTTCGAATAAAAAATGTCGGTCCAGAATGACACACGGATGTATGAGATATAGTTCGAGATACAGTTAATTCATATTTACGCTACAATGAACTATAAATGCAACTGTGAACATAATTTTAGTTCGTAGTAGTTCGTGAACATGTCTTGGAAATGTCTACCTTGAATCGAAAATGTCGGACTGTAATAACATAAGGAAGAACTAGATATAATTCGAGAAACAGATCTTTCATTTTTCCTCTGCAGTGAACTGAAATCAAATCGCACAATTTGTTTAAGTTAAGTGCAATTCGTGGACTTGAATTAGAACTTTATTTGTCAGACTGAAAATACCAGACTGAGTGAAATCGCGCAGTAAAGAATAACAGTTCGAGAAATAGTTCTTTGTTATTTCAATTCACCTGGAATGAAATACAGAATTGGACAAATAAATATCAGTAAATGCCAGACTTGAACTTGAACTGGAATGATATTATGTTGTCAGTACATGCTGCCAGCTGTTTCCTAATCGCAAAGTGTGCTTGGTTATCGAACAAGCCGAAGAAATGGCAATTCACCTTTACACAATAACATTAGGTTTCTGGAGTTTGACCTTGAATTGTATTCCTACTGGGTATACTATACGGGTATACTAACGGAACAAAACACTATCGTTGAGACCGCTGAAAAACATATACATTTTGGATTGAAATAAGCGGACTGTGTACGACATTGATAGCCGCAAGACAGAGCAAATACGAAAAGTTCAGTTGCCAGAATTCGAACACAATGTCCCCATAGAACATTGGGCCGCGCTCCAGCTTCTACTAGATGATCGGAAAATTGTATTTGCAAAACATGAGTCGCTACATCGAACTATTGTGGCAGAACATGAAATTCCGTTAACTAAGGAGAAACACATTTATAGCAGCCCACGTAGCTACCCTCCTCATCAAGCACCCATCATTATAGATAAGATATCAGAAATGCTAGGAGATGGTGTAATTGAGCCAACCAGGAGCAGGCACAACTCCACTATGATGTTAGCACTGAAAAAGAATGGAACCTGAAGGTTGATGTGAACCGTCAGTGTCAGCCCGTTTTTCTCACCTGCCAGCATCTCCACTACACGTATTTTCAAACGCGAACGATGTCAGTGTGTCAACCGACATTCCACGTGTCAGTGTGAATCCACCAGTGCAGTGAAATCAGGGTAGATACGTTTATTATTGTTTTCGAAATGACCTTTTTAATATTGTGTTTTCATACTGATACAGTGTGTTCGCCACGTGCACAACGCAGCGACCGCATGTCATATTTTGTTTTGTGTGTTCTTGTAATATTATGTTGCCGAGTGTAATATGTTTGCAAAGGTGAGTGCTATGCACACGAGCTGTGCATTGAATATTTTCACGCAGTTATTAAGGGTAAATATTATTATTATTATTGACAGTTGTATCGTATTAATTTTCAAGTGTTATGTTGTGTTCTGTCATGTTGCTGCACAAGGGTACAAAAAAGACCTTATATGTAAATAAGATAAGTGACGTATACACAAATTGTGTACACGAGATACATATCAGAAGAAACCTGATTCATTAAGTGTTTTGCAATGTGACAGTTATAGTGTGTTATTATTAAAAGTGTAATTGTTTGTTTCTAAATGCACTAAAATACTCAGTATCACTAGGTAACACTGTAGAATATTCTTTGAGCATTTTTGAGAAGGGTTTGTGCATTTTATGTTCTTGTTTACTTTTTCCATTCTTGTTATTGATTTGGAGGGTGCCACAGATAGCACGATACCAGTGTCATAAGTAACATAATAAACCAAAGACTGGCAAACAGAGACAAATAGCGGAGGCCACGGGCCAACTCTCAGGGCCACAGACTGTTGTCCGCAGATGTTGTAAACTTTTATCCGAATAAAATATTCTTTTAAAGTAATTTTTTCACTTAAATCTAAATTGCAAAGTACTTGTATAAATGAACAATGAAAGCACACATGAATGCGGGACAAGATCTGTACAAAGACGGACACAGACCCCACGTGAAATCTAACATGTTTTGGTTACGAAACTACAGAACTTCACTGCAATTATGAACATGTGTGTATCGTTCACAAATTAATTTTTTATTTTAAATATTTTATTATTTAATCTGATATGAATAATGTATTTATTTTTATCATTATGTGCCATCTTCGTTACACACATCTCATCTTAAAATAGTTTTGTTCTGAATAATGGAACTTTGTGTTGTCCTGCGGGAATTGGTTCCGAGGCACCAAACCACGTGTTCATGTTACTGTAGTAGCGTCTTCGCCTTCCGTGGGTGCCGGTCGTGCATGAGCCTGCTCCAGGGTCAGCAACTTTTGAACCGATCATGTAGTTGAAATAGTTAATTTAATCTTTCTGAAACAGTTAATTACTTTTCCATTACCCTGGAGTGTGCAACGCCCCACCGTTCAGAACGTTTTGCTACATGGATGAACCTTAATTTCTCTTGTAATCTTTGATCAACTTTGCACCTTTATAACCTGTTTTAGAGCTCTCCCAGCTATAGTGGAGATGTATAAACACACGTTCCTCCAACGAGGGTAATATGAATAAATCATATGTTTATGAATAAGTTCTGCTTATGACTTTATTTATTTGGTCGGTCTGACCATGTGACTTATTGTAATTCTTAACCTCCAATAATTTACTACGAGTGTTCATGGCCTTGGGTGGCCAAAACAACCCACGAAAATTCTTAGTCGTGTATACATAAATGTAGGAGGGGGCACAACCTCTACTAGCCTAGGCCAAACTGGATTTATAGCTGCTTCAAGACTTGAAATTATTCGTCGAACAGGAATCGCCAAAGGAATGACGTCGGAACAACGAGGGGAGGCCCTGCGGCCATCGGGCTTCACGACCCCCAAGAATCTCGTGCTCTGCTCTGGCGCCCAAACTCTGTAAAACCCATCCTATTTTCCAGCAAAATGACATAACCTGTCAACCCCCCTCTGTCTAGAAAACTCCACCACATCAAGGTTTTGCATGGACTTCCGTCTCATCAATCAGGTCACGTGTAGCACGATATCCCCCATCATCAGTGTAAATGATGCCTTGGGTTCATTGGGAATCGCCAAAATAATGTCTTCACTCGTCCTGCGCTGCTGCTACTGGCAGGAAGACCGGTAAAAGACCGCCTTTACAGCTCCTGATGGCCGAAGGTATCAGTTTTGCGCTATGCCTTTTGGGCTCATGATCGCCCCTGGCACATTTTAGAGTATAATGGTTAGGATGCTGGATCGCCTAGTAGGAGAGTACACACAGGCCTACTTAGATGAAGTAATGATTTGGTCATAATCATGAGAAGAGCACTGCCATCAGCTCTTATTAGTGCTAGAGAGACTGGACATTATCGGACTAACGTATACAGTTATTAAATGTCACCTGGAGAAGATCGATTTGGAATTTCTAGGCCACGTGGTCAGTGAGTCAGGAAACAGGCCAAACCCCGAATAGCTGGGACTAATAGGATGCCAACAAGAGCCGCATACACGGAAACCACTGCGAAGATTCTTTGTCTGTTTAATTGGTGCGGGAGCACATTGAGCACTTTGCCATTATTACCACACCCCTAATGGACTTGCTGTCCACACAAAAGTGGTACGTGTGTGATAGCACGCAAGTGAACGATATTCAAGACATCAAAGAGAATTTCCGGACATGCCTCACACTCGCAAGATATGGCCCAGCACACAATTTGTATTTACAGACGGACGCCAGCCAGAAATGGCTGGGTGCTGTGCTCTACCAATACAATGACACAGGCAAGAAAAAGGTAATGGATGTTTCGAGCGCCAAGTTGGGAAACATTGAACACAAGTAGGATGTTAAAGAATGTGAATGCTTAGCCATCATCTGGGCCATGAGGAAATACCGGACGTATTTGGAATACAGGCGATTCACACTCAGAACGGATAACCACTGCCTAGTGTGGCTAACCAACATGCGTGAAAACTGGAGGAAATTTATCCGGTGGGCACAAGTGTTACAGCCATATGATTTCAAAATTGACCTCGTCCCCGGGTGGGAGAATGAGTTGGCATATATGCGGTTGCAGACTACGATCTTGGCAGTAACAGTAACAGATGACGTGGAGTGGGAAGAACTGTTGTCACCCGTCACACAAGAACCGTGTACCGTGGTACACGTAAAAAAATTAACATCTTGGAAACAAAGGATCTTGTGTCAGAACTGTATTGAGAAGTCATAGCCACGCGAGGAAAATTCTGCATTCTCACGGGAAACGAAGGAGAAGTGAGAGAGAGAGAGGGAGAGAGAGAGGGGGAGAGAGAGAGGGAGAGAGAGAGACTGCAGAAGGATGGTGAGTAATGGAAAAACACGTGGAAACATGCTGGCCACAAGACAACACGACTTGGTGGCTCTAAGTTCCCGTTATGCACAGAAAAAAAGTTTTCGCACATGTACATGCGAGCTTGACGGCAGGACAACCAGGGGCTGAACACACTGTGAAAAATGTGAAAAAATATTTCATTTGGCCATGTTTGACACACTGAGTGTGATACTGGTTTTGAGAATGCAACAAATGTAATTTGTTTAAAACATGCAGAGCGGATTACACACAACAACAACAGCCAAGGCAGCCAAAGAAACCATTTGATATGGTGTGTTTAGACTTAATTTCCCCATTCCCCAAGTCAGCAGGGGACAAGCGGTTTATCCTCGTTGTGAAGGATAATTTTTCCTGTTGGGTTGAGGCATATCAAATCAGTAGTGCACGAACAGGACAAATTATAAAAGTAATGCAAAATAATTATTCGCTTGTTGGGGCTATCCTAGAGCACTCCTACCAGACAATGGGAAACAGTTTACTGGACAATGTTGGCGAGAACTGTGTACGGTCTGAGGAGTGCGGCACCCTAAGACTGTGGTGAACAACCCACTGTCTAACCCCACATAGCGGCATAATCAGGAGTTGAAGGCACAATTCCGGCTCTGTGTGGGTAGCACCATAACACCTGGGCCGACAACCTGCCCGCCGCACTCTTCACTCTCCGACGATACACCAACGCAGCAACAGGAAGATCGCCTGACCAAGTGCCGTTATGTTGAAATATTACATTGTCCAGTAAAAGAAACTACACACCCAAAAGAAACAGTAGTGCAATGGAGACCAGTGGTACGTGCAAGGAGATGCTCCAACACAGGTCATGGGAGCAATGGGAATGGCAAAAGCATTATGCAGTGTGGTGGCTACCTGAAAGGAAATGACCACCGGCAGCACTCATACCAGGTCAAACAATCTACATATAAGCCCACCTGCAGTAGGCTGCTAAAAAGAATTTTAGTGTCGGACTCTTGCCGAGATTGATGGGTCCTCATAGGTTAATAAAAGCGATCGGCCAGACCACTTACCTGGTCAGATCTGGCAAGAAAACAGTCCGGACACACCAGGACGACATCAGGGCAGCAGTGGAAGATGTCCATGGGAGAGATGCGGAAGGTGTCCAGGACAACCAGGAAGGTCAAGCTCGAGACAGGCAACACCCAGCAGGGAATGAAATGGAAAGTGGTCCCGGATATTCAACAGTAGTAATACCACCTAATGCCGACAAAACTTTGACGCCGAACACAAAAGCGTTCTGCGGAGTCAAGGTCACATGAGCACCACAGTAAACCAGGCCATGGCATCAAATACTGATGGCCGAATGGTGATGGAAGGGGAAGAACAAGCTCCCAACATATATACAGAGAGCATGTAACCGGATCGGAGCTCCATTATGGCGAAGGTGCTTATGAGCCACCTGGCAATGTAACAGTAGTGGAAGACGGAGCTGCACTTCAAACAGAGGAATCGGAAGCAGATGCACTGAGTCCAGCATCACCTGACGCACAAGAATTCGCAGGGGTGAGTCCAATGGCCAGCGTCGAGGAGACTACCAGTGCCACGCCGACTAGGGCGACCATCTGGGCTAAGGAGCAGGGAGAAATCCGACACTTCCCTTGGTGGTCACAGAAGGGGAGGAACCATCTCCTGCCGCGACAGCAACATCTTCAAGCAAGGCGGCCCACGAGAGTCTCGAGGTCGAGGAGCAGGCCCGGCCCACTATAGGAACCTCAAGAAAGGAGTGTCAGCCTACAGGAGCTGCTCTACCAGGTCGCAACCAAAAACAGCGCCCCTGCAGCATTAAAAGAAGCGGAGATGTCAGCAATGAATGTGACAGTGAGGGTAGCAGATCGGCCAGCTCGCTACCACTCCAATGGACGAAGAGGCGAAGACATCCGCCACGGAATTGCACCACCTGCGGTGACACAACAACACACAGCAGACGGCAGATCCGCTTGCAGCAGAAACACGAGGTGAAACTGCTACAGCATAGGAAGCGCTACACGCTATGTCCTCATCACAGAGAGCATAGGAGGTGCTCCTGCGATGAGTGACTCATTGGCTACAAATGGGCTCGAAGGGGGTGAGCGAGGGGTGCATTTGACATCATCCACTCTCCCCAAGCACGTTTGCCCACCGTCGACGATGTCTGCTGTGGGAATCCGCACTGTACCGGGCGCTCATGTGCATCAGTCGATATAGTCGTCGCAACAACTACGTTGTTCCTGGCACAAAACGAGTGCGGCCAGTGGGGTCGAAAGTAGGGCTGGCGTAGTGCCACGAGCGTGAAGTGCTGTGCTACAGATGTAGTGTGGTTGAGCGGCCAAGTGTGCCCATATGCACTTATACAGAAATTAGACACTCTGCAAAAGAGTGTTTATTATAGGGGCAGAATATATGACATGCTCAAAGATGCCTAGCCACACAACGTTAATTAACAGAGCCCTATTATATTTTAGGGCATCCGCGGGCCTAAGTGTGTTATTTTATTAAATTTGAACTTTTTATTCACCATTTTGTTGCATCCACACTTCATTTCATTCAGTGTTATGTGCATATAAAAGAGTTCTGTATTTTGCGAGTCTAACCATGTAGCAGATGCAATCAGGTAAGCAATGTGTGTGTTGTTTTGAGAAATTAGTAATGAAAGAAAATAGACAGTATGGCTTGCATGCCCACCAACACCGGCTGGCATGCTGCGCCGGCAGAATTAGTCATACTACCGTGACACGAGGGTGTGGACATGCTGACCGATGTCGTCGCGTTTCGCACACTCGGGCGGCTCATAACTGTTTGATAACTAACAATTTCACTGCAATAGAGAAAATACCAGAACCTTTCGTTTTATTAGCCACCGAGATTCTCCACCCTCTCTGCCCCATGTTTTGCATCGCCTGGAGAGGCATAGTTTTCACGAAATTATTTGTGGCATCATGCCATCTTTGTACCACATTATCTAACAGACAGGTTTAAACCTGGCATTTTATGTAAAGTTTCTCTTTTTTGAAGAGTGTAAAAAACCCATTAATTTATGCAAATTAACTGTGAGCATCTTCATATTGTCTCCTCTTAGAATAAAATTAATACTGATTGAATAATTTCCTTACTTGTTGCATTGTGGGATATCTGGGATCCCCGAATGCACATACGAAGCACTGTTACTTATTATACCGACTAGTGACCATTTCAAACATACTTGCACTGTAAATTACATATTACGAAAATTTGCAGGAGAAGTCCCGTACTTTAAATGCCTTGCGGCAAACTAGAAATAAATCACTTATAGAAACTCGTCGCTGCTGAGATTTATTCAGTTACGTTGCTACATATCCATAGGAGAAAACTTACATTGGTTCAGATTTTTAACCCATCAGCTTGGGAGACACTTGGTCACATAAAATTAATTAGTACATTAAAGCCTACCCAGGAGATGCAATCACTGGGTAGATGCTAGGGCGGTAAATTCTTGGGCAGCTGAAAAACGAGAAAGGTTCTGGTATGTTAAATAACTATTGTAATGAAGTGATTAGTCCAACATTATGATGGCTGCACGAGCACGCAAATCACGATCCCCAACATGATGCAGCATACCCCTCGCAAAAACGAATGACTACTGAATTTTCTCCGTGTGACTTGCCGGCCGGCTTGGCGGGCTGGCACCCCGCGCTGCACTACTTCCTTGCATACAACATTTGCAAATCGGACAAGTACCCTGCATGCCGATTTTGACACATTACTTACAAAAATAACCCTGTAAATAATATTCACTATGACATAACATCACAACTGCGTGGATGATGTGGAGCTGAATAAACATGAATGAACATAACAGAAAATTGCAAAAAGAGACTTTGAAAACACTGAGGGCTTTAGGGCTGCGAAGGCACTTGTCTTTGTTAGTTGTGTCTCCTTGTGTGAACTAACATTTCCCTTTAGATGCACAAATTAATTTACAGTATCTACTTTCAGATTCCTGCGCCACACGCACTTGGTTGCAGCTCGCTCTGTTCTGAACTTGCATCATCCCTTGCCACACTGCACTGGCACTCATAGAGAGCACACACATTGCAATACGTAACCTGGTGCGGCAGGCAAACAGGTCATGGAGAAGGGTTTCATGTGGGCACACACCAAACAAATGTATAATTCCTTTTGGATGAAGCCCTTTGTACTGTTTAAACATCATATCGGGTTGGTAGCTCACTAGCACCACAACACCTACGACTCACTTCAATCATTCTGGCCATGGAGTATGGCAGTAAGCCTACACAGCTATCCATTTATCTTAAGGTATTACCAAGTCATTTGCGGTTCAGAGCTCTCATCTGAATAACCTTGTGTTATCACTGCAATACTGAGACTCGAGACAGACTTTCTCCCCTTCTCCTGCACGAGTCTTCATTACCACGGCTGTCATGCGGCACGGGCAGGTCTATGGGCTATTCATCCTTCTGTAGTGCATGAGGGGGCCAGCGAGAAAAACTCCCTCCCCCCCCAATGTCATCAACACACCTCATGCAAGTGGAGGTGTGCCACACCCCCTTCTCTTCTCGAGTATCATTCATCACCACCAACAGGAAGTTTGTGCGATTCACCACTGCTCTGCTCGAAGTTTACATCAGTCACCGTTACATCATTTTCTCCACCACACCTTTGAAAATTGTTTACATTACAGCGCACAGTGACTCATTTTTCCACCTATATCACAGGCTGCATTGTCCCATGTGGCATATGTTTATATCCTTAGGTAGTGTTCGCTTTAAAAATGGTTGCACTGTTTACATGTTATCAATATTTGTGTTGTTACCAAATATATTGAGCAGAATTATTTAGTATTCTTAATGTAATTCCAAGTGCTTCATGGCCATTGCAGCATTTGTTTACAAATGTTAACGTAAATTTCAGCAATATTTATGTTAATTCTACATTTCACAAAGCAGTTCCTAATTGCTTTTCTACTATTATCATGTAATTATTTGTTATATAACATTTGGAACAAGTGTTTAAGAGTCATTGCATAATTTTCTTGCTAGTGTTAATGTAAATTTCAACAGCATTTACATTAATTGTACCACTCACAAAGCAAATTCTAAATGCTTTTCTAGTATTATCATGCCATTATCTGATATATAACATAATATAATGTGTGTTTAAGAGTCACTGCATGATTTGTTTACTATTGTTAATGTAAATTTCAACAATTTTTACATTCATTCTACCACTAATAAAACCATGCCTAATTGCTTTTCAAATTCTTCCACAGCATTATTTGCTAGTTTGTTGTAATTTAACGAACACTTCAAAGATAAGACACCATTTTTTACAGGTGTTCTCAAAATTCCCGGTAATGGTTACGTACATTAACCTACTAATTAAGCTATTCCTTATTGATTTTACAGGTTGCTCATTGTGTTTTAGTGGCATTGTGCAGCTACTAACAAGGTCTAACATTGTGCAAGTAGTTGTTTACATACATTCTCACATTGTTTATACACAAAGTGTGATTACATTGTGTTTATTGACATCGGCGTTCGTGCATATATTATAACGATGTATTTAATCGCACATTTATCATGCAACTAAAAATCACTGTTAAACCGACACAGCATGAAATTTTAACTGTGGGTGGCAAGTTTGACGTTGGAGGGGGAACACCACAACAGGGACTCATGTAACCATCTCGATGTTGCCAGACCAACCAGTGCCCTGCACCATCTCCACCAGCAGCCAGCACTGCAGCCAGTACACACAGGTCTTACAGACTAATACCGTGCCACACCCAAGCTGCCAACCTACTTATTGCACCTTGTGTGTTGGGCCATCTGGGAGACTATGGTGTCAAGCAGTCACAAGAGGATGGCCATTTTATGTGAACCACACATTCACGAGATCCCTCTTACCACTTTGATAGTATCTGGGATAATCATAAAACATGGAAGGTGTTTGATGTTGGAAATGTGGTAGATGGTTTGCCAGGTTAGTGGCACTAGTGCGTAGAGAACAATTTGTTTGAGGTCATGTGCCTTCTCCTCCGATGATCCTCTTCTGGTTGCTGTTGATGAATGATGAAAGAACTGTATAGACATATTGCCTAGTAGTAGTAGGAGGTATTGTAAGCTTCCCCTAAACACTTTGCTCACTCCTTGAAAGGTTGTATTATGCCACTTAAGGCCTTAAATTAAACTTTCATAAAAACTGATAATGTGGCCGAGAAACGGTCATAAAATAAATAGTGTGCGAATCCATTTCAACAACACAGTTGATTTGAGAATCCACATATGAAACATTGTAAACAACTTTCAATTTAGGTGGGAGGGCACTAGTACAGTGTAAAATGATGCGAAGTTCCACATGTTAGTTAATGAAAAATAACATGGTAAAAAAATTAAATGAAAAAAAATATAATTAATTTAGATGGGAGGGACATATGCACTGTGATTGGATGATGACATAAACAACAACTTTTAGACTTTATTAAAAATTCCAATTAAAAGAAAATATAAAATTTTAACACTATTAAACTAAGTTGCTTTTCTTACCGAAAGAGCTTGAATGGACTGTCTATTTCAATTTTTCTGGGCTTATTTGCCAGTTGGTTTTGAAAATAATGCTGTTTGATTGACACAAATAAAACCCTTAATACAAAAAAATTTAAAATGAAATCAATGAAATAAAATATCAAAGTCCATCAGTTCATGTTGGCTGTGGGCCTGGCTGCGGCTCACACCATACACAATAGTAAATAGCTACGGTATGAAATAATCAGAAACACAGGACAAGCTAATAATAATATTACAACAACATTACACATAAATAAAATTAATATAACTGCATTGCTGAATGAAGAATACCTTGAAATGACATAACATTAACACACAAGAACAAAATAAATAACACTGAAAACATTATTACTATACAAGGAACAATCAAAATAATTATGCATACTGAGATACCGTACACATTATTATTATTACCACATAACTTGGAAATGTAAACATACTTCATGCACGTGACATAAAAACAATAATAATAAAATCTTCACAAGTAATTAACTCACTAAATCACTGCTAAAATAAATTGAAATGCCCATGGCAAAAACCTACAATAATATATAATAAAACAAAACAGAAACACTCTCATAATGTAATGCACACAATGCTACATTTAATGAAACACTGCTCTCACACGGCTGATGGTTGCACTAGTAGCTGAGGCTGGGCACAGCGAATGGGCAGGATTAAATCCAATGTGGTACATGTCAAAAACCCCCCACTCCCTTCTGGGGAACTTCATGCATCGCTGCTCATGCGCCGCTCCTACTTGCAGTATCTGGCCAGCAGTCTGAGGTTACCAATGTATCCGTAATTGATATTTCTCTGTTATCTCACCTGCTGATCGCTTGGAAACTCCCGTGCCGTGATGGTGTCTTGTTCATTTCTGTTGCCCACATACCTACGATCGCACATCGTGACCTAGGAAGGCGACGGGGAGGGGTAAAGGCTTCCCTTCCAATCCCGCATCATCCTCAACAAAGGGTGTCGCGACACCATCAAGATTGGACCCTCGCCTAGCGATCCTGGACCGTCCTCAGGGTGGCCCACTTGCTTGGCTTGATGCAACATCCTTCATTACTGCTCTTGTAATGATGATTTTTTTGGTGATGATGTGTGTCTGTTGCGATAGAGTCCGCTCGAGCTCCTGTAACATGTGAAGATGTCGGCATCTCGCTGGACATGTACCTGTCACTATGGTTGGCCACCAAATCAACACGTGTCAGTGAGTGGTATTTTATGTTTTGCTCTTTAAGATCATCAGTAGGGATGTGTTGATGCCATGCATCGTGATGCCGGCTGTGGTGAATCGCAGTCCATCACGATGGTAAACTGCAGATCTGCCCTGCAATACTTTTGGATAAAGATGTTTCCTCAACATTTTAGTGAATATGTGCGAGCCACCCCAATTCGCCGACTACCCAGCACAATAACTTCTTGCCTCAGACTGAACGTGTGTGTAGGACATAAACTTGTCCGTACAGGAGAGGACGGTGGTAGGCATGTGGAAGCTGGTACCCACTTCACTGCATAGCGGCCGGTTTCGCAGGCTTCCTGGAGCATGTGCTCTCTCTTATCCTCCCTGTCTTCTCCATTTGTGTGACTCGTAAATGTGCTCCTCTCCCCATTCTGTAACTTGCCTGAGTGGGAGGTCAGCCCATGGGTAAGATGAGTGTGGTCTTGCCGGAGGCCTGGTTTTCACGATACTCACGTGAACAATGCGGCAGGCAAATGTTCCACCCAGCAGGTTGGTTTCCCACGCACAAATGTAACTGTGTTTGATGTCTTGTTTAATTGTTCTGTAGGTTTTGCATGTGGATGATGAAACCACTGTCACGAAGTGCTGCACTCCCCACCGGTTATTGTAGTCGCATCATACAGGCCGGTGAACTGTGTGCCGTGTCACTGGATTTTACATGAAGATAACCCCCCCACCTCCGAGAAAATTCGGTTTCCAATACTTTCCCAATGGTTCGGGTACGAGCACTCGAGATGCGTACACTTCGACCCAGCATAAAAAAATGCCCTATCATAACCACTTTAAGTGCGTTGCCTTTAAAGTGTATAGGAAGGGCCATGGATCTAATGAGACTGCCTTAAAGGTATCATGGGATCTCTTGGTTTGCTGCTTCTTGCAGCTGTGTTGCCCTGCCATGCACACACAAAATCCTTACGTTCACTGTCACATCTGGCCAGTAAAAAATGTTTTAACATGTTTTTATGGGTTCTTTGGAGCCTGGATGTTAATAAATTTCACTGGTTTGCACATGTTGAACACTGCTCCACATGCCGCGGCCAGGATGCATATAAAACCATGTGCCACTGTTTATATCCGATCATGTTTCCATGCAATTGTCGACAACATGCCACTTTTCTGTTGTTTCTTTTGTACATCAATTCTCCATTTTGGGAAAAACTGGGCATTGTATTTTAGTTCTGATTACATTCTTGCGTAGCATGTCGAGATTTTGCACTGGTGTTAACACTGTCATGTTGTTGCAGTGTATTCATAATGGAGTTGACATATGGGGTATGTCTTCACACTATTCCTCATTGTGGGCAATTCTTTCGCTTTGTGCACGTGACACATGGTCAGCCAGCTGATTATCTCCCCTAGCTTCATGAT
The DNA here is from genome assembly GCA_029891345.1 of Dryococelus australis. Lineage (NCBI taxonomy): Eukaryota > Metazoa > Arthropoda > Insecta > Phasmatodea > Phasmatidae > Dryococelus > Dryococelus australis. Next base: position 310,907,660 of record CM057009.1, on the reverse strand, counting down.
GCACTTCGAAATTGTAGGACTGCAAGAAAAGTGCCCAGCAGGGACAGCTTATTGAGGACTTCTTTTATGCTGTGCATTCATACAAGGTTAGCAGTTCATTGGTGCTCGTACAATTTATGGTACTTTTTGAAACTCCACACTACTGCTAAACATTCACACTCATTTACATCATAGCGGCGGTCAACTGCACTGAACTTGGCACTGCTGAAGTCAATGAGTTCCTGTCGTCCCCTAGATGGAACAATATGGCGCCTATGCCTTGCTCACTGGCATCGGTTTGTACGTAAAAATGGCGAGTCGGACTGCTATGTGCTAAGGCAGGACACTCACGAAAACAATGTTTCAATTCGTTGTAACTTTTCTGATGTTCTTCTAGCCACTTGAATTTTACGTTCGGCGACATGAGCACAGTGAGAGGTGAGGTGACTATGGCGAATTCAGCTATGTATTCTCACAGCCAGTTTTCGAGGCCAAATAATAATCTCAGCTGTTTGGGTGTTGTGAGTGCTGGATGGGCTTCGATCAGGCAAAGCTGTTCCTCTATGTGACAGCTCCCGTTCTCGTCCATGATGTGCCTGAGGAATTTTATTTCTGCCTTGCCGATGTGACATTTGCAGTTTACGCATTGAGGCAATTGATGGTTAGGTGTTCAGAAATGAGGGATAGATGGAGATGTGGTCCACCCACATCTCTGAGCACATAACAACGTGGTCGAGGTAGGCCAAGGCAAACTCTCCAACAAAGCTGTCCATAAATCTCACCATCATACATTGGAGTGATGATGATGAGTACGTGAGGCCAAATGGCATGGCACAAATTGAAATCTATGCCCATTGGGTGTTGAGAAGGCTGTTTTACGCTGATCTTCCATTCGCACGGGCAATTGTCAATATCCACTGTGGAGATCGATTGTGGCCAGAACTTTGGCACGACCTTATGTACAAAGGGCATCTGTAACATGGATGAAAGGAGGTGGAGCGCTCTGAGTGACTTGATTCAACTGAAGGAAGTCTACACAAAACTGCCATGATCTGTCCTTAGGCACTAAATGAATGCTGAATTGAACTTACTGTTGGATGGCTCTATCATTACCTTTCACAGCATTACTGAAATCTGCTCCTTGATTATCTCCACTGGTGTGGTTGGTAAAGATGGGGTATTCATAATAGGATATTCTGTGAAAGGGTGATACAATGTTTAGCCAATATGGTGTGGCATAGTGGATCTACTGGTGCAAATAAATCACGTCGCTCATTCAGGAGGTGCTGCATGGTATCGCAGAACTTAGCAGGACACTGAATGATCTAGTTCATTTAACGGTACTTCCGGTAGGTTCCCAGCTGGTTTGGGTTCTAGGTTATAGACTGTACACCATTCTTTCTGACCAAAGTGTATGCGGCATGTTGCAGATTCCACCATGGTGTTCTAATCTGTCGGCCATGGAATGCCTAGTATCAGGTCCTCCTGAATGTCGTTGAATGCATAGCAGTGGTGATTGTTTCAATATCCCAGATGTGTACGGTGATGTCAACTTCTCCCGCGACCTCGCTGGTGTGCTGTTGGGTAGCTAGGTGAACAATCTGTTGCTTGGGCTAGATGTCACTGATGTCAATCATGTTGTTGCATATTAAGTTATGAGAATCCGCTGTGTATATAAGATCTCTACATGGATGTTGATTTATCAATACTGAAATGTGGATGAAACTGTTTATTGGGTCTATGATCTGTGATAACATTATGCTTCATCTGTCACAGCAGAGGTCAACTGGAGTAGTGGCATGGAGTGCCCATGGGTGGGGGGAGGGCATGGCGACTGTTTGTTGTACCCACATATGTGGTTAGAAGTGGGTATAGCAGTATCTTGCTGTGGCGTTGTTCCTGTCAAAATTTTGTCCACCCTGGGCCAGGTGGCGTTGGGCACTCTACCCCAAGGTCCTGTTTCCAGATGGTGACTTTCCCTTCTCCTCCTCCATATATGTTGTTGTTCTGCTGGGATATTCATTGTTCCAGTGTGAACCTCTACACCATTTACACAGTGCGGATGGTGCTATTGGGTGGATAACAGTGAGTGAGGGGAGGGGCCGGTGTTGGTTGAGCGATGTTCCCTCATTTTGATAGGAGCAGTGGTTTTTGAAGATTAGGATGTAATTGTTGGCAGTATCGCACTTTCGCATTTGTCTCGAAACTGTCCTTGTTCCCTTCGCGGATGAGCGACTTCGTGATCGCTCCATGGCTGTGTCTGGATACTCGAATCGAGTAGTACGACTGTTTGAATAAAGTCATATTCAGTGGCATGAATCACTGGTGCAAGGGCAGCACGTTATTCTGCTCGTGCAGTACTGGGAACCACGTCCAGGATCTCTGGATGAGAGGAGTATATAAGGCTAGCATTATATGTGACTTAATAGTAGCGTTCTCCCTGTTCCTCGTGGATCAACTTGCTACATGCTCTAAATTATGTAAAGGTGTTTGCGAAGTGACACTTGAAGGCATTATTAATTCCACTCACATCATGTCATAATGCGCTATGCCACGCCACCACATTTTGGCATCACCTGAGAACTTTTCTCCGATGCTATTCCGCAAGTCATCTTAGTCCACATTGTAATGATTGAGCCTCTTTGTGCAATCATGTTGGAAGGCTGCCGGGTTTTTACTGGGAATGACGGAATATGTACGTGGGGACTGGAACCTTGCTGGTGGGGTGGTGGGTTGGCTGTAATTGGTTGCTCAGCTGGAACACATGGCATTATAAATTCCACTGTATCTGTCATCTGCCGCAGCTGTGGTCGGTTGGAGCAGCAGTGTGGCATGTGTGGGAGGCCGTGGCCATTGTTGTTGTCCCCATGCACGTGGCTGGAAGTGGGTGTAGGAGCGACAGTTGTGGCACTCATTGAGAGCAAGTAAATTTTCTTGACTGTTGAATCCCTCCCTTCTTCACTCATCTTGTCGTGTTGCAGTGTGATGAAATTGATGGCAGTATATTCCTTCTTGATGTAGGAATGTTGTTGATGATCTCCGACCGATGTATCATTATCGCAGTGGGCACAGTCGATGAGAAAAGTCTCGCATAGTGAGACTCGCTCTCTGTGTGTGATCCACTTGTCATTGTAAACTCAAAGACATCGAGCACAAGCAAGTGATGCAGCCCCTATTCCTTCGCAGCAACTGAAATTTGCACATTTCCTGAGGTTATGCGGAGAGGGTGTTGGTGCATGTCGTGTGGTTAGTTGACCTCCAGAGCAGATGCAGACCACAGGCACGCGAACAGTGTTGACAAATCCCTGGACCTGTCGAGGTCAAATGCATTGTGCACATACATCTTCTGATGCGCCTATGGTGGGGCGTCCCCATGCCTTGCTGTAGAGTTCTGAATTCAAATTTTCTATTTGTTCTTTCATGCTGCTTCATTACTGCATTGGCAGATGCTGCCCTTGATGAAGTTTAACAAGAATGGATGCAGTGTGGGCACATGAAGCATGCACTTCAAGCATAATTAGGATGGTTGTCCATTTTTCATCTGCAAGTCCAGGCATCCAGGATCACCTGCATGATGCGGTTGACACAGGAGTTCTATCTTGACAGTTGTTTACTTTTTCCTGCTGGGCCAAGTGTCCTAACTTGCTTGCGGCTGTCACCCTGTAGTGCGATGCAGGAGAGGTGATGTCCCCAGCATGTTGGTGAGGGGGAGGCAGGTGGCACACTATCCATCTGCTGCTTCCCCAAGATGGCTGATGGGGCGGCTGATGTCAGGGGCTCTGGCGATCGTTGTGGCATCGCTAACAGGTCCCAAGATGGCGGATTTTCCCCACGGTTATGAACAATGGCAATAAAATCCCTCGTGGCTCCGCCTATGTTTTCTGCCTCAAAACTGGCATGGAAAAGGGCTTGTGAAAGGAAATGGCGTTAAGAAAATTTGCCTGCAGCAAATGTGTGTTGACCATAGGTCCAAAGCAGCCTACTCTTCTCGTACATGTTACAGCAACACATGATCACAAAAAAATTCATGAAATACTGGAATTGGACAAATAAGGAATCTCTTAATGATGATATTGCAGGAGACTTGTTCGCGAATAGTGAAACAAGTGGGTTGCAGTTTGAAAGGTGCCATAAGGCACGGGAAAAATGGCAGTCAGTTTGGCGGGAATGAAAGGCCACACAGAAGTGCGACACTTGACGGTATTTAGGTTGGATCATAAGAGCATGGAAGTTTTTTGATTTTGGAAATGTGGTAGATGGTTTGCCAGAATAGCACGCACTAGTGCAGAGAGCACAAATTGTGTGTCGTGGTGCTGACGTCCCATGTGTTGCCTACTCCGAGGATCCTCCGTATGGCTGCTGTTGATGATGACAATATAGAACTACATATCCATTATGCCTAGTCTAATAGGAGGTATTGTAGCTTCCCCTAAACACTTGTTCACTCAGGTAAGATTGTATCAGGCCACTGTAAAAACCTTATATTCAACTTATATGAAAACTGGTAATGTGGCCGAGATTTGTCAAGAAATAAATATGCTTGCGAATCCATTTCAGCACGATGATTTGTTTAAGAAACCCTTATATATGTCACTTTAACCTCTCTTCTCCATTTAAGTGGGAGGTCACTAGTATGGTGAAAATGGCATGTAATGCCTATATGTTAATAAATGAAAAATTACGGTCCAGCTGTGTACAAAATGGTCTGGATGGTGGAGTGGTGCTCGCCCCGGGTTACAAAAACATGAACAATGGTTACAAATGAAAAATTTAACTATTGCAAACTACATAGCCGGTGAAGACATTATGATAGCCCAGGTGGGCTGACACAGACGACTACTCGACATGAGTGCCAAGATGCGACTACAGATGGCTGCATGGGATACCTGCTGCCAAGCATGGTGTTTCCACATGACATGGTAAACAAATTAAATATAAAAATATTATTGATGTGATGGGATGGATATATGTTCTGCTGATGGGATGAGGGCATGGCACAACACTTTTAAACTTTATTAAAATTTTCAACTAACAAGAAAATATAAAACTAATAACATGTTACACTTTCGGTTGTTTGCATAATGTTCTAAAAGTTATGCTTTCTTTAGGAAGAACTTGATGGCTCAGAGATCAATGTTTTTTTCTGGCCTTATTACACCAGCTGGTTTTGAAAATTATGCTGTCTGATTAACACATAGAAACCCTTAGTATAAAAACCTTTCATTTATATTAATCAAAAGATGCAAATCACCACCATGTGATCATTATGTTAACCATTGTGTTTTGGGGTCCATGTTCGTCCATGGCATCGGGTTGCAGCTCATGTACACAATACTGGATAGCTACGGGATGAAATACTGGCAAACACTGGACAAGCTCATAATAATTTAATCTACTTTCTACACAAATAAATAACACTGTGGCACTGAATCAGAATACTCTGAAACCAAAAGCACTGGTATGATGTATAAAAGCGCTGCATGGAAAATATTATATTGTGCATTTCGCAAAACCAATACATAATATTACACACAAGAACAAAATAAAAAGCACTGAAAACATTATTACTATACAAGGAACACTTCAAAACAATTATGCATCCTGAGATACACATAATATTAAGGCAACATAACTTGGAAATGTAAACATACTTACACACGTGACACATAACACAATAATAATGAGCACTTCACAAGTAATTACCACTGAAAAATATATTAAAAAGGCTATGGCAATAACATACAATAAAATAAAAAATAAAACAAAACACACCAATCGTGCATACAAGATGCACAAATGCTACAGTTTAATGTTAAAACTGACCTCACTTAGCTGATGGTTACACTAGTACGTTGAGGCTGGTGGTACAGTGAACGAGCTAGGGTTGACGCTAACATAGCACACGTAAACTTCGACCTCTGCAGTCGTGGACACCACTTCAACAACAACAGGCCGACTCAGACATCAGACCAGAGTGTGTAGTGCAGGTGGAAAGGAATGGAATTTGTACCGCCCTGCCAACAGTTACTATGTGACTCAAGAGACTATCTTTTACTTAATTTACTACAAGAGGTAACTCTTGGAATAAATTAGCAACCGATCCAATATGGTGTTTACCCCAAGGCCACAGCTGTTAGGCACATGGGCAAATGGATGTGACGTCAGAGAAGCTTGAGCCAGAACGCCCGATGTGACCAACCAACAGATGACATAAGTTGGTCTGCTGGCCAGATAATATGTGATAAGTGACCCCAGTTCTTAAGGAATATTTTTCCCAAAGATGTCCAGTGCTTTATTATGTGTAAAAAACCCGCCCTATGCATTTTCAGTGTCATTGAGAGTGGCAAACTTCACTTCTTTCAGGGTTGGACTCGCCCATCAGGCGAAGATGCTAAACTGCCATTTACCTTAGACAACTTTTCGGAAACCACCACACACTTTAAAAAACTTTAAACAAATCAACAGGAATTTGAAATGCTGTGAACAACATGCTATTATTCAGGCAAATATAATAATGGTAATTTTGTAAACATGTTAAATGGGTCAATTATTATTATTTTCAATTGCAATGACATTCCCTGTGATATAACTTTCTCAAGCATAGAATACACTTGTGTCATGGGGATGCCACCAAAATATTCTGTATTTTTTTCTATTATGTTTGTTGTACTCAAAAAGCCACAGTCAGTTTCTCAACTCAACATTTGGTGCCGGTTCATGCCGCCTGTAGCGGAAGTCGACGCCATTCATTCCGATTGTTCACAGTACTCGAACCAGTCGGCAACATGGCAACTACGTTGTGCAGATACGCTCGGTTCTGCATCTAGGCTGCAATCACTTTAACTTACAATAGCATTTCTAGTATACAGGAAATTTTTTTTCATATGTACCGAAAGGCAGACCACTAACTTATCATTTCATTGGAATTTAACACACATGTGTAACACTTAATACTTCATATACGTCTCTTGCCACTTTCGCAGCAAAAGGTCATCAGCAGACCTCGAATGATTTATTCGCATAATTTCTTATGTGACAGCATCACTGTTCATGTACTCTTTCGTGAAGTAAACAGCTTTGTCATCCTATATGCGAGTGTTCATCATTGTGCCCCAGGATGTTTAGGGCGCTGAATCCCCTTGCAGCACACCCATTGTTTAACTAATGTACATTTCAGATGTACAAAATGGCCAACAGTCTCGTGAGTGTAAAGCCAGTGTAAGTGAAGGCAATCATAATATATTGGTTAGTGTATATCAATGTCAGTGCATCACGGTGGAGGCATCCAGGGTTCCAAAGGGTCATCTACCGAACGAACCCCTTCATTAACTCTACCGAGTCATGATGCTGGGAAACGTCTACCACTTTTGTTCCAGCCTAAGATATTAGGTGTGTTAAGCACCAACTTTACCTTCCCTGGAGAACCTCGCCCACATCAATCATAAAAATTACTGTACATTATAATTCAACCATTTAATCTCTACTTTAAAAAAAATCCTTACACAATAACCAGCTCTCCGTAAAGAAAACAAGATTCATTGTTACATGAAGCAAATTATTTTCTGATAAAAATGCAACTAAGCAAAACCCAGCTTATATCTGCCTTAAAAAACTTCTTGTCTTAGCAGCGATAAATCTATGTTGTAGACAACCACCTGTACAAGTCTTTGATTCACAATGCTTGTGTATAAAGTGGTTATCAAACAAATTGACATATTCCATGTCGGCTTAGTAAACATCTTATTGCGTTATTGCCTGTAAATCAATCTGTCTCACATAATAAGAACTGCTTAAGTTGTAGAGATTATAAAACAATATCTTCTACCTATCTTGATAGTAAACATTTGTTGTGTGGAATAATCTTCCTCGCCAAATTCTCTCCGCTTAAAAAAAATTGCATCAGGCTAAAAAAAAGTCACTTTCATATTTGCAAAAATTATATTTTATAATGTAACATATCTGCACTTACAGAAAACATGCATACTATAATATAGAAACAGAAACACTTTTCCAGTATTGTTACCAATAAACCAATCCTGCTGAGCTTTTAAAACACTGTTCAAGGTATCAACATTATAAAAAGTAACTATCTTTATGGCAAAATTTGTTTTGTGGCAATGTCTTCTTCACCAAATTATCTCTGCTTAAAAAAATTGTTTTTTACATCAGCCTATAAAAGTCACTTTCATATTTGCGAAAATACAGTTAAAAATTTAACATATTTACACTTAAAATATAACATGCATACTAATATAACACCACTACATGCTAAAGTTAACCTTATCTTTTGTGGAAAGACTTATACCTACATTTCACAGTGTTGATGTATTTTATAAAAGTAATAGCATAAAATTATTATACAACAAAGTCAATCATTTAATTTGGATAAAAAGATTTTTGATAACCAGCATTCTGCTAAACAAATTCATTGACACTCTAAGGAAATCTTTTCTGATCATAATATAGAAAAGCACCAACCAACATATCCTTGCATAAAAAATAGAACCTTTTGTATCATCAACACTGTGGACAATGATTAAAAAAACACCTTCCCTATAATTTTATGAACTTCCTTATTCCCCTAAGACTGATAAAAACTGTTCCTGGTATCAAAAATATAACAAATGATACAGCTATATTCTTAGCTTCCAAAAATCCATCTTTGGATTGGGTTGTAAGAATTCGAATTCAGTTTTCCGAAAATACATTTTATAGTGTGTCTTTCGTACTGCTGAAGCAAATACGCATTTAAAAATGTGGTAGTTTACAGCTCAGAAAAGAACATGTTTGCTTCAAATATTTTGCTTAGTTAAAAATACATTTTAAAACACAATGAAATTACTATTTCCTAACAGTAACTAATATAAAATTTTATCCTTACGTATAAACTTATGACTATGTAACATTTTTGATCGAAGTACATCAGAAAAGCAAGGAGAAAAGCTATTTTAACACATTAATGAGTAACCGGATTTCCAAATGAATTCTCCCTGGACCAATTTTATTTCTATACTGTTATATCCTTTAAGGACTGTTAAACCTATATTCATACATTAAGTAACCCTAAAATGTCAATATCTACTAATATAATTGATAATTTCTGAAGGGGGTGTATACTACCTCTGTGGTCCACTGGGACAGACTGTGGTGGGCGTATATGCCCGCTCTATGCTTTTAGTAAAGCGGCGGGGGGTTTAGCGACATTTTCTGCTAATGGGGCATTCCTAAAATGTGGGGGAAGGGCTATGAGATTCAGCGATGTTTGTTGCTAGAAATAGCATTTCATTAATGTTTGGCAAGGTTGGAGGAAGCAACCAACAAACTATTGTCTTTCTTTTTTAGTTCTCGTCTGATCTTCAAAATGTCTAGATGTGTTTCTTCGCGAACACAGTGTATTGTTGATTTACTCTAAACAAGCTATGGGAATCGGAGGACTCTGAGTTGGATGATGCCATATTATTGGGTGACAATTTATCTGATGATCCTGAGAGAGTCTCAAGCCAGTGTTCAGATTCATTGGAAGAAGACGTACTGAATTTGGTGACAAAAAATTGTCGCTGGACAGTGATGAGATGTGATGAATCAACATGGTCGACAGAAACACTTGAACAAGAAAATTCTAACGAACTGACTAATATAGAGGAAGTTCCCATTGTTGAAGAACACTCGTCAGGACAAACGAGATCATTTTTGACACAAATTGGAAACATCCCCAGGGTTACAAAAAAATTTTGATTTTATTTTCTCTCATGGTGTACCACAAGAGTTCAAATAAATGTCGATAGAGGCAAGTCCATGTGAAGTTTCGGAGACATTTATATATTGTGGAATTGTTAGGTTGATGGTAGAAGAAACAAATAGGTTCGCCAGCCAGACATTAAAATCATTAGGAGAGGATGCTAAATTCAATGAGGTCCCACAAATGAAGCTGAAATGAAAATTTTTGGGACTTACTTTGCTACATGGGTTTGACATGATGCATTCATTGTCAGCTGTTGATGTTCTGATCCTTTTTATAAAAATGAAGTTGCTCCATCCTGAATGCCCAGAAATCGATTTAAACTTATGCTAGGTTTTTGGCATTTTTCAAACATTGATGAATGCGTCCCTGGAGACAGACTGTACACACTTTCAAGCTTCGCAGAACAGCTATCTACAATTGTCAATGAGGTTTCATACCACCTCATACAGTTTGTGTGGATGAATCATTAGTGCGATTTAGGGGTCATTTGGGAATACCACAATATATCCCTAACATGGTTGCAAAATATGGCATCAAAAGTATACAAATTGTGTGCAAATCAAGGCTACACTGGAGTTTCAAAGTTTATGGTGGCAAGGAAAGGGATTATAGAGTCGCAGTGCCCACGAATATTGTACTACAACTGTCAGAAAAACTGCTTGATGAAGGAATAACCATCATGACCGACAATTATTATTTTCTATTGAGTTGGCTAATTAACTATTAGGGTGAGAAATGCACTTGTTTGGCACACTCAGATCTAATAGAAAAGGTAATCCAAAAACTGTTATCTCAAAAAAGGTGAAAATGAGAGAGGTAAATTGCAAAATAAAATGACCGAGTGTTGAAATGGAAAGATAAATGTTAATTGCATATGATTTTAACTACACATTCTGCTGAAATGGTTGAAATCGAATGGAAAAAAGGAAAATAGTGACGAAACTGAAAATGATAGTGGACTACAACCATAGTAAAACATATATAGACACATCTGACCAGATGTAATCCTACTCAACGAGTTTATGTCGTACTGTCAAATGGCAGCACAAAATTGCGGTGGAGATGATTTCCGGATTTGCCCCACTGAATGCGATTTTTGTTTACAACAGTTTTCGGCAGAAAAATAATAGTGTGACAGATTTCAAAGAGGAAGTGCTGAGATACTTGTAGAAGGAATATAAAAATACACCAACTGCATCCACTCCCCCTTCATTAACTGTTTCAAAATGTCGATCATTCCAATCCCAGGGAATTGATAAGAGGCCAGGAAAATTCAACAAGGTAAGGAAATACTGCAAGGGGTGTTACAAAAAATTACAAGAAGAGCTGGACTCTATAGAATAAGGTAAAAAAAAGTTGTCACATATATTGCAGGAAATTGTAAGAAAGAACCAACTTTCGTTTTGAATGCTTTCACAAATATCAAAGAACTAAGTAAATTTAGTTTCATTCCGGACTGTTCTAGTTCCAATGATATTGTCAATTCGTGTAGGTTTTTTTGTAAATAACAACAAAATATGCAAAAAATTCTCATATATGCATTCCACATTTATAGGACAATTTTTAGGAGGAACACATTTGTGCAAGAAGAAATAATTTTTTGAGTTTCATTTCTTATTTTGTTATGCAAGATAATCTTAGTACATTTTTTTGCTAATGTTAGAAAATAATGCTGTGAAAAATTCTTGTGTATTACTTTTCCATTTTGTAGTCATGCCTAGACAATTTTTAGATGGTACATTTGTGTAACAATAAATATTTTTTGTGGTTCTTTTAATTACTTTGCAATGTAGAAATACGTTGTATGTATTTTTCTAGTGATTAAATATTGATATGAAAAAATCTCTTGCGTATTTGCTTTTGAATGCTTGTGTGTAATATATAATGCTACAAACATAAGGTATTATTTTTTATCACTTTTTATGAACAACATATTACATATAATAAATTAATAAGAAAACGAAAATAAACACAAAACAATTTTTACATTTTTATCGACCATAGCGGGTGTATTGTGCTTAGAAAGGTATTTCCTAGCCGGCAAACAGGGTAATAAGCAAGGGATTTGTGATGTAAAAATTCCACTAACGGTCGTATGCACACATCATGGACAATGTAGTGATGCAAATACTTGTTATAAGAATATGTATTTTTGCGAGTTCTTGAACACACATTTTGAAAAAATACTGTGTCTTTTGACTATAAGTGGTTGAAAATATATTTGATTAAAAATTTCATACATATGTTCCCAATATTTATCCATATTGTATGAAAAATTATATATAAATAATGTACAATAATAAAAAATTGCATATATAAAAATTATTAATTAAAACAATATACAAATAAATAAAAAAGAGAAAAAACTTAGACCCAATGCGATTGTTATGTTTGTAGGCATCACAGCGGATCTTTTGCGAATAGAAAGCTACTTCATAGTAGGCGCCTGAACTATAACAGCAGGTTGAGTGGCATGGTGTAAAATTGCCGTCATAGGTGCCCCTCTTGGTCTAGAGAACGATTCATTGGGCAGGTGTATATGTCCTTCATGGTCGTTAAAGTGTTAACTGTTTAACCATAATTACAGAAAGAAAGAATATAATTTCAAACATGTAATATTTCAAGTAAAGAACACTGCATTTACTGTTTCAAAGAGCAAATTATTTTGGTGCTATAATATCCTAGGAGCCACCGTCACTACTAACAATATATAAAACCAAACTAAGAACTTTAGGAGCAGCCATTAATACATAATATTTAGATGATATAACAATAATTTTACATAATCACATTGAGATTTTCTGAAAAAATAAAAAAAGCTGTACAAATAACCTGAAAAAGTATCTTTGCCATCATAGTTACTGTGGGTAGTCTTAAAAGTTTGAAGAACAACTTGTAAAAACTACATGTTTTCCCTGTTCTTTGGTAAGACAATGTAGTCAATTAGATTACTTACAATGCACCCAAATAATAATAATGTAATTATTAAATAGTAGCTCTGTTTCTCCAACGGTGGTCCCAAGGTATGGTAGATATACAATGTGATGGCCAAGTTTAGGCAGGACAAAGAAACGCAAGCTCCAATGGCACTGGCACGGTATCGCATGGAAAATGATTCTGCATAGAGAAAGATATGAGTGGGCATTATCCCAACTATTGAGAACACGCCTATAAAACCAGCAAATATGCCAGGCATGCACTTCTGTCCTTCGGCCGTATATGGTGTGCCTGCAACATAAAGTCATGCCAAGTTATCTAAGCAATAAAAGGAACCCTGGCTACACTAATTTTGAAATAAGTTTTGTTAACTTCGTTACAAATACGGTGCTTATAAATATTTCAGTGTCACAATTTATCATATATAAGTAACATATCACAAATATGGGATGTTAAATAACAAACTTGTTATTAAATACAAAAATTTATAATTTAATAAATGTGCAGTTTGTTATCCAATGCTAAATGCAGTTGCTTAGTATACAGATGTCAATCAGCACTTGTTTTTTACTATCTTATAACATGTTAAGAACCAAATGTAGATTGTAGTACATCCACAAAATGTTTTAAGATCGATACACAATATATATACAAAGCATATGAACTAGACATGAAGTAAGTAAGCCTGCCTAAACAGTGAAATTCACTAATGTTCTAGGTGCTCAAATCATAATGACATAGATTCCGAAATCAGCATCGATAGCCCCATGTTCGGGCAAGCCAGTTAACACTTTTCGGGGTGGCCACAGGGTCTCAGAAATAGATTTGAATGTCCGGAGGACAGCAGCTAACCAAATATAGGAATCAACTCGGGTTAGCATAAAACTCTTTGAGGTGGGACAGGGTCGAAAAGCCCAGGCTAATGACCCTGCGCCCGGTGTCTTAATCAAATTATTTGACCAAGTAAGAACCGGCGGCTGGATATACCGCGATGCTTACACAACTGAGCAGTTGTATTATGGCTCTCCAGTACGCTGTCCCAAGCACTGGTGTACACACTTCAAAAATACACATAATGCACTTCAAAATACCTCAACGTGGAACACGTGGCAGTATCGGAGAGTTTTGAGGGCCATCGCCCTTAAACTCTTCATAAGGTGGGAATAACTGTACACAGACACACACTTAGAGAAAATGCATGTAGAAATCAGATAAGCAGACACGTGGCACAAGGGCCTACACTGGCCAATACTGATAGACAAAGTGTCAACGGACATGCAAATATATGATAAGTGAAAATTATGCTGGAGAGGCCTGGAGTCTTCTCCAGAGGGAGGAGTCCTTGGAGGTGCACGGAGAAGTCAGTTAAAAGGTTCCAAAATAAATTAATATCTTGGTGTGAGCCGAGCGCTACCATGTGTTCTTATGACCATTTGTGCCTCCGTAGTCAGCTATCGTATTAGTGCACACCAGGGGCGAGTTGAACAGCCCTGAGTACGTTAGTTCATGCCACCAGGAACAACAAGTAACTGTCCTTAATCTGCCCTTTAAATTATTTCTCACAAGAGGGAACTCTTGCTGGCTATAAGTTGCCGACCTGGCATTGCACCCCTGTGAAGCCACAGCCGTCAGATGATAGTACAATTGGAGGGAATGTGGGGGCTGCCTGTACAACAGCATAACACATGTTTTAAGTTAGGTGTGTGTCGGCGGGCCTGTAGGCTGGAGTATAAGTGTAGCGATGATATGAAGTGTTTCAAATGGGTAGTTTATATACTCCATTCATTGTGTCAAGATGCCACTCGTTTGGTCACATGTGTTAATAAGAATTCCTTTGTAGGCGTGTAGAATGAAGCTGCACTTAGCTCGTTTTAGCATTCAGCTGCATCTAATAGATTACCATAGGTGTGATGACAAGTAAAACGTGTTTTCAAAACACGTTACTTTATGCAACAGATGCCAAGTGAACGACAAAGTGCTGTACTTTCGCCAGTATCAGATTTGGGCAAAGTTTTTAATGTAATAAATATACAGGGTTTTAAATCATCAATATGTCGCATTTTTCACACAGTATTCATCCCACATATTCATATTTATATAAAACATCTTAGGGATGGTGCCATTCCCATGATGTCATCACAAAACCTATTAATTTAACTTTTAGAGCTACAGGAATGTCGCCAACATGTGTAATGTAATTAATACGAATTAAGAGGGAATATAGAAGTGTTATATAAGCTTTGTGTAAGAGTAAGGGCAAAAGGCATAATGAGCTATCACGAATCTGAACGCACCCTCAGCTTTCGCCCGCACGAAACTGAGCGTCATTTGAAGTCTGACCTCCGCGATCAGCCATCACGCTTCTCAGGATCCGGGCTCTTCTGTGCGTCCACTCGTTATTGCATTTTTTTGGGCATTAATCATTAATTTATCAATAGTGTAACTTCAGGGACCTCTTTGTTTTTATTCTAATAACGAGGGCCGACTTACAGCTAAATTTACCATAAGAAATTAGTGCGCAGTATGCACGTTTCGAAAGCAGCATCGGCAATCGGCATGCCACATTTCCGAGCAAGCATAATAGAGTTTTGTAGAGTACAAAGTCAGTCGTATTCAGTTATATTCAATAAAAGTGTGTGTGATTAATTCATGCCTTTTATTGCTTTTACCTTATGTCATTAAGGTGACGGTATCCTTAAGACCGAAGTTTAACCTCAGTGCTTTAAGTTGAGTATTATGGGTCCTGCTCTCCATAGGCAGAGTAGAGTCAGTGTTTGCCAATGGCTGTGTAAGGCCGCCTTTACTCTTACACTTGTATAGTGGTAGAAACCACAATTTTAACATCAGTGCCGGTAAGTTCACGACGAACTCCGGAACCAGCACGACTGCAACCTCCAGGAATCCCCATGACCGTCGGTCCACGACCCCAAAATTTGCTCAATCGAGCTGGCGCCAGGCAACACATCATCTCGCCCCCTGCCTTGGGTAAGAGGCAGGGCGATCCACATCGTTCCTGAGAGGGGGCACACATCAGTCTATTGCAGTTACATGATAAGTACAAAGAAGCTTCTCCTCCGAGTCATGTACCCAGCCTGCCCTGATGCCTACTGATTTCAGACTGAGGAGGGATCGGCATGGCGAAGCTAATGGGAGTTACTTTCGCCTGCCAAAACAGAAAATCCCTAGCTGGAAAAATGAAAGGATTGAGATGAGACATATATCCCTTTTTAATTACATAAGAATTGCACTGTGCGCATTGCAGATTATTTGCATACAGCAAAAACTGTTAAGAATAATGTGCAGTAATTTATATAGTGTTTTCAGAAATTTTCCATAAAGTTATTGTATGGTTCCTGTAAAAGAAATACATAGACAAACACTCGTAATTTCTTAATAAACAATTAAAGATTAATTTAGCACACTTTAATTAATGTTGAAATTATGTAAAATTTGCCATATTAAATTTGGTGTGGTGAAGTTTAAGTTTTAGCATCTCACCAATGGCATCAAAACACTTATTACTCATTAAAAATGCAAAGCATTATTAACTCAACTGAGAACTATATACTGAATACTTTAATTATGGGTAACATGATGCACTGTTTAGATTTATGTAATATAATGGAATTGATGACGTGCAAATCACCAAGTGGTCGGCATTTTGTATCATCCTTGTTACATGTTTATTGCAGGGATTCCGTTGCTTTCATTTACTGCAGAATATTTAATTATTGTGGTTATTATGCAAAAGGATTTTACATTATTCATTCCCTTTCTAATAAGTTACATCTTATGATGTTAAAAGTATTTGCACTGATTCACTTGGTCGAGTTTGAGCCCATAGCCTGTGTTCAGTGGCATGTGGCCTGTAACTAGGCTGGGCAGTTTCTACCTTGGCCAACAGATGGTGTGGACAGGTCGACAAGGGATCTGAGGGAAGTTATGGACGTCATCAAGAGCTGTGTGCGCTATTTATTGAAAGGTAGGTTCTTTGTAAACACTTAGCCTCTAATAGCCTCTCTTCTAATTTCCCGAAACACTTTTAACAGCTCTGCCAACTTTATAATTTAAGGCCACTGCTTATATTGGCCACAATTATGTATAAACACTGCCATGTGACTTTCATTTAATTCTGATATCAAATGCTCAGAAGTCTAAGTTAATTACAGAGAAAAAGATAAGGATTTATGAACAGTGTTTGAAGTTTATGAAGTTGTTGATTATTATATACTGATGCCATTAATATTGATTTTCACACACTCGAACCTTCCAGCTATGTTACTCAAGTCCACATCATTACTAACCACTGCCTCAATCACCTCAATCCTATGTTCATCAACATCGCAATGTCCCCACTCCACCTTCTCTCCTTTCCCTCATCTCATGTTGGTCCTGATGTTCCTTCTAAAATATCCCCCCCCTCAATTATACATTCAACCAATCACTCCTCAACACATTCACATCCTCTCCTGGTTGCATTTCCTGTTCAGCTTTCCTGCCCTTCGCCACAGCCATAGTTCCCTCAGCCCTACATACATTCACTGCACACCTATTCCTGCCTCAGTGAGCCCAGCCCAACCTCTTTCATCCCTGTACAGTTTCTGTGAAACCTGTTACCTCACTGATCCCACTACACTCCACTTCCACTGTCAACCTTCTTCCACACTTTCCCATTCAGCTGTGAACAGCCTATATATTGTGTTGCATCACAATAATTTTTTTTTATTAATTTCCCAATATTTCATTTAATAATGTTGAACAGATTCATTATATTGGTTTAATTTCAAATGGGGATGTTATTTTATTTCTATTAGATTTGAGGATTATGAGAGAGACAATTATCTAAGTAAATTTTTATTCATTTTAAACCTAGTTAGGGCATTCTTACATTCACATTTTTCTGGCTTCGCCATCTCAAGAAATACGCTTCAGCCAAGTAGTCAACGCTATTCTGGGCAATATAACTGCACACGCAGTTATTTAACATTCCATGTATTTCTTACGCTACAGTCGCATCCGGCTGAAGATTTTTTTTGCAGTGTCATTCAAACTCAGTAGTTTTTCACATCGTATCATCTCTTTTCACGATCTTACCAGGCACTAAAGACATCTAAAGCTACCATTTGGGTAAGCTTATGCCATATAGTGACACAACTCATGCTTAGCTGTGTGCTTTTCCGAGCGCTCACTGTGTACCGACTGTCCATTCTTCATCACACTGGCTAGCTGAAAACATCTGACTTGATGGCGTGCAACTCTAGGCTGCACTTGTGATCAAGATATAGTTTCGTTGATTTCATTTTTACTTTTTATCGTGTAGTTTCGCTGTGCAACAATATAGTTTAGTACTGGTATACTACAGTAGTGTCGTTTTGAACCTCCGTTATGTGTAAGGGTTGCTCTACTGCTTTCCTGACCCAGTTTTGCATTAAGTGATTTTTTTGTACGAATCCATGCCCGACCTTTCTATAGGTCGTAGCATCACCAATCGCAGTTTCGGAGCTTTGCAGTCCTGTTCGCAGAATCGCAGTTATCTGAGTACCAGTCCCCAGTACCTCTGTATCGAGCTGTAGTATGGGAAGACTGCAGCTTTGCAGTCTAACCTGGTAGCTGTGACAGGGTTCTTATGATTCCCATCTTGTTCACTGAAGAACAGCCACGTTACTTTCTGCTTTCTTTTCTCTACCAGCTATCCCCACATCGTCTTAATTTTGATTGAAAGCCAAGTTTGTGAACATCACACAATTTGTGAATTTACAAATATAAAAATTAACTTCAAAATTTTAAAAATAAAAGTTGCTTCATCATCAAACAAAGTAATACCTGGCAAAAAAAATTGTTTTTACTAAAAGATTATGTCCTGGCATTTAAATACACATATGCAATAAATAAATATGTATATACAATAAGTGTTATTTTGTAATGTGTCCAACAGGTACTAAACAAATTTCCATGTAATAACTATTAAATTTTCTTATGCCAGTAAAATATATAATGTTTACTATTCTTTCTTAAAATATATAAAAAGTGAATTTCCTTACTAATCGTGGAATTGTTTACTTTACTCCCCTCTGGATCATATATAACTTATAATCACTTTTATTCTCATTATTCATTAAATACGGTTGGCCCTTTCTATCCAGCAAGCATATATGTTTGAATACATTATGTATTTTTGTAGTTGTAATTATGGCAGAAGTATACTAAACAAAAGAAGGTCACAGTAATTCGGGTAGCAGAGTTTTGTTATAATCCACACAGCTGCAGCAAATGTATTATCTGATTGCAACTTTTATGTTTATATGGCATCGAAACAGCTATCATATTTTACACTATTTTTTATCATTGTATTATATTGTGTGCAAATTTCGCCAATTTCCATGCCTGGATTCCTCATTCACTGTAACTTGCTTAACCTCCTGTGTGGACATTTTGGAAAATGTGACATGCTTTGTTTATAATTTTATGCAAATATTTTCTTTATTTCTCTTTTCTCCTAAATTGACTAGGGCGTTTCTCTAAAATATGATATTATTTAATAATATAGATAGTTATTATTAGGGTTAGCATGTGTAAACAACACTTCACATTGTTTTTACATGGGTTTTAACCCCATTTCATCACCATTTGTTTTTATTACTCACCTTTAATATGGCTAACACTATGGTGCCTGGACTTGTTTTCGCGATAAATTTCAATATGAGTTAATAGTCTGGAACATAGATGCATCAGGTGATGTACCAATGTTGTATAAAAATACATGACTGGTATTTAATGATCACATACAGCCGTCCATAAGTAACGTAAATAGTATGGATTTGATGGACGAGTTCAACGTTTATGTCGACATGGCTGAACAGTTAAGGGAACAGCTATTTCACTACAGGCTGCTCCCACCATCATGGGCCTAAATAGGTGTCTAACTTGGCTTAACTATGTTGTGACGGTGGTGCAATCATGCATCTAATCCTAGCTGTGGTCTTCCATCAGGAGGACTGCTCTATGGCACATTTGGTTTCGTTCCCTTGTTTTCCTTCTTTTCATTCCCTTAATTCTCCCTCCTAGGCCTGGGGCAAGTTAATTTATGCTGATGGCACATGATGGCACAATTATGTTGTGAGTAGTATATAAAAAATACGGCTCAAATGGAGGGGTGATAGCAGCGGAGGAACCGCCTGCCACCTTGTTGGAATTTCTCTTTTGTCTATTTTGCACTCAAAATTTCCCTTTCATCCCTTACAATCGATTAAATGTCCCTACATTCCCCCCCCCCCTTTTTTCCGTAAAAATTGCTCTTTTTCCCCCAAAAAATTCTTGTTTTCTTAGGCGGATCAGTGACCATGCGTAAGATCAGGGAGCCGGATAAGCAACCAAAGATCAGGAGAGCAGGACTCAGGACCTTTGAACTGGACCTTTGACGGTTGGCCCAAAAAATTCAAAACAGTAAAGAAAATTGACAAAACTTCTAAAAATTAAAAAAATCATGTTACTAAAGTTATTTAAAAATTATTTTAAAAATTGTAAAAACACTTTTAAAAATCGTTAAAAGATTTATTAATAAACATGTTTATAATTTATTAAAACCATTAAAAATTAATTAGAAAATGTTTGATTCAAATTTCTATAAAATTCATTAAAATATATATAAATTATTAAATAAATATAAAAAATCGAAAAAAATGCATTTAAAAATGAACTCTCCAGGTGTCATAATTCACCCATACACATACCACCATCTTGGAAGGTGCAAAAAAAGACAATAATGATAGGTGGCCACCATCTTGGTTGGCGACCGCCATCTTGGTCGACATCGCCTGTCCATAAATTGGATGCAGGTAACAGTGAACTGAACCCCATGACCTTGAATTCCTTTGAAAACAAAAATTTTAGAAAACATACATTAATGTCAGTAAGTATAATACATTAGTAACTAATTCCACAATATTAAAAGAAGACAACATTAAACATTGACACCATGCTCTTGAATGACCTTTAAAATTAATGCTCGAGAAAAAAACACATAAAATCAACAAGCAAAATAGGTTACTGACTATTGCCGCAATATTGTATACAGACTTCCTTGACCTTTACCCCATGACTTAGAATGACCTTGAAAACTAAAGCTCGAGAAAAAAATACACAAATGTCAGCAAGCATAAAACATTACTGATTACAACTGCCATATTGCTTTAAAATTCTTGTACGAATGGTTGTATACCGTTTCAATCCTCTGAAGTTATAGCTGCCAAATTTATGACTCAGGTGCAACTTGTGTCCTCGAACAAGGCGATTTGGCCATTATGTTTTATGTCTTTTGGTAGACACAGTTGGCTACAATTTTCAATATGGCGAACCTATATATGCCATATTCATATGCAGCATCCGTGATATCAAACAAGGTGATATATGTGGACTAATGTACAACAAACCTTCATTAAACCTTTAGATAAACCTGTTTCTGATGCTAGAATAGTTGGCAACCCTATCAGCTGCTTTGTTGATCGACATGCATTAACACTCATACCTAATAGCCTCACAGTCACAACACCTACTCATACTTTTACTACTCCCCTTTCAATTCTATAAATATCCTTCTTATATATTCCTAAACATTCACCGACATCTATTTAAATCGAAATCAGCAGTTAAACTGTGTGTGGTGGAGTAATGTTTCTAGGTCAGATGCTACAAAACCAGAGCCACATACGTAGATGTTTCAACTCTCCCCAACAAACCCTTGCACCCACGTTCATACAAGTGCCACAAGGTCTGACACAGACAGTAGTTTGCTTCTTGAATGCTGATGCGGACCTGGTCGAATGAGCATATACATGTCTGCTCCCCAACTAGGACAAACAATCCCATAGGGCATTTAGAAAGCTTTCAGCCATTCTCGTACAAATATTCCTGCAACTAAGCGTGCAGTATCATCTCTTATCGAAATATTTTTAGCGCTTGAAATTTAGAGATAATTTACCTGCATTATCTTCAGTTCATGGCATGGCAATGTAATATTTTCGGCTATTCTTTTATACTGGTTTCATCAGCTATAGTTGATTTACAATAACTTTGGCCTTTTCTGAAGCCTTGCTAAATTTCTACTTTTGGTTACTGATTACATATCCTTCCGCTCCAGTACTGCTACCTTCGTGTGAACGACCATGGGAAAAAGGGGGGAGGGGGTAGTTTGATGTAGCCACATGTCAGCTCTTAGCTCATTCGCCACATTGCCAGTTACAGCACAGCCATCAGTTCACCACACCGCCATGTGAGGACAGCAGCATATACCCAGCCTGTGTACCACATGTGCGTGTGTATGTGCACCAGTGCACTGCATGAGTGTTTATTTATTTTATTGCTTTTGTTTTTCCGTGGCCTTTTTAAACATATATTTTTTATTTTGTGTGTTCATTATTTGAGGGTAATATTAAGAGTGTGTTTTCAGTGCTCATATTATTTCATGTGAAAAGCTTTTTATATTTTATTTAGTTTAATTTCACTGCCTTCTTTCCAAGGGAGTGTAGTGATATATTTTATTATGTATTTTTATGTGAAGGGTTTTATATAATAATTTTGCGCAGTTTAAAGTTTCATTAGTGCCTTACGTCCTGTGTGCACATAACAGCATTTTCATATCCATTCAAGCACAGGTTCGAATATAGTGTTTTTAATGTAGCTTTTTATTTATGATTATTTTGGGTAAGTAATAATTTGAATTATTGTGAAGAGTTTATTATTTTGTATTTGTCATGTATAATATCAAAAATCTCATCTCATGCAGGGCTTAGATTTGCTATGCCAGAACATTGTTTTGAATAATATTGTCATACAGTGCTGAGTATATAGTTGTTGCGCATGAATAATATATATAAATATAATTTTATGTTGTTCAATTGTAGCCAGTATCATCAAGTAACATGTCCAGAATTATACAGTCCTTAACTATGAGTGGTTAAGTAGATACATGAGACGCCAAAGAGAGTAGGTAAGTTTTCCAACATGTGGCAAGCTAACCCTAATTTTCCTGAATCAATACCAAACATGTGTTAAATGTTGTGGTGAACCCACGCCACAAAAGTATAAAACCATGACAATAACAGTTCAAATCACTCTTTCAAGCCTTCCAAAGTTATTTTGTTTTTTATTACCAAGTGAAAAAACATAGGTAGGCTAACCAATATCCTTTAAGCTCCAATGAACCTTTACTCTGAAGACGATAAACTTTCATTGACAACACCCTTCCTTAAACTTCCAACTCATAGGATTTAACATTTACAGTATTTAATTTATATTACTTGTATGGCTCTTACTTTTTTACCACCTTCACTAAAGAGAGTTTTCTAATTTCATTCGTACCACAGTACTTTCATTCTAAATAACTCGATAACAGAATAAATAGGTTTCATCATGCCAAGTAAACACACAGATTAAAAAACTTATTTAAAAATACAAACCAGCTCCGCACGACACACTCCTTGGAGCCGTCAAAGGCAGTGAAATGGGGGAACACTATAAAATGATCGCAATAAGATGTGCATCAAGGGTTTAGCAGAACAAAGACGACAACCACAATCGGCTATAAATACTTCTTTTATTTGAAACGAACTCTTATTATATTACTGGCATCAAATCAAACTGTGCCTTCCATACTTGAATACACCTTTAAAGTGTAATGTTTCACTAAGGCACGACCACACTAAAATTCTCACCCAAATATTACATAAAATACTTGACGATTACCAATGGATCAAACACCTTAAAACTAACCATATTGATAACCCATATTTTATTTCCTTAATATGGGCTGGGCAGTGCAACTGAGGAAAAACTATTAGCGGGGCAAGGTCTAATGCATCCACATTGATCCATACATCACTCGTCGGCTAACACCGGCAATGCAAGACCGGGAACCTTTGCACACCTGTTTAAATTCCTCAAACAGGCAATGTTAACCCAGGAGACGATTTACCTGACAAAATATCGATAGGCAATACAATCAGAAAACTATTGCCAAATTAAACTTCAGTGAGCAACTCTATAAAAGAGACTTAAGACATTCACTGTCAACAAGATTAATCAAAGCTGAAATTTACATTATTAAAATTGCATGAACCCTATTCTAAGACCAACTTTACAATTACTTCTCTTCAATCTGAACCACAGTTAATTCAAAATCGCTGGCAGCTGCCGAACCCACCTTTAAGTCGCCAAAACATGGCGACCTACAATGCTAAACGCATGGTCCACAGTCGTCGACCAGAACCAAGTCACGTCGGCTAAGGCTGGAGGAGGAATAGCCCTAAGAAAAATCAAAGTTATCACATCTAATAATCCAGATGGGGGTCTGGTCAGTGCGCATGCACAAGGGAAGGGGAAGACTATAGGTGACAAGGTAGGAGCGGCAAAGAGGACACCGAGATCGGACCTACAAAGCGACATAACTATAATGAAGCACAAACACAGCCAACAGTGCACTCTGTGTAACTTCATCAATCTCACTGTGTTTTAGCATGTTTGACATTATGAACACTGCACAAGGAGCGACGACAGATCTCATTGAAAATGCCTGCCATTTTAGGTTTAGTGTTATGGCAATGGTGCAAGCCATACGTAATAATATTTATTTATCTAGTTTGTGTGTGTGTTTTATAATAAAACGTAAAGTGTTTTTATTAATTCTCATCCCAGCAGAATTGCAATGCTCATTTCATTTTCATTTCACATTACAAGTTTTTCATATAATTGTGATCACGTGACATATGCAGAAACATTAATCGGGCTCCGCATCATCCTAAAAAATAAGTGTCTTGGTTATCTCGTTGGGGTGGTATCACGCGTAGCCTCTCCAGGCCTGCAATTTTTTTGATTTACCAAATAATTGCAAGATCAATAACATAGTTTACTGGAACATGTGATCATTTGTTTTTCACCTGGAGAGAGGGCCACACCACACATCAGTCTGTTTGCTACACAGCCAAGACATGATTTTCACAACTTAATACCATGTAGGCTTTGCACAGTTTTTACTGTACTAATGTTCTCCCACTTAATAGAGATTCTGTATGTCAATACATGCATCATTTCCATCCAAACTAAACGCTATTCCTCTTGTTACCCAAAAGCAACCCCACCAAATTTATGGCATTGTTACTGACTTAAATGCATTGTGAAAAGAGTTGTTTTATTGCTCTTAACGATTGCTTTCTTTTGTTTCAGGATATTGTCTTCTGTAAAGAGACGGGATGCCTAATCACAAAACTGCCTTTTCAGAGGCCTGATTGAAAGTAAAAGACTCAAATGGTGTAGTTTTTGACGAATGGTGTGAAAAGATTAATTCAAAAATTGAAGCTTTTGGTAAGTTCTACAAGAAATTGGTGAGATATGATAGTAGGGGGTTGAGCCAGAAGTTTACCCATTCTGAAACAAAACTTCTATTATCTCAAACTAGAAACATTTTAGGTGGCAAAAGACGCTGCAGAAGGGTGCTGTGCCAAGTGATTCATTGGGTCCCAAATCATCAGTTTCATTATTGTCACATAAAAAAAAAGGGTCACTAAAGCCAAACATATCTGGAGTTTAACAACACCAGTTTCAAACTTCAGTTATGATTTTTCATATTCCATTGGCTACACATTCAGGCAAATATTTTCTTACAGTTCAATAGCTGAAAAGTTTCAAATTAGAACAATCGAAATTGTATTGCATGGTTTCTGAAACCACTGGTCCATATTGACACCCTCTCCTAGTAAATTATCTAAATGATTCATGCTTAGTATTTACTCTTTTATATGATGAACTGATAAATATTAAGACCAAGAAGCATAAGATACAGTGCTGGTCCAAGGAAGACAACATTGTGAATGCTATACCTAACCACTTAGGTACTCATATCGTGGGGCAGACAAAAGCTAACGATATTGCAGAATGTATAATGAAATCAATGAATGCAACCAGATTTATGTTCAAAGATCTTATAGCACTGGGGAGTGATGGCCCAAATGTAAATAAAGCAGTGTTTGCTACAATATGTGAAAATAAAAGACCTCTACTCTCTCTTTTAGACATAGGAGCATACTGTTACCATTTTGCTCATGCTGCTTTCTCAAAA
This sequence comes from Dryococelus australis, assembly GCA_029891345.1. Classification (NCBI taxonomy): domain Eukaryota; kingdom Metazoa; phylum Arthropoda; class Insecta; order Phasmatodea; family Phasmatidae; genus Dryococelus; species Dryococelus australis. Next base: position 310,881,894 of record CM057009.1, on the reverse strand, counting down.
GGTATCATAGAATTCGGGTAAGAGATAAATTACATATTTATTGATTAACACAACTTCTTTAAGATGTCTCCTGTGAGGAAAGAGGAGATGAATCAGATTCAAGTTGATCCAAATTATCTTTCTTAAAGCATATCGAAACACTGTGGTTGACTTTGGTATCTTCTCCACAGAGAGATAAGCCAGTCACCAGCTCTGAAGAAGTACTTTATCATGGAGATCCCAAAGAGCGACAAGATTTTGTCAAACAATGCATGATATGCAAGTATTTGGAAGAGTTTGAAAGATACTCCTCTGAAAACTCTTGTTGAGTATCATTTTACTGTTTATGCTTCAAACCCATTTGAAAGGTTTCTTGTTTTGTTTCAGAAAGAAGAACTGTTAAGAAATCTACACACCTATATAGTGGGGCTATACGAATAGTCATCTGAGACACCTATTTGCTGGCACATCAAATGGCGCCGCAATTAGTGGCTAACTCCTTACCCGGAAAAATCCAATCGACCATCACCATACCTAAAACCATTTCCCAAAAACCTCAATCCTTACAGAGTTCATGAAAACATGCATGAGCCATGTGCGACCACATGTCCTCATGTACAATAGGTCCGTCGAGCTTTGGCTCCCCATTTAGCTACTGCCGAACCTTCCCGCATCACTATATGAAAAATTGCAGTATTTCAAGACAAGAAACACCAAAATTGGGCAAGTACAACAGAAAAGCGATTTTGACACCAAAGAAGACAAAGCAGCCACCATATTGTATGCCAATGCTGCCATGACGTCAGGAGGCATGCCATCATGTAACAGCTCAGCAGAGGGGAGTGAGGCACCTGCCACCCTCCTCCATCAGCGCTGTACTGGGCAGGCAGGACCACCCATACTGTGACACATGTGTGAGTGACAGCCGTGAGCCACAAGGCCACGTAGCCGGCGAAGCAAAACAACAAGATAGACACCATGGAATCACCACTTCAACCACATCGCGCTTCCATGCTAGGATGGCAGATGACTAAGGGGAGAACAGCTTCACTATGCAACAAGTGTCTTCGCATAACTGCCAGCCCCAATCCATTTTCACTGGACTTTTTGTTGGGTAAAACCTGCATGTGCCATGAACCTGTCGCAGCATGTCAACTTCAACAGAACATTGCCAACAATAATGCCGAAATCTACTGTGGCACATTCGCGAGAATTGTGGCGGGAAAATCCATGGACGTGTGTACGAACTGTGTGAAACCTACTACTGTTCAAGGCTTTGTAAACCCAAAATTTGCCTCACCATTCTGCACTTGCATGCAGACCGAGACTGAACCACCTCCCCAACCATCACAGTTGTTGTGCATCCTGCACAAGTGCGCTTACAGTGAAGCATGTCATGGCCTCGAGACTGCAATGATCATTTGCAAACAGTATTGTCGCACTTATCATCAAAGTACCTTTCACCCAGGAATGAGACGACATGGCACGAGCCAAACTACATCGATTGTGCATGTTGTCAGCCGATACCGCCATGACATGTCATGCAAGCCGTACACATCAAGACAGAATCCACATTCTTGAAACAACAGTCTTACATACAACCACCGGAAGTGGATTCCATCATTCAGGGAATTTTCCACTGCCCGAAACTGCCGCAACCAACACTGCAATAACCTTGGAATCACAGGGGCATAAGAACGTCATCTGACATCCCAGCCAAAGCGAATTTCGCACCAAGTGCACCTTTGGTATTCTACCACATGGACTATCAACTGCTTGCTGCCTCGACACACCATATTGGAGACCAACCAATAAATTTCCAGCATCCTCAGATGACACCAGTACACTTCCAATAATTGCCTATCTATGCAGGTTTTGTGGGTGAAGATTCACTTGGATCTTTGCGCGATTGCATAGACCGCCTATGCAGGTACCGAGTGGACCAGACTGATTGGCCTAACTGCATCGGTGACCACTTATCTGGCGACACGAAGAGCTGGTGGCATGGAATCAGCCATTACGGGATGACATGGGAGGAATTTTATAACACCTTCACTGCACGCTTTGCAAAAATTTTCACCTCACAAGCACATAGCAAAAGTATACTGGAAGAGCAAAGAGGCGAGAGCCTGTAGGACTTCGCCACCCAGAATATAAGCCTTATCCGCACGTTCCATTGACACTGTCGATGCAGGACATCCTGGAGGTGATTGCCAGCACCATACGAGCTGAATACCGGGCCACCACACCCTGGTTATTCATGTCACCGAGTGAGACTTCATTCAGATGGTCATGCTTCTGGACACGGGCAGGAAGGCCACACCAACCCACAATCAGGAGAAACACCAAGCCTGGAAGGATAATGCTGAGAAAACCCAGTATACTGAGCCAGGCAAGACGACGCCAGAAAACAGCCATCATCCGGGCCTGCCTAGTCAATCATGTCCGACAGCGACTCGCCCCAGTACTTCCAGGGGTGGAATGAATCGCCCGTGTCCAGGGAGCAGACCACCCCCTCTCCCTTTCTGGTGGTGTGGGGGGCCCACTGGAACGATGACTGTCCCACATGGGAGCATTACAGCCCCGAGGGGGTCGGGAAACGAGAGAGTGGAGTATGGTAGCCGGATGCCACCCACCCCTAACTGGACATGTCCGGAGCAGGAATCTCACCACGATGAGGAAGAAGGGGAGGACATTTTACCCACTTCCCTTGCCAATTCAATGCAATAATGTTTCTGTGACAACCGCCTTGCCCATGCTACTGGAGTTACGTGATCTTGCCATTTGCGATCAGTCAATGTACCCAGTCGCACAGAACTGGAGAGAATAGTGTGTAACAAGAACAGTTGAAAATGGTGTGTGCTGAATGATTGTGTAGAATCACACCCGGGCATGGACAATGAAGACTGGAATGTTTAGGTGCCTGCCGTGCAACACACAGCTGTTTTGAAATACGTGCATCTGTTTTCACCACGTAGTCGAGCAACTTCTCCCACCGGATCTCAGCACAGCGGACAACAATCTGGGACACTGGTCGTCTCGATATCTACCGCGGCTCTAGCGAACTCCATCACCTGCATCCGCTGGTGTGGTTCACCAGTCAGTAAACAACCAATGTCCCATGATATCACTTCCGATGAACCAGGGGGGCCACCTGAGGACATCATGGATCGCCAGGTGCGGACAGCACCTGATGACGTCGTGACATCACCGGGACACCGTGATACGACACTCTCCTCTCCCCAGCGCCGCAGCAAACGAGTTCGCTGCACACGGCATGTGGGCACAACCCTGTGTCGCGCAACTGGCCCTACAGGGCCGACGTCAGCGAGGGATCATCGCCCACCTGCGAAGGGAGAACAATGGCAGCCCTACAATCTGCGACCATGTGGAGACCTCCGACAGCCCACCAGATGTTACGACTGAACGAGGGAGCAACGAACAGGCGAGTGAACAGCCTCCTGCTTGAGGGGTGGGGGCATTTGACATGAACAGCTTCGGTGAGCCCATTCACCACGCCTCCCTTCCTGCAGCACCATCAGGCACCACACCCTGCTAGTGAAGTGAATGTGCACCACGAGTGCATAAGTATAGTGAAACTGTGTTTTTCTAAAGCCTTTATAATATTAAGTGTTAAGTGTGTGCAGCTAAGTTATCAGTGTTTACCAGTGTTCCTCATTGTGCACAATGTGCACAAGTGTCCTGTACGTTTATGTAGGGTTGGGTTGTGTTGTGTATTGTATTTTTAAAGGGTAATAGTGTAATTGTTTCTGTTCTTTCGCCAGTGTTAGTGTAATTTATGTACAGGTGTGGAATGGTAACATTCCTATTGACAGTCTACAGGTCAGAGTGCCATACTGAAAGGAGGTGATATGTTGTGTATTTGTTGTTTCTTATTTCCTCACGTTCCTGTAATTATTATGAAACATAAGTACCACGGCAAATGTTGTTCAGGGTTATGCTAGGCTAGAAATGTTTTGTTTACTTGATGCTCATTTTTTTCATGGACACATGCTAGCCGCGGCACGACAGAGGCCACCTCGCCCAGTCTATAGGTGTGGTATACCATAGATGTGGAAACAAGGAAAATCACGTTGTGAGAAGCCACAAGTTCCTTACCAGAATTATTTAAAGTGTTTATATTATGTAATTGTTTGTCATATTGTTATGTCCCAAGAATTAAATGTTTTAGTATATTAAGTTGTCATTGGGAACGTCACCATGAGCAGTGCACCCACAGCTACAAAAGCAGAACATTGTAGGTTAGAATGCTGATATGGCAACCCCGCACCACTGTGACAAAAACGACTGATGTTTTTTTATAAGAGTGTAATTTATACTTGTTGAATGCCTAAACCATTTTATTATTTAATATCAAGCTGTGTTACATCATTTCATCGCATATTTGGTCACAAATATAATATTCACATAAGTCATGTGATATCCAGCCGCAGCAGTGGCTAATCACAGGGCCATGCGCCCACCACCATGTTAGTAGAGTCACGAATGTGTAGCGAGACAGCCACGTGCCTGCGCCATTTAAGGCTTTCATTATTTCTTAACCTAATTATTTTGGAATTCTGGTTACTGTCAATGTAGTGTACCGGAACCTCGTTTCTACTCGCCCGGAGAGATCACTGTCTCGTGCCCCAGTCCGTTTGCTTCACTACCAGCAGCCTTAAATTCACCTGTAAAACAATGTAAGCTTCGCACTTTGTTCATAGTTTCTGTGGTCGTCCACTATAACAGCGAGCAATTAATGTATGTGCCCCGTGACGGTACCAGAGTGTAATAATATGTTATGAGTATTCTCCGGTGTAATATTGCTCCAAGTCGCATCTCGACTGTTCAACCCGCAAATTTATAAATGTAACATAACTTATAATTGGCATGAGAAAGCCAAAATATCCGCTTGGGAGTGAGATGGTGTATGAGGGTGGCCGACAACCCTCGCTAGACCAGGTATCCAGGAATATATTTCTGTCAGTTCATCAGTACTTAACCTACAATATGTGGACCACTGAGGTAAGAGCCAACAGGCTGACGGCCGAACGACCCCGAGTACTTCCATCAACTAGTGCTCTCCCACTATGGGGCAACGGCGCCCACTAGAGAACTGCAATTTCTAAGTATTACCTATCCACATAACCTCTACCCCCTCCCCCCGGTTGACCAGCCAGGCGAACCACCAGCCACATGTCAAATGGCTTGCCCAAGTGGGGATTTACGAACAGTCATATGAGACGCCTATTTGCCGGCACATCAGTAGTCTTTTGAGGATAAAATTAATCAATATGTTTTTTCTCTTTACATACTACTCATATCTTAGTTGAATAATTAAGATGTTGAATTTCATTGAGAACATCTAAAGCTGACTTGTGTAATTTAGTATTTTTATGGTTTTCAAGATATTTCTTTCAAACATATTTTCCACATTCGCATAGTAGTTTCTCTTTTTTTAAAGGCATAACAGGTTCTATCACATTCTCTATAACATTTTTTATAGTTGCTAATATGTTTCTCTTTGGTGTGTTTAGGTGGTGAAAAACTTTCTAAGTTTGATACTTCACCACACTTTTTACATTGCTTACATATGGTATTATTTTCAATTTTGTAAGAGGGTATCAATAATATTTTTAAAGAAATAAATTTTCAAAAGAGCAAATTTTTCTAAAATTTTTGTTTGTTTGTTTTTTCTTTTTCATATTAAATTTGTTTCTTTATAAATAACACAAAAAAAATGAAATCTCTGCTCAACAAGTTGAACAATTAATTAGAATTGACTCAACTACAAGATCTTGAAAAAAATTAATTGTTTCCTGCTACAGATTTTCTAATTTATGAATCTTAATTCGGTAAAATAAAAAAAACTGTATTCTAGTGGTAAAAATAAGATTACAATACCAGGTCGCTATTTAAATATTTTTGATAAAAATGCTTTAAAATAATAAATGAGAAGGAAGTTTTCATAGCATATAGAGGCTTAAAAGAATTGAAAAATGGAAAATTTATGCATGATATAGCTATATTATCTCATATAATTTTGTTTTAAATTAGATTTTAGCTTAAAGTTTGCTGGTTTTTCAAATAAGCACAAATCCTGCACAACCATTTTTGAGATATTTAAAATTTGCCTGTTTTTTTTTTTGTTATTTTTGATGGATTTTGGGTGTAAAATTGGGATTTTCCTCAACCTTCCCATATACTACTGCGTTAAAGCTGTGCAGATGCTAAATTTGATTATCCTGTTCCAATGAAAATGAGTTTTCCCCACCAAATGGCCTTGTTTGTAATATGGACCACCAAGATGCCTGAATTATACACCCCGGGTCCATATTAGGTCAAATGCTTTTTGTCACAATGCTCATATCCCAATATAACGCAGTTCAGCTATAACACGGGGGTGAAATTTGTTCCCTATAACTGTGTTATATAGGGCTTCTACAGTAATTATATAAAAGCCTACAAAATAAAAATAATTAGCCTGTAAAAGCTAATATTTGTCTATAATTCAAATATTTCATGTCATTACATACAAACATTCTTGATTTTTTTTTCCAGATGCCAAGCACTCAACGACCAAAAAGAGAGAACACACTCCCCTTTCTAGACGAACTTGGGATAAGGTTAATATGGTAGAGGCAGTGAAGAAGGTAAAAAGTAAGGAAATGAGAGTGAAGAAGGCTGCAAAATTTTTGATGTACCCATAATAACATTGCGACGATTTCCTCGGCAGGTGGAAACGTCTCCAAATGATTTGGTTGAGCAAAAACTTGGGAAAAAGACGGTTTTACCAGATCATATGGAGACAGAACTGGTGGATTATTTGCTTGAGATGGAATCTGATTACTACACCTTCACTATACAAGATGTGAAGAAGGTGGCTACCAATGGGCTGAAAGAAATAACATTCCCTATCCATTTGTACATGAGTTAGCAGGAAGAGCCTGGCTAGACCTTTTTCTTTTGTGTCACAAAGACCATATTTCCATCTGAACACCAACTGGGATATTGTATGCTCACATTGATGGATTCACGCGTGGTCCTGTGTATGCTTTTTTTTATTTGCTGGAAGCACTCATAACAGAACATATTTGAACCCGACAGAATCTTCAATGTTGACGAGACTGGACTGAGTGTGGTCCAATCCAAAGTGCCTAAAATCGTTGGGTAAAGGGAAAACGACAGGTGGGAGCTCTGACAGCAGCCGAACATGGTTCACTCGTAACAGTTGTCTGCTGCATGAGTGCCAGATGGATCCAAGGATATTTATTCACGGAATAGTCCGAGCACTTCATTAAACATATTTGCCCAAAAGAGGACTCCCCAGTTCTCTTGATTCTCAACAGACATTATTCCCACACAAAAAACACTTGGATGATGTAGAGTTGGCAAAGGAAAAACCATGTGACACTTTTGACTCTTTCACCTCACAGTTCACATAAATTGCAACAGCTGAACAAAACCTTCATGGGTACTTTGAAGTCTCACTACAGTAAAAAAAATCCACCTGCACACACACTTATATGTTATGTTTTAACATAATCTTTAAGTTTATAAATGCAGTTCTCAGAAATGTTTTGCCACTTCCTGTAAATATGAGATTATTACTGAGCTGCATAATGCATCTGCCAATGGAATTTCAAACTTTTAATATGCTCAAATGAATACCGACATAACTATACTCAGTGCACAGCCATATAAGGTTCATTTTCACTTTACTAAACAAAGTCACAATCCAACAAATGTGAACTTACATATAAAAATGTTACAAATTAGCATAAAAATTTCCGACATCAACACATTAGTTCATGCAATTCATTTACGGCCTCAAACATTCCTGGTTCTTTGTCATATATATATATATATATATATATATATATATATATATATATATATATATATATATATATATATATATATATATATATACACACACACACACACACAAACAACCACATAACACTTGATGCCTAGCAGGGATCAGCATGTGTGAAACCCAAGTACGGGCGTGCCGATTCAGCACTAACGGGGTTGACACAGGGCTGCGAGTACAATCAGTAATTATTTAAAGGGCACCAGCTAACCTCCGAGGGGAATCCAATCAGGTTAACACGAGACTCTTGAGGTAGGCCGTCGAAACACCCGAGCTAATGACCCTGTGCTCACTAGCGTCTACTTTCGGCAGTAGTTGTAAGCAGTGAAAACACTTTGCCAAACATAAATGCTCTTGGCCTAGGATATTCAGCTCCCCAGCACATCGTTACTGAACACACTGAATACTTTTGACTTACGTGGAGCACACACACACTGGGATATATAGGCTCTTCAGCATGCCTTACCAATACTGAAACACTCGGTGTCAAAGACAGACATGCGAATACTCTGAACACGTGGTCTGCACCATGTGTTGGTTTCTGAAAAAAATAATGCTGGCACAAAATTAATACTAGCCTCGCGAGAATAATGGAGGCGGAGTCGTTTTAGTTCATTAAAATCACTAGTTATTCAGATCATGATTGAGCGAGCATGTGACACAGAGCCTTGCACTGGCTAAAGCTGTGAAATGCCATAAACGTGAAAAATATTAAAATGCAAACTATAACAGAAGGGCACAAATTATTGAAAAGGGCTTCAGAGTTATAAGTATATTGCAGCTACTGATTAGTTACAAGGTTGTTTCACCTCTGAGCTGCATCGTCGCGACCTACCCTGATGCCCATTGAACCAAGACTTAAGATCGAGGAATGTAAGCAACATGGCGGGGAAAAGCGCTGGCCCTGCAGCACCCTGCCGAATGCCATCAACACATGTATGTATGTATATATGTATATATGCATATATGTATGTATATATATATATATATATATATATATATATATATATATATATATATATATATATATATATATATATATATGCATATATGTATATATGCATGTATGTATGTATATATGCATGTATGTATGTATATATGCATGTATGTATGTATGTATATATGCATGTATGTATGTATGTATATATATGCATGTATGTATATATGTATGTATATATATGAATATATGTATGTATATATGCATATATACACATATATATATACTTTTAAAAACACTGCACTGATTCACATGCCATGAAGGACATCACACTTAAGTTTTACTGAAACATTCCTGGGATTGTCATCCTGTTATACCCTTTATAATAGCCTTTTTCGGGGAATTGGTGCTGCACTCTGGATGTCTCTCATCATTGCCGAAGCTCAGAGCAGGGGGTGTGCTCGGGCCCTTATACCACCCAGACGGTTGCAGCATTTGTATCTCTCTGCGGGCTGAGGAAGTTTCCCTCACCAGACCGCAAAGAACACACAGCCCAGAGGTCAGGACGCCCTGCACGTCCCGGCGCAACTCAGACAGCCCGCCAGTCAGACCAGCAAAGCCGCGGTTCCCTAACCCTGTCCTTCCGTGCCTGCGGGGGGTAGGTGGGTGGCAAACATTTAACTGAGTGCCCAAGTTTGTATTTCAGTAACGGTATCAATTTTGAAAATACTGGTCTTGTGAAATTAAATATTAACAAAGCTGGCATATGGTTTCGAAGAATCCATATGCTTGCAGTAGATTTATAATTTTTTTTAAAGTTATTAATTAAGCCAAGAGTCCCGTGAAGTTAATTTCAAGGTTCGTGAGTTCTGCTTGCCATGATTGCGAAATGGTAGGGAGAAGTGTGAGATGGTAATTAGTGATTTTAAATTTAGATATTTCCATTTAGGAGAAAATTAATAAGTTAATTATAATAATCGGAGCGAAAAATAGGCTCAATTGCAGCTGAATGAGGAGCAAATGCTGGAGGCGTGTTGTTATGTTTTTAGTGGGGTGGGGAGATGTGCGCAGCTCCGATGAGGATTGAGAAGTTCACTGGAAACAGCCACAGGGAAGTAGTTTTATTAAAATTTTGCGAATTTCCGTCCTGGACTGATCAGAGAATTTCCTCGCTCTGCCGAGGTTTTAATGTGTTATTTGCAGTTTCGTTTACTGTGTTAATTTCGGCATTTTAGGTCTTTTTAAGTGGTTACGCGTGTCTGGTTGATACTGCCCTATCCTTTTGAGTACGGGGTTTGGGTGTGTTAATAATTTGTCATATAATTTATTGTTTTGGGAATGGAATTTATTGCCTATATAAGGTACTTTAAGTCCGTCGTGAATGTCGGAAATGCGTGTATGCGGCGGTGCATTTGTGATTATTTTTAAATATTTGTTCTGGACGACTTGAAGTGATTTAATTAATGTTTTAGACGCGGTTCCCCATACTTCATTTCCATACATCATGGCTGAGCGGATTTGAGAAGTATATATTAAAAGTTTTAGCCGTTTAGGAAGCCGAGGCGATTTTAGTAGAGGGTAAATTAAGGGGATTTTTCCTAGAGCTTTTTTCCTTGTTTCGTTTATGTGTGCGGACCATTTAAATTTATTATCTATTATTAAGCCTAAATATTTAGCTGTGTCTGAGTAGGGAATGTCTACATTATTGTATTTTAATGGTTTAATTTCTGGCTGTTTCCTGCACGTGATAATGAGTGCTTGACTTTTTTCTGCATTAATTTTAATTTTCCATGGTTATACCACTGACTCAGCTCGTCTAGTTGACACTGTGCAAACAAATATGCATATTTTATATGTTTATCTTTTGAATAGAAGAGGGTGTCATCAGCATACATCTGTAGAGTGCAGTAAGTGCTGGGGATATCGGCAGTGTAAATATTATATAAAAATGGAGATATTGCGGAGCCTTGAGGTACTCCTGCAGTTAGGGGACGGTGGGAGGAGTTTGCGCCTTCTAAATTTACGAAGAATTTTCTGTTGGAGAAGTAGTTATTTATGAGGTGGATGTAGCAATCGGGAAATTTAAAATTTATGAGTTTTTGAATGAGGCCAGGTATCCAAACCTTGTCGAAAGCTTTAGCCACATCCAGGAACACAGCTATTGAATATTGTTTATTTATGCGTGAAGTTTTTATAACTTCTGTAACAAAAGTGGTTAGAGCGTGAGTTGTGGAGTGGTCTGCCCTAAAAACGAACTGCGTTTGCGGAATAATGCGTTTTTTAATTGCACGTGAGTTTAATCTAGCTAAGAGAATTCTTTCACCCTCTGGATGTGTCGAAAACGCGAATTGTTGTATCTCGTGCATCAGAGAGCCTGAATATTTTCGTAGATTTTGTTTTACTACATAATATAGATTAAAGGGCAAACAACAGACTACCGTTTTTAAAAAATAAAAATGAAATGAAACAGCATTTATCTGCTTTTGACATTCACGCTGCAACAGCAATATAAATAACCAAAAGAAAAAAATACCCCATTCCCCCTCAGCCTGTTTTCCCGCCCAACCAGGTCCCACAATGCAGTGTGTGTGCGCACCACCAGAACAGGTGCAGTGCAGTGCAGTGCGATGAGAAATGCTATGCAAGAGCAACACAAAGTGAGCAGCGACCACGTGCGCCGTGGGCACGTTGATACATAAAATGATACACTGTTAATTTTACTATTTCTCAGCATGAAAGGGAATGTCAAGATTATGCAATGGGATGCGACCAGTATAGATGCCTACCCTAGCAGCCCCGAAGTGTGTTTCTTTACAATTGTTTTCAAGCGAAGTGTTATATTATTATTGTGCGGAATACGTGTGTTTGCAGAGTTAACACAAATCAAATATAAATTAACTTGCCCTGTTCGTGATTTATCAGCAATAGATGACAAAGGAGCTATGTTCGCCACTTACATGGGTGAGTAACGTAATAATTGTCGAGTTTTAGCATGGAAAGTGTATACATGGTGTTAAGGAAACACGTGTACAAACTCGGGCACGTGATTCGTGAACGGGAAAGAGAAAGAAAGGCTTAAGCGTCAGATTCGGATGTTGAGAAACGATCTTTGAAGGGACACAATAAACCGGTCAGTTGGTACTAACTGCAAACGACACAGTAAATATGTGGGTTTGTTTATTTTTCTTTTGCGCACGGAAGGTTGATTACAAGATGTGGTTTTTTTGACGGGTGGAAGTGATTTTTTTTTGGCAAAGAGCGTGCTGTTTTGTCATTTTGCAAATTCCTAGTAACGTATTTGTTATACAGAATGCTTTGAGCTTTTTTTTTTCGTAGATATCGGGCGCAGTCAATGCATTTAAACCGAAGAGCTGAGGGAGAATTTCGCAATTTATTTGTACATACATACAATCGCAATTAGGCTACCGCCCGGTGGTGAGCTCTCTCACCTCTCCTTCACCCAAGCAACTCCTTTTCCACTCCCTTCCGAATTTACCAACCCCTCTCACAGACCCCACAAGCATGGACTGCCTACCCTGCTCCGTTCTCCTCCACGCCCTCTGAAACTTCTCAGTGTTGTATTCTCTTCCTCTAAACACCCCCTTACTTAGCTTGCAGTATAGCCCTCCCCATCATCCCTCTTCATTCACCATCCTGTACATCCTGACTAACTGTTCAACTTTCCTCCTGTCTTCAATGAGCTCCACCCCATTTCTTTTATCATCACTGATGGCCTATAGTTCCCTTCTTCCTCACCATATTGCCCCCCCCCCCCCCTTGTCATCTCCACCTACCCTTCACCCATCTTGCTGCCTTTCTCTGCACCTTTTCCAGTTATCGCACCTCCACCTCCACATACGGGTTCCATACTGCTGCAGCATATTCTAACATTGGCCATACCATTGTGCCATACACCTTCTCCTTCACCTCACAGCTGACTCCATTCAACACCCTTCCCAGCATACCCAGAGCCCTTCTTCCCTTCGCAACCACCCTCTCTACCTTTTTTTTCCACCTGAGGTCTCCCTGCAGTACAATCCCTAGATACTTATATTCTGCAGCTTCTTCTATCTCTTGTCCCTCCCATCTGTACATTTCCCTGCTTATCATCTTCTTCCTTGTGAACCTCACTACCTTAGTTTTTCTTACATTTATCTTTATTTTATTTTTTCTGGTCCACAACCATATCTTATCACTGTCCGCCTGCAAATTTCCGCCCCCCTCTACCACCTCAGCATATAGAACACAATTGTCTGCAAACAATCTGATTTTCCCCCTAATCCCCAAACCCATGTCATTTACCATTATGGTAAATAACAAAGGACCCAGCACGCTTCCCTGTGGTACCCCTGATGTAACCTCCTCTTCCTCCGATATTGCCTCCCCCACTTTCACCCTCTGACTTCGCCTCCTGAGAAAGTCCCCTATCCATTCCACTACTCTCCTGTCTGGTATCAGAACCTCCACTTTCCTCATCAATGTCCCATGGGGCTCCTTATCAAATGCCTTCTGAAAATCTATGAAGCAGGTATCCACCTGCTTCCCCTCATCAACTATCTGCACCAGATCCTCTAATAACCCAGGATGTGAGACTCACCGGTCTGTAGCTGCCAGGCCTCCCCCTATCCTCTCCCTGCTTGTGTATAGGTACCACCATAGCATCCTTCCAATCTTGTGGTAACTTACCCTCTTCTAAGGACTATTTAAATAGCACTTTTAAATATTTCGCCAACTCTCTGCCACCGAACTTTAGTGCCGTGTTTCCTATCCCGTTTGGACACCCTGCCTTAATGCTCTCCAAATCCCTAATTACCTTTTCTATCTCCCACTCTCTCATCTTAAACTCACTAAACAACCCCCGAACCCTGCTTGCCCCCCCTAATTCCAACCCTCCTTTGCCTCAAACACTGACAAGTACTGTCCTTGCAGCATCATCTTTTTTTCTTGGTCATTTGTCGCATGCCTACCATCCCTTCCTGTTAGCAGATGGATCCCTTCCTCTCCTCCCCTTAACCACCTAACATACCTAAACAATTTCCCCAATTCCTTGCCTTTTCCTTCTTCCACCATGTTCCCCAGAAATACATTCTTTGCCTGTTTGATCTTCCTTTCAAACTCCCTACCCATGTGTTTCATCATTTGTTTAGATCTTATCATCCCTTCATTTCTCCACTTGGCATGTAATTTTGTGCACTTCCTCTTCATTTTCTAAATCTCCTGTCCATAATATTGTGGATCTCCCCCATTCCGTAACCTTTTCATTGGTACAAATTTCTCCAACATAACCTCCATTAATCCTCTAAACTCCCTCCACAACCCCTCTACACCCTCCTCCAAAGACCATTTTAAAACCTGTCTCTCAGGAATATTTCTGCCCTCTTCTTGTCTCCTCTCCCATACTGCCACACCAAACTTTCTGCCATTTGCACTTCCCTCATCCTGCCAATCTCAATTTCCACAACCGGGATATGATGGTCGCTTATATCATCCAATACTATTGCACCAACTACAGCATTCCTAGGTCTGACCAACACCACATCCAGCACTGACCCAACACCCTCCTCATTCCATCTAGTAGGTGTTTCTACTACCTAGACTAATCCTCTGTTGACTAACTGTGCTGCCATACTCTGCATCATGCTACCCATTCCTTCAGCACCCTCTACCCATTTCACCCCTGGCATATTCAAATCCCCTGCTACAACAAACCACTGCCTGTCCTTTAGTCCATCGACCCTCACCTTGATCATCTCAAATGCCTGCCATCCCTGTCCTGGTGGTCTATATGCTTTCAGCAAAGTAATACTCCTATTACTACTACCACTCAATTTAATTTCCATTACTTCGACATCCTCACTAACCCATTCTACCGCCCCTTTTAGCCCTTTCCTTACACACACACCATTATTCCTCCTCCTCTCCCATCCCTGTTTATTCTGAAGATGTGAACTTATTCTGCCTACACTCAACATCCAGTACTTCCTCAGTCAACCAAGTCTCCACAGCTACCACAATATCCGCCCCATATCCTTCAACCTTTCCCCAGAAGCCCTCCAGCTTGTTGTACACACTCCTACAGTTCACCACCATTATCTTTATACTAGTACTTTGCTTTACCATCCTACATTGCTTACCTCCTATCTCCACCCCTGCGGCCTCATCAATGCTATCCTCTCCATTTCTCTCCCCTTCCATTTTCTTTCTTGTAACTGATTGCTATTTTAACAACTGCTGCTCTGCCCTGACCCTTTCCATGCAGCCAGCTACTTCTCTACCTAGCAGATCACCTAGAATCCTCTTTCCCTGTTCTGTCAGATGAACCTTTTCCCTCCCTGCACTTTCCCAGCCTACCCATTTCCTACTATCTATAAATGTAGCCCCCAAATCCCTACACACCTCATATACCTCACTCGCAGCCACTGCTTTCCTATAGGATACTCCTTTCCTAACCAGCACAACACTGACTACTGCCCTAGCTCCAGGAAACTTCTCCCCGCACTTTCCTCAGCAATCCCCTGAGGTCCCGCTCTACCTGCTGCCCCACCTCCCTATGAGTCAGGTCATTTCCCCCTACATGAATGAGAACAACCTTTGCCACCCTGCTACTTTTCATACCACTAACCCTTTCCTCCAAATCCCTGGTATTTGCTCCCCAAATGCTGCTTTATATGTAATTTCCTTCCTGATATTCCTCAGCTCCACCCCCTTTACAATAGAGCTGCCTAGAAAAACTACCTCTGGCTCCCTTCCTACAACCTGTTCCTGCTTTGTGGCTCTTTGACCCACCTGCCTACCCTCGTCTCCAGCCTCCTGCAGCACCCTTGTTTCCCTCCCTTTGGCCAGCCCTCCTCTCTCCCCTCTGTCCCTGAACTGTCCACTTTTTCCTGTTGTCCTGCTTGCTGGTCTTTGCTAATCGCACACTTGCAAGCCTCAGCATACTGCTTCTTACCATCTACTACTGCCTGTTCCCTGCTTTCTGTTTCCCGTTCCTCTATTCCTGATTGCTTCCTGCCTACTACTATCACCTTATCCCTTGCTACTATTTCTTGCTCCTCTAACCTTATTTGCTGTCTTATGTCTCCTACTGCCTCCAACTCCTGTATCCTCCTCCTTAATCTTACCACCTCTATCTCTGCCTCCCTCCTCCTCTGCCTTTCCTCCTGCAGTTCCTTCTGCAGCCCTACTTGCATTCTGCTTAACTCTTCCTCTCTACTCAGCTTTTACTCCTGTGGACTGGCTTTCATTTTCCTTAGCACCCCCTTTACATCTTCCAACTCCTCTAACTTATCCACCCTCATTTCTACTCTACTCTTTCCCATCTCATTCCTGACCTTTTCCTCCATCCTCTCAATCCTATGCATCATTTCCCTCTCTTTCCTGCTCATCAAATCTACCATCTCCCCTTTCCACCTCTCCTCCTTAGCCCCTTCCATTGGCATTGGCACACCCTCTACAAAGCTTCCCCTCAGCATATCCCAAATCCAGTTTCCACCTACTCCACTTATTTGTTTTTCCTTCTCTAATTAAGTGATCAGTTGTACTATTTGCACTTTAGAAAAGTCTGTTGTAAGGAAAATAACATTTAAACCATTGATAATATTACATATTGTGTTGACAGAACATTTAGAAAAATGCAATTTTTCGCTTATTTAGATTATGCTGCAATACTTTCCATTACTATCTCTGACACAATATTTTTTTTTTTTGCACTACATTTTTGTTTGTTACATTTTTTCGTAAAAATACCATCTCCACTGCAAATCACTATTCACTTTATTAACATAAAATACGAAACATTTTCTGTTGACCGAGCCATCGGGGTGGTTGTCAAGCTAAATCGTTTTATTGTGTTGTGTTACAGCAACAGTTTGTATATTTTCAACGATATTAAAAGTTTCTGTCTCTAACTACAACAAAATGTTTTTTTTATGCGGCAAAAAATTTCTGTTTCACGTTTTCTTTATAGCTAAATTACCTTCACGACATGTCGTAATTATCCCACAATTATTTCTCCATAGAAGCTCAAAGCAAAACTCTTCTGATGACTGGGCCAGCAAAGTGTTTACCAATAGAACATC
The DNA here is from genome assembly GCA_029891345.1 of Dryococelus australis. Lineage (NCBI taxonomy): Eukaryota > Metazoa > Arthropoda > Insecta > Phasmatodea > Phasmatidae > Dryococelus > Dryococelus australis. The sequence goes on along the minus strand of CM057009.1, from coordinate 310,865,024 downwards.
GCGATAAAGTCAGAAAATTGAGATAATTTTATCTATGTTCTTGATGACGGAAAATACATAGACGTGCACCAAAATAGCAAATGCTATAAATGCTAGAAATGTATGCTAAATTTTTCAATAACTGCTATAATTTGTTAAATAAAAAAAATCCTATATGATAACTACAAAAATAGGATGTCTTAAAAGCAAAATTACATTATTGATAAGGTATTCCAATTCAAGATGCCTTCCAATATAAGACGCCTAATCCCCTAATGTAATTCATCAAATAGGTCTTAAGCTGCACTCAAATTCAATATTACGAAAAAGTTACTTGGAAATTATACCCTGATATTGACTTGAAAATAAAATGTGTGCGCGTGTGTGTGTGTTTATATATATATATATATATATATATATATATATATATATATATATATATATATATATATATATATATATATATATATATATATATATATATATAAAAAAAAATCTGATGGCAATAACCTGCTCACAGTAGACTGCATACGTGATGAATTATACAAATGTTAGTAACAACTTTATAGTGTGCTACACTTCAGATGTAATAAAACAAAAGGAAGTCACATATCCTTCCTTCACTTTTGTATGTTTTTCTGATTATGAAACCTTACCAGTTAATTCTGACTTAAGAGTTTCTTAAATGCCTTGTACTCTAATGAATTGCACATTCTGTATAATGGATTAACATTAATTATTACACTAGGCAAATATATTGACTGCATGTTTCTTAGTGGAAATATATTGGTCAACTGAAAATTATGAGTGAAACAGTCCTATAGTTTATTAGTGTTTTGTCATTAAATATGCTACAAAATGCAAAAAATCCCTTCTCAAAATGCTATAAAATGCTACAATTTTTTTTCCAAAATGCTATTTTCACATACTTTTAATTATACATGGTGGAACACGCTCAACATTATCGAGATAACAATTGCAGTTAAACTTGGTTTAGCAAAAATGTAATAGTATTTGTTGGTGAAATCAGTCCTAACCAACATCTTTACTCAGTTTATAATACATTCAAACGTGCACCAATTGTGTGTGACGTTGTTACTTTTCATTGGCCTTCAAGTGTGCGAGGACAATATGCCGGTCGTACCAGTAGTGGTAAGTTAAAAGTTGAGCTACTCGACTTGACCGGCCGCTGGCACACCGTCGATGATGTAACAGGGTCACATGGACCAATTGGTGATCACAGGCCATCTGACCAGGCGATTGTGTTTGGCCCTATAGGACACCCATGGTCCATCTCAAATAATAAAGGCTGTAGAAGCTCCTAAAGTCGGAGAGTGACAAGCATATTACCTGAGATATTTAGCCAAGTACTTGCGTTAGAGGAACACAAATTGGTTTACGGATTAATTAAACCAATATCTTGGATAAAAGGAGGGTATGGTATGTTGTACACACCCCCAATATGTAAATAATATTGGTTGGCACCTTTTGACTGCATGCAACTTTTACACTGTGATGTTAAAGGGATTGTGGATACCATTGGATGAAGCAGGACGTCATAATTAGAAAATAAGCCCCCCCCCCCCCCCCCCCCCAGTTACAACTCTCTTGGACCCACCGTTTCCGGTTAAATCACAAACAAAAGGTACAGTGGTAGCAATATCATGGCCTAGTGAGTAGGCAACCCTTTCAGCACCTGAAGTAATTCAGTGGGGATTCCTCACCGAATGAGTGAAGAGATTTTGGCAGCTTTTAACAGCGAGGTCTGTAGAGCCAATGAGGGTGATTGAAGTGAATATGAAGCAGTGCTGGAATGAAAGGGCAGGGCAAACAGGAGATCCCCGAGAAAACCTGCTGACCGCTGGGGCTGATGGGGAGGGGAACTACACTTCTCAGGAGGGGGAAAGGAGAACTGGCTGTGACGTGTAACATTGTGCATCATAACACCAAAATATGTTTAAGCCTGGTGCAGTACGTGTCTAATTACGATGTCCTGCTTTATCCAACGGTATCCACAATCACTTTAACCTGATGCCGGCTAACAGCCAGCCGTGTTAAAAAACCATGACGGCGCTAACCACTCATGTGACATGTGGGCATGCATGCGCACAAAGAGGCTGTAACCTGAACTTTCCAACAACAGAATATTTATTTGAAGTGTAAAATGATGTCTCTTGTTTTATTTCCAGTTTTCTCAAGTGTTTAAATGTTTAAGATGTATGTTTGATAATATTGCATAATGTTTGGTTATGAATTCAAAATGTGCACTGCAGGAAGATTAAGAACACTATTATTCCAGCGTGAACGCCATCATCAAAGACATTTGAAGAATACAGAAATTCAAAATTTAAATCTAAAATGTATATCAATATTCAATTTGAATATAAAAGTTTTATGTGGCGTGCATAGCACTTCCGCTTGCATGAACCCTGTAGGCAGCCATGGTAGGTCTGCGCGACCCCTGCCTCTAGGCAGTCTGTCGAGGAGAGCTGGCGAGGTAAGGCACTGTTATTTACGCACTACAAACTTTTTGTGTTGATGTAGATTACAATAGTTAATTTTAGTATACAGGTTAACCTTTGCTTTGCGGACATTTTGCCAGACATTCCCCAGCATTATGCTTCAGCTTAACTTAATAATTTTTGCCCTTGTGGTTTTTTCAATGTAAACTAGGAGGAGGAGAAAGATGTTGGAGAGGCCACGTGGCCCGCACAACTTTGAATCAGGTGCCATCCGCCAATGTTAAAAGGCGTTTCAGTGTATTTTCTGTTTAATTGCTGCGTGCAATTTAGAGGCTTTATTTTCGTGTATGTATTTATAGGGGTAAATTTCATGTTTAATTGTTTTACTGCCACATCAATTGCAACCACGTCGTTAACCTCTGCCAAGTCAATATCTGCGCCATCCATGCGCTTTTAGGGTTTATTTGTGTAAAATAATGTGCACCATAATTTATTTCAGAGTTTTATATGTTTTATCATTCAGAGTTCCGTGTAATTTTCATCAAATTGATACTTTGTATGTATGACCATGCTGTCTATTCCAAGATTGATTTTTCCACCATCAGGTGAGCTAAAAGCCTATCAACGTCACAATCTGCAGGAGAACATTTTTCCTATCAATAATAGCAATTTGTCTGAACAGAATTTGCAGTTTTTACGGAGAAGTATTGAAAGTCCATCTGCACCACGTGATCCGCTATGAATCATATCCAGCGCCATCGGCACCATCTAAGTTTGCCTCCACGCATCTGCCTGTTTATTGTGACCATCCATGTCGTGTTCCATCTTATTTCAAGTGTATTTGTGCCATTTATGTAAAGTGTACGGTGATATTATTTCCGTCCTAGGCGGCTATGTGTATAGGCCGTCACCACATTAACCACGTGCGGTAAGACGAGCCCCGATGAGTCCGCATTAGTGATGCCAAATAATCACATGTGTTTGTTCATTTCATAATTTTCTGCGCCCTGTCGTCAGGAAAAATCGGCAATCCACCCTAGCGACTGTCAACCCTATTCATTATGTAGATTGTGTTTTCTAACACCACAGAGAAGTCATCCATATAGGAGTGCGCTAAAGTAATTGCAGGTTGGGAGCACCCTAACAAAGTTAGCTAGACATGTCCGAGTTTCATAAGGTTAACTTTGGCACGATTTTGTATGGTTGACAGAATAAAAAGCAAGTCCCGCAGTGCTTAAAGTCTTCCTTTGTAGTGACAGAAACCTCTTGCCATTTTTCAGTGTTAACAGTTTAGTAAAGCTGTTTATAGGCGGTTCACAATAAAGTGAGCACTTTTGAAATCAACTTTAGAAAAATGTCACTGCCCCTGCCTCCATCCATACATTGTAACGGGTGAATTGAGTGACATTCGCCCAGTAGAGTTGGTAATGATGGATAAAAGTAGTTCCGTATCTTAACCTTTAATAAAAAGTGTGATATAACTATTTCTGATAACTGAAATTTATTTATTTCGCTTTCTTTTTTTTTTTTTCTTTTTATTTATTGAAGTGTTAGAATGAGCAAATTTTGTATAATATTTACTTTTCTAATAATTTCAGAATTTCACTTGACCGATGGATGAATAAAGAAATGATGTTCATTGCAATGTTAATTATACATAAGACGGAAGAATACACAACATACATACAAGTTGATCTTAATCAGGGCTTTCAAAAGTGTTCATTTTACCGTGAACAGCCTATAGTGATGAAAAGTGTTTTGTAAGTATGCTCGGGTGAGACGTGCACACAGAACCCTCAGCATCCCTGAGAACCCTGAGTCTCAACAGTGCGGTGATTGGGAAACACCACTGGTGCACATCTACCGTAAGTTTATTGTGTCACCGTTCGTCTCGTGTCTCACCCGACGGCGTCAATTGGCATTCCCAAGTGGGGCCGGTGTGTTAATCCACGTCAAAATGGAGGACACCATACCTGATCATCAGCGAGAAGGCCTCAAGACTTCCCCGTCTGCAACAGCGACACCTGCGAACGCGAACTACTTGGACGTGCTGGTCGAACGATGTGTATATTGTAGCAGATTGAGTGAAGTAAGCTTGTTTGTGGAAATTCATGGATCAACCTTTATGCCAATGTACGTCCAATACAGCATCAACGCTGTCAGAAACACATCTGTGCACGCACACCGGATGTGACAGGGCAGGAACAAAGTGGGTGCTATACCAGCAGTGCAAACGGGACTCTCATTTGCGATGCATAGGACCTGATGATTATGTAACCTTCCGCGGTGGTGTTATAAACTATGACGGGTGCCGTAAGATGAACTGTGCAGAGATCACACCACCGACAACACCAGAGGTGAATCCCATGCCACCGCCAGTAGTTGCTACGTACACACCACAGGGCTTAACAGGACCAGACCGTAATGTACTTTTGCCAACTTTTGCGGGACTTGATGCAGAGGATCCTGGCATATTCCTAGCAGCATTCGAAGAGAAACTACACTGACACCGGGTACACCGTGGAGATTGGACAGAGGTCACCGCGAACAGATTAAGGGGAATAGCTGCCACGTGGTGGAACCTAGTGAGAGACTATTGAGTAACATGGAAAGAATTCTCCAACAGGTTACTGGGACATTTCGACACAGATGGCGGCACCATCCAGGCTCAAGCTCGATTGTATCACGAACAACAGCCAGAGTGAGAAGGGATTGAAGAGTTCATCCAGTGCAAATTAAGCCTTTGCAAATGCCTGAACCCAAGTCAAAAACACGTGGACAACTAGAAATAATTGTCGCTCTGTCAACACCGGACATTAGGCCGTATCTGCGGAGAGCAATAAGGGTGAGTGTAGAGCAGTTTATGCGGCAGGCGTGCCTCTACGAACAGGATGTGCAACCAGGACAGGCATACCAATCACCGAGGCAGCAGCACCACAACATTTCAACACCCTCTATGATGCCAGATATTACGATGCTACTGCCGCCATTTACGCCCGTGAGACCCAATCGCAGACAATGGAACTTCCACCACACCAACCGGGAGAACTATTATCAGGTAAATTGGTCGGGGAACTGAGTCGGGAGGTTGGCGAAACAGCACCTGCACCAGTCTCACCGTCAGGCTGCAGGAATCCGCCTAATGAAGGTGCCAAAGTGTTCCAGGTCAGTAACAGTACAGTATGTGCATTAAGGGTCAATGTCGAACATGAGGGGAAGAATGTAATCGCCGTGATAGACACTGCCGCCAGGCACAACTTTGTACGTGAGGGGTTAATACAGGCAATAACGAGAGTGCCGCCACGTCGCCCATAGTTTGCCATCACAAACCAACAGATGGAGGAAAGAAGTGTGATGCACATGACAGTGGGAATACGTGAACTCCGTACAAAGTGTAATGTCTACATTGTGCCAGACCTGTGCGAGGAGATGATGTTGGGGTTACTGTGTTTGATTGACAACCAGGCCGTGATTGAGCCACATCTCGACCGTCTGCATGTGGGAGGTGGACGCTGTATGCAGTAGGAGCATCGCAGCCGGCGACAACACCTGCCATGCCACTCAGTGAGTTCGAGCACGAGGTGCCCGAACAACATCTGCTGGACCAGTATGCCAGTGTGTTCCACACTGATGGGAAGCTGCAGTGCACTGAGGTCACAGAGCACCCCATCATCATGACGCATGAGGACCCAGTGTACTCCAAGCCACGAGACCCTGGTATTTTCTTCCGGCGCATCGTTAATCAGCAGGTATGTGAGATGCTCAACGATAATGTGATTGGACCTACGCAGAGACTCTATAATTCAGGCATAACACTAGCTCCTAAGAAGGAAGGCGAATGGAGGTTTTGTGTGGACTTTTGCCCCCTTAACTAAATCACTGTAAACATTCCACCTCCGGTCATTAACATCAAAGACACTTTGTCAACATTAGGGCCAGCTACTGTGTTTACATCACTTGACCATAAATCAGTGTATGGGCAAGTACCCATCCGCCCACAAGACCATTAAAAGACTGCCTTCACCACGCCAGACGGGCGTAGATTTCAGTTTGTTGCCATTCCATTTGGCCTAAAATGTGCCCCTGCCACTTCTCAAAACCTCATGGTAAATTTGTTAGATGGTTACATAGGAGACTTTGCGATGGCTTACCTTGATGATGTACTTGTATGGTCGAACAGTAGAGAGGAACACCTACATCACCTGAGCCTTGTGTTCGAGATGCTCGAACATAACAAACTTGCATGTAAGGTTGACCAGTGTAAGTTGGGGATGAGTAGAATGGAGTTCTTAGGACACTATGTAATAGGGAATGGACATGAACCGGAGCAACAGCATATACAAGAAATACAAAACAAACCCACACCCAGATCACGCAAACAGGTTCGGAAATTCTTTGGCTTAATAAACTGGTTAAGAGAATTCGTTCCAAATTTTTCCGTGGTTACTGAACCAATGACTGGACTGCTATGTGAAAAACATAAATTTGTATAGACACCTCAAGCTGATCAAGCAGTTTAAAAATCAAACTTACTTTTCAAAATTGTCAGCTGTTAGCCAGGTTTATGCCTGAGTTACCTGTTGTCGTGCAGACAGATGCAAGTCGAGAGGGCATCGGGGCAGTGTTATACCAGGTGTGAGAACACGGGGAGAGGTGTATCATTAACTACAACAGTGTAAGTTTGGTGAGGCAGAATGCAAGTACCATGTGAACGATAAAGAATGTTTAGCATTTGTGCACGTGCTGAGAAAGTACCAGCCGTATCTGTTAGGGAAACAGTTTACGTTGAAAACAGATAACCGCTGTCTAGTTTGGTTGGAAGGCATGCATAACGGAAAAAGTAAACTCGCCAGCGGGGCCTTACTGCTCCAGGAATTCAATTTCAAGGTAGAACACATGGTGGGGAAAACCAACGAGTTCGCCGATGCACTGTCCAGAAACCCCTGTCCGAACTTAACGGTAAAGGACGACGTGGAGTGGGAAGAGACGCTACCACCTTGCCGTGCTGCCCCACAGATAATTGATACGCCAGCTTTTGGTTTGCAGAACATTGTTGCCACACCACCCGGTGAACTTGTTTCATTAAACATCCGTGACATATTAAGACAGGTACACACCGCGCAAGAAAATTCTCAAGATGCTGCGCAATGCCAACAACACTGTGCCACGAGGTACTCACAACATTGAAGAGTAGTGGGAAATTCGAACCAAACCCTCCGGTAATTGCACGAGGTGGCGAACGTACATGCCTAAGGAAACATGGGAACTTGTAGTCAGATATGCACATGATAGTTTAGAGCATGGACACCCGGGTTCGGAACAGACATGTAGGAACGTGCAAAAGTATTTTCATTGGCCAGGAGTTTGACATGTTCCTGATATCCACGTATCCCTTGTACTCGTTTGTTCCATCGTAGACGCATTAACCACACAGCAACACTCAGCCGATTAACATTAGGTCGTGGTCTCGATCAGTGCAGTTCGACAAGAATGGCATTTACATTTTTCTTGCCACCCTGTAACTCGTGGCCGTGGGTCATAATATTTAACATTCACCACAAGAAGTAACTCTCATGATGAATGGATATGTGGCCTAAATGAGTGTGTCCCGTGAAGTCATGACCGTTAGACGCAACATCCAATGGAGGGAAAGTTGGGATAAGCGGCACCGCTTATTCCTACAGTTTTCCTATGTGCGCAATGAAGACTGGTCCCATGGCCGAATCCGGAGTGTGACGTAACTCCAAGTAGTGTCAGAAGACGGGGTATTACAATCCCCGCAGGAAGTGTAAAGTGGCTAATGGCTCTCTAGCTGCATTAGTTAATAGGAGCATTTTTAGACATTTTAGCGGTGACTGTAGCACAATTAACTAGGGAAACCGCCCGCTCCAACATAGAGAGTAGATAACATACCATAATTACCCTAGTTACAAAATCTGTGTGTTGTCACATCCATACACATTCCTGTAATTATAACCATTACGACACATGCTGATTTTAATATGTTAATTATAAGAGTGTACATGTAATCATCTATCGAGAATCAGCCACCTGAGGCGTCATTTCATATCACCCTTCAAGTGCGGTGACATACTCGTGATGTCACATTCTTAGCCATATTTGGGGCTCCAACGTTCATGGGTATGTCATCAATGTGTTTTAGTTTAGTAATCATAATTATGTACAATGTCAGTTTCATTTATCATGTTAGTTATTAAGTTACATTTTTTCATGTTTTTATTTTTGGCGCCGGATTCGCCGGACATGCGGCGAAGCTGACACCATGTTGTTAGTCAGACTACAGCACTCCAGACAACCGGCAGGGCAGACGGTAAGCTCCGCGTACCCCCCTTGGCAATTCAGTCTAGGCTGCAATTTCTTTCATCGCAATAGTTAACGTAACTCAGGAACATTTAAGTACTTTTATTTAGCCAAGGGAAGGTCTCCCTGCATCCTGAAGTAGTATACCAGGACTTCACATGCGAGATGTGTTTTTACGTAACTCTAACTTAAGGCCTACGCCTTACTTTCCATAGTGTCTGGTCCGCTTAACCAAGGGTACACATTTTCATGTGCAGCAACATTTCATTGTACCTTTGCGGTAATAAAACAGTCATACCATAACTAGATGTGCTTTACTGTATTAACTCTCCAGAATTTGTCGGGTACTGCGCCCTCATAGTAGAATCAAATTTAAAGTGTCTTTCAGTGTATATTTTGTATTTACAGGGCCTGTCTCCCTCAAGCAGAGAAAATTCAGTGTTAATATAGGTGTGCGAAGTGGCCGACAGCTTTGCCCCTAACAAAATATTTTACATTCAACATAGTTTAACTGACAAATAAATTAGCTCTCCTTCATACTGACTGCATATCCAGAGTCGCCATCAGCTGTATGACCCCATTCAACATCGTTCACTCTATAGAACGTGGTGCCGGGCACATAGCCAGTTCCTTATCTCCACCTGCTCCCATGCGGGACACGAACACATTACAGCACCTCTGGAGGTGCAACGCATCAAATTCAAGGGGATGTACGTAAGCGTGTGCAGAGTTGTGTCATGTGCAACACCTGGAAGCCGCGGAGAACAGACGGCGATGCTCCACAACAACCGAGGCTGCCAACTGAGCTGTTAAAAACCGTAGCACTTGATATCATGGGTCTGTATCCACGCACCAAAAGCAGTAAAATGTTTCTCATTGTTACCATGGATTTGTTTACCAGATGGACCGAGGCGTTCCCAGTCAGTAATGTTCGCACGCACACGGTTGCACAAGTCATGGAGACGGAATTTTTTCCAAGATGGGGGCATCCTGAGTACCTACTGACCGACAATGGTACACAGTTTGTAGGTAGAAAGTGGATCGATTACTGTACCAGGTGGGGACTGAACACCATACCACCCCGGCCTACCACCCCAGGGCAAATCCAACCAAACAACGTAACCAGGACATAAAATTCAGTTACGTGTCAGGTTAGGAGAAGACCACACCAGATGGGCAGAGTTGATTCTGGAGGTCATGGTTTGTAAATGCAGGAACTGGGAAAACTCCAGCGGAAATGGTACAGGGTCACGAACTGCGTGCACCCGGAGAACCCCGCGAATACCACCTGAGGGGATCGTTGCGCACCAAATGCAGATTCATAAAGAGGCAAGGGCGAACCAAGAAAGTTATTGCAATGTTTGGGTTCCGGAAAGTAGGAGGCCGCCACCAGAGTTAGTACCTGGTATGTATATGTGTTGTCGTCCCGTTTATATGAGCTTCTTGTCATACTGTGTATATAAATAACAAATCTCTTTGACACTATGATGACATGTGTCCTTGTCACCTGGGGCTTTAAATACGTATAATAATACATCTTGTGCCTCAATACTGGATTCCTGCATTTCCTTCGCATACTCTGCATTGCATTTTTCCACCTTAATTAAATAATACGTACAGTCCTTTATAAATTATAGCTCCCAAATAAACTTATTAGACACTGGGGATCTTGGCTGTTTCGAAGCTCCTTGCTAAAAATGACGCATCGTATAGGCCATTGTCTTGCACTAAATGCCTTGCATAGAAGTCAGTGGTTTCTTGTAAGCCCTCAACACTGAAAAATTAAAGTTTCCTATAGTATCTCCAGTGTTAGGATGCTTCAACTCGTAGCAGTTCTTGTGACTTTCGACATGACATAGGGTCCCTCAAATAATAAACATAACGTCTTCGTTATGTGTTTCCATTGTTTACTTACATTCAGAACTCTGGGGAGACTGAGTTGTCCAGGCAGAAAACTTTTAACTTTAGAGTGTTTCTTGTTTTTACTCCTATCTGCAGCCAAAATCAGATGACTTTTAACTAATTTAATTATTTCTTCTCTTAGCTCCTCTGCAGATGTAGTGGCTTCCTCTGTGTTAATTGGTGGTAGGGGTAGCTTGTTCAGATCGAACACCTCCGAACGCGTCCCTGTCAACACTTCCCACAGGTGCGTTGTGATCGACTCTTGTCACATGTCCGCTGAAGCTTGCGAATATGTGGTCAAACTTGTGCCTACTTTGCACAATACTTTGTAATTTTCCCCAATAATTTATCTTTTCCTTTCCATTCTCTTCTGCTCAGTAACATGCCTGTTCCAAAATCCTTGTCTTATTTCCCTAAGTTTCTTCTTACTTTTCTGTTCCATTCCCTTCACGCTTTGGTTCTGCTTCCTCCAATGTTTACGTTTCCTATTATCCATCTTAGGGACTGGAATCAAAGTTTTAACAGCAGTGTATTTACATTTTCCCCTCCTAAACAAACGTCTTGTGATTTGTCTTTTGAGTTTGTTGTTCTGATGGTTTCGCAACACAAATCTCAGATTACGATGGCTGCTGGTTTTTGATTCATACATGGTTTGGTATGGTGAGATGATTTAGGAATAGGTTTCTTCTCCATAAATTATTTCTGTGTTTTCAGCAGTGCTGTTCAAGGTGTGAGTGATGCGTTCAGACTTTTTTTTAATCAGTTTAACTTCTTGTGAATCCAGCTGTGCGTCAGGCTCTGGCGCAGCTGCTGTAGGAACGGACACATTTACTGGAAGTTCAGATGCGTTCAGACTTTTTTTAAATCAGTTTAACTTCTTGTGCATCCAGCTGTGCGTCAGGCTCTGGCGCAGCTGCTGTAGGAACGGACACATTTACTGGAAGTTCAGATGTTTCATCCTCTTCAATTACAATCACGACGTAATCAGGGAGGGTACCTATGCTTTCCTGACCTCGCATATTCTGTTGTAAATGCTCAGTGTATTGGGTGTCTAGTTTGTCTTCCAAGTGGTGGTGGAAAGATTCAAAGTGACCCTTAACTAACTCGTTCATATAGCCAGTGTTTGCATTAGATTTAGGCCCTATTTCTAATGATTGCACTCGCTGTTCAATCTCTTTAAGATTCACAGTATTTTGTGCGACCTCCTCACTAGTATTAGTTAATTGGTTTATGGTAGCCATTTTCTGGTGGACTTTATTTATCTTCCAGTCAAAACTTCCTGCGATCACAGTTATCTGTTTCAATAATCCCTCCTGATGTTGCTTAATTTCTTCTGAATAAATCACGATGTGTGGTCTCCTGTCCTGCCTTATAGCTCTTGGCTACTTGAGATATTAGCAATTTGTTTAGATAACTCACATTGTACTGCTTCTTGTCCATGCCTCATAGTTCCTTGGCTGCATAGTAAACCATGTAACCAAGATGGCATTTCAGTTGGGACCAAATCTTGACTTGCTGTGGTCTGGTTTGTACTAGCTAATGATGCTTGGTCGTTGGTATTAGCTACAGGCGTTTGTGTATTTTGCCCCTCCATTGTCAGTGCGGGTACGGTATTAGTTTCTTCGATGACCACATTTGTAACCTCTGTGATGTCCTCTATAATCATGATGTATTCTAGCCTTCTATAATCCATGGGTGTCACTTTTCTTAGGTGATATTATGTTCACTCTGATTTCCCATTAAAATGATTGCCTGGCCTATCTGGTTGCTCATTAACAGTGAATTTAGTGAATTCACTCGCATCACCATGTTGGAAGAAATCAATTTTTTTGTGATGCATAGTTGTGTATACTGCACAATGTAGCGGAACGGGTGTGACAAGCCCCGAGTAAGGGAATATGTGGGTAAATGTTTAACACATCCTGTACCTTAACAGTGCAATTGGTGTGAGCTAGATAGTGTTCCAAGTGAACTTAGTAGGTGTATAACGTGTGATATCAAACATAAATAAAAGTAATCTGATTCCACAGCCTCATCATATGTGGTAGACATGGTTTCATTAATTTTGTTAACACCAACACTTGCATCCTGGACAACTGCCTGAGTTCAGGAACATCACAAACTTAGGATATATCTATCTCTCTATCTCTATCTATCTATCTATCTCTATCTATCTATCTATATCTATCTATCTATCTATATCTATCTATCTATCTATATCTATCTATCTATCTATATCTATCTATCTATCTATATCTATCTATCTATCTATATCTATCTATCTATCTATATCTATCTATCTATCTATATCTATCTATCTATCTCTATCTATCTATCTATCTCTATCTATCTATATCTCTCTCTCTCTATATCTCTCTCTCTCTATATCTCTCTCTCTCTATATCTCTCTCTCTCTATATCTCTCTCTCTCTATATCTCTCTCTCTCTATATCTCTCTCTCTCTATATCTCTCTCTCTCTATATCTCTCTCTCTCTATATCTCTCTCTCTCTATATCTCTCTCTCTCTCTCTCTCTCTCTCTCTCTCTCTCTCTCTCTCTCTCTCTCTCTCTCTCTCTCTCTCTCTCTCTCTCTCTCTCTCTCTCTCCTCTCTCTCTCTCTCTCTCTCTCTCTCTCTCTCTCTCTCTCTCTCTCTCTCTCTCTCTCTCTCTCTCTCTCTCTCTCTCTCTCTCTCTCCTCTCTCCCTCTCTCTCTCTCTCTCTCCTCTCTCATGAAAGACTATCAGTTAATTTGAAGACAGCTAAAGAACATAACATACAACCCTGTTCTCTTTCCCAAAGACTAAGACAACTAGGATTTACAACTAGCAATAAACTTTCCAAATGTCATCCATTAATAATTTATTGCAAATAATTATATTGTGCTGGATAATGATTCTTAAATATCGTATTGGCTTTTATATTATTTGCAATAAGATACTCATGAAGACTTATACTAAATACGCTTGAAGTGGCCATGGAAGTAGATTCGCCCTATGATTTACGCCTCATAAAATATTACATAGTCCTTTTAGAATAATTACTTCCTCAAATTTTTAAGGATCACGCCATTCTAATTGGGAGCAGGGCTCAAAACACTCAAGGATTGCAGGTTAAATAGTTATGCAAATTCACTTGGCATCGACTAAAATGGCGTACTTGCTGTACAATATAAAAATTAAATCAGTGGTCATCTCGAATAAACCTTTACTTGTTGAAGCAGAAATCATTTGAACTCGTGCATCAAAATGTGATGCAGTAGGACATAGAATTGCAGCAGGGAGTGACCCATGAGGCATCTTCTTTGTAGTCTTCCCTAGTTTTAGGCACACGGGCCTTGGTACACGGAACATACACTCGTTTATGTACCACACGTTGATTTACGGGAGGTGACTTACTTTAATATATTCCTCGGGTTTGTAGACTGAACAGACCCTCTTATTTTCTTCTAAATCATCCTGGGTGTGCTTTTTAATGGTCCATTATACATTAGCGGCACTCGCGTCACTTTCCCTATTACCGCAATGAAAAACCCTACTGGGCTTATAACACGCATCATGACCCACCTAGTGGTAGGATAAGAAAAAATGGTCTTCCAAGGCTCAACTGTGGTTTAAGATGACGCTGGAATTCGGCCAATCTCTGGGCAGCTACTTTATTTAAATTGCCAACTAACTCCGTTGCCGTTGGCAACTGGCCTATAGCCTCCAATATCACAGATATGCAAAACAATAAACATATAAGGTAGGCCTATAATAGAAACAGTGATAATCATGAAACACAAAAATTGGTATTTCTGACACATGAATAGTTCAATAATTTTCTAAACTTATGCAAATTATTAAAATCATATCAACTAGACCGCATATCATTGCAAAAAAAATTATCATGTAATCTGTATCTGAATTAGCATATTAACTTATAAAGTCTTTCAGCGCATAAATAAAGTGGCAAAATTCCAGCCGTTACACTGTTTATAATAAAGCTTTCTAACTTATTGATGTAGAATCTAAAACTGCAATAAAACACGGAAGTTCCCATTTGGAATGTCAAAAGCCCCCCCCCGGACAAGATGGACTGAAGGTAAACTAACCTACCATATTTTGCAGGCTTGAAATGCCCTCTCAAAAACAGTGGTGGTTTACGTGGACACCCTTTGTCATGCAATACATCTATTTTGCTTTATTCTGTAGTCTCAGGTTAAACTAATCGCCTGGTATATGACTTCCAGAAGGCAAAAAACTATTGATTGTGCCTAGTAGAGAAGATTTTTTTTTAGGCAGATTTGATATGAAAAATGGATACTAGTAGAAGAGAAATTCTAGTAAATGAGGAAACGGAAATTAACAGACACTGCCAGGCTAGGAGATGTTTTCATAATGCAGGGAAGACCCAAATTTATTTTCATAAAATGGTATGAACTGTCCCACCTGGAATGTCTGAAGTGGGGAGAAAACAAACCACCCATAGAGCGTTTTACATACACATACCAGAAGTGTGGAGAAGGGGATGTGCTGTTCATTGGGAGTTTATGTTAGAGACAGTACCGCATCTGCTGCATGGAATGCCGAAAAACATTCGATTTTAAGTACCTTGGGTGGTGTGATGAATTATGGAACATGGAGGGGATGGTGTTTTAATGCCCGCAGTGATGAGTTGAATGCTGTCTCTCCATGCTAGCTCTACATCTGCCAAGTCAGCAGTAATAGAACCCTTCCGCTGAGGTCATGCCATTGTTGCCGGGATTTGGGTGTGGGGGGGGGGGGGGGGGGGGGAAGAAGCAAAGACCCAAACAAATTCCGCGAGTGATGTGACGAAATCCTCACAGAATCTGAGCATCCTAAAACCTACTGCCTTTAATTTGACGTCGTCGGGTGAGACACGAGACTAAGTATAACACAAATACTTACTGGTAATATAGGTGCCAGCGGTACTTCCCAATCACCACACTATTGAGACTCAGGGTTCTCAGGGATGCTGTGGGTTCTGTGTGTCCGTCTCACCCGTGTGTACTTACAAACACGTAGGCAATACTAAACTTTTAATAAACTTCACTTAGAAAATAAGCACTTAATCAAATACATGTGGCTAGGACACTGTCACTACAGAATAAAAGAGGTAAGTTCACTGAAGAATTACTTTCATTATTATTGCGTATACAGATCAACGTGGCAAAGAAATTATGATACTCTCGGTCATGACTAACCAATTCCGCTTGGGTGCTCCTCAGCATGCAATTAATCTAGCTCACGCCTAGATGGATGATCTCACGTAGGTGCGTGAAAGCACAGCCTTCTCAAGGGAAGAGGACTGACAGCTGCTACGGTGGACTGACTGTTTTTTCCTGAAGACAGGACACTGTGAATTACAAATGAAACCCTAGATGAAAACATTAACATCTGTGATTACTTGGCATCACTAATGCAAACTCATCTGGGCTCGCCCGCCAGCACGTGGGTAGTGTGGTGATGGCCTGTACACAGAGCCAGCTAGGACGGAAGTAATATCACCATATACAAATTACAAAATTACATAAATACCCTTAAAAGATGGTAGGGTATGAGATGAGTAGTGACAATAAACACACACATGTGTGAAAACAAGTTTATATGGCGCGGATGCCGCTGGATAAAGTTCGTAGCGGACCATGTGGTGCAGGTGAAATTCCAATATTTCATTGTGAAAAGAGCAAATTAATTTCCAACAAAATATTATTCTGATAGAGAAAATTATTCTCTTTACGATTGAAGTGATTACAAGCTTGTAGCATGCTTGATGGCAGAAACTTCAAACATGAAAGTGACTGTATGGTCAAACACAAAAGCATCAATTTACGTGAATATTACACGGAACCCTGACAAAATTTAATGTAGAACCCTGAATAAAATATTGCACACACAATATTATGTAAATAAGCTTTCAAAATGCAATTATGGCATAGGCGTAGACTTGGCGTCGGTTAGCCACGTGGTTATACGTGATGTTGCCATAAAATATTCAGACATGGGAAATACATGGAAAAGCATCAATTTACGTGAATATTACACGGAACCCTGACAAAATTTAATGTAGAACCCTGAATAAAATATTGCACACACAATATTATGTAAATAAGCTTTCAAAATGCAATTATGGCATAGGCGTAGACTTGGCGTCGGTTAGCCACGTGGTTATACGTGATGTTGCCATAAAATATTCAGACATGGAAAATACATGGAAAAGGGGGGGGGGGGGGGGGGGAAGTGGCGGGTCCGTGTAAGCATGCTTAGTGTATTTTATGAACAATTATTTGTTTAAAAAAAAAATCATTTTATTTACACATTTGCACATGTGTTTTGAAGGTAAAGAAATGTGTACTAGTGGCCAAGTGTTATGCTATGGGGAAGAATACATAAAATCTAAAAAAGGTCGGTAAATTCAACAAAGGGCTTAAAGGTGAATGCCGGACAGACCTTAAATAAAGGGAACACTCAGGATGCTCCACGAAGCGCCTGGAGTGCATCTTATTTTATTTTAGAGTTTTATTGTGCAAGTGTATGATTTCACCTCACTTTTTTTAAATCTCATTTTGTTCGTACAAGAGCAAGTGTTGTGCTTATGTTTTGATTAATGCACAGTATTTTATATATAGTAAAATATTACAAGTGTATCATATTTTAGTTTATGTTAATTGGGTAAGCAAGTAGTTCGACCTGACATGCCAGCCTGCCAATGCTGGCTAGCATGGCACGTTGGCCAGTTAGTCATCGCTTAGCATATCAAGGGGATGGACATGTGTCGCGTGCGCGCCCGGGTGGCCAGCATCTGTTGGCTCAATCATTTAGTTTGCAATAGTGTAATTATTCCAGAACTTTGTTTATTTTAGCCACCCGGGACACTTGTCTTCATCTTTCCCAGTGTTTGTATCCCCTGGGGAAGTTTCATTTCACACATTAATTAGTGTTAAAGCGTTTTGCACCTTTTATCAGTGTAGCCTTTGTCGGCAGGCCAAGCCAGACAAAGCATGTATGTTTTTCCCACAGTGGAACGTGCAATTTGTGGCTAAGTAAACTACGTTAAAAGAACTTCACATGTTTATCTTCAGTCTGGCCTTCGTGCATTTGAGGGTGCGGGCCCTTACCATTTCCAACCATAATTTCCAGTACTTCATGTCAGTGTTCACGTGTGTTTTTCCAGCGTTTGTCACCACAGCGTTTTCTACATATTTGGGGCATGTGGTCAGTCCAAATAGACCACCGTCATAATTATAATACAGATGAGTGCCAGTTCCCCCGCCAAGAGGATCACGCCTTGGTCGTCGGCCGAACGACCCTGAGGATAACAAGGAACTGCTCTATCAAACTACGTGGCATAGCAGAAGTGATGCCTGGCACCCCGGATAATACCAACATATTCCAAAATTCCATATACCTCAAATCTTATCGCACTCAAATCTCCTCTCTACTCATTCTCACCACACAAAACACTGTCAATGGTATGGTTGTATATAACGGTATGCTAACATGCAATAGTAATAATAATTCGGACGCCTGCTAACAGCCAATGGCGCTACAACCCATGATGGCACTCACCATGCACGTGTCCCGTACGTGCGCCAAGAGGCCAATAATTTTGAACATTAGTAAAAATGTTATTTTCAGTGTCAAATGTGTTATATTGTATTTGCAGTGTTTAATATGTCTTAAAATGTGTTCAAGTATTTGTTACTATTTTAAAATATTTGGTTATAAAATTCAAAGTGCCCGCGGCACCGAGATTAAGAACACATAATAATCCGGCATGAACGCAGTCTTAAAGAGACACTTAAATAATATTGAAATTCATAAGAAAATTATAGAAATGTAAAACAATACTTAATTTAATTTGTACCATTTTATTTGCAATAATTAAATATTTTACTCTGTGTGCATAGTACTTCTGCTTATGTGTACCCCGTAGTCGGCCATGGTAGGTCCGTGCGACGCTTGTCTCTGGACAGTCTGTCAAGGAGAGCTGGCGAGGTAAGACATTGTCACGTACGCACTACAACTTTTGTTCACTGATTTAGGTTTCCATAGTTAATTTAGTTTACCGATTAACCTTTGCTTACATACGTTTTTGCCAGACACTTTCCCCAGCATTATGCTTCCGCTTTATTAATTTCTTGCACCCTTGAAGCATTTTTAACTTAATCGAGAAGAAGGAGAAAAATGTCGGAAAGGTCACGTGACCCGCACAACTTGAGCAGGCGTCATCCGCCTACGTTTATGGCATTTCATTGTGACTTCTGCAATATTGGTACATGCAATTTTAAGAGCTCTATTTTTATGTATGTATTTGAGGGTAATTTTTGTGTTTGAATATTTTACGGGAACATCGTGTATAACCACGTGGCCGACTGACGCCAAGTCTTTGTATACGCCATCATTGCATTTGAGAGCTTATTTATGTAACATCATATGTGCAATAATTTATTTCAGGGTTCTATGTCAATTTTATTCAGGGTTCAATGTATTTTTCACGTAAATTGATGTATTTTGTACTTGACTACGCGATCACGCTAATGTTTGAATTTATCACCATCAGGCATGGTACACGCCTGTAACCACTGCAATCGTAAAGAGAATAATTTTCTCAGCAAGAATAATCTTTTATATGAATTTAATTTGCAGTTTCCACGCAGAAATATTGCAATTTCACCTGTACCACTTCATCCAGCTGCATCCGCACCATCTAGGCTTGGTTTCAAACATGTGTGTGTTTATTGTGAATATTCATCTCATGTCGCATATTGTTTCATGTATCATTCAAGGGTTTATGTAATTTTGTAATTAGTGTACGGCCTAGTCGGCTCTGTGTATAGGCCATCACCACACTACCCACGTGCTGGAGGGTGAGCCCCGATGAGTTTGCATTAGTGATGCAGAATAATCACACGTGTAATATGTATTAAGGTTTTCATTTGTAATTCACAGTATCCTGTCTTAAGGGAAAAACCGTCAGTCCACCCTAGCGGCTGTTGGCCGTCTTCCTTTGTGAAGGTTGTGCTTTCACACACCTCGGTGAGATCATCCATCTAGGCGTGCGCTAGAGTAATTGCAGGCTGGGGAGCACCCAAGCAGAATTGGCTAATCATGACCAAGATGATCATACTTTCATTGACACATTGATGTGTATGAATAATAAAGATAAAAGCAAGTCTACAGTGAACTTATATCTTTTATTCTGTAGTGACAGTGTCCTAGCCACATACGGTTTATTAAGTGTTTATTTTCAGTGATGATGTTTATTAAAAGTTTAGTATTGCCTACGTGTTTGTAAGTATGCACGGGTGAGACGGACACACAGAACCCACAACATCCTTGAGAACGCAGAGTCTCAATAGTGCGGTGATTGAGAAGCACCGCTGGTGCCCAAATTACCAGTAAGTATTTGTGTCATTGTTCGTCTCGTGTCACACCCGACAGCGTCAATACATATCATGTAAACATATACAAGATTACAATGCCTGAATAAATATTATTAACCAATGAATGTACTAAGGTGATTATTCATTATCACACACAATACTTACCAAATGTGTTGAGATTCATGAAAAACATGATGGATAACAGCATGAATTCCTTTAAGATGAAGCATGGTTGTAAGAATTTTTGCCATTTGTGAGTATGGTCAGAGAGAATGGTGAAAACTAATGCTGTTAGAATGCTGGCAATGGTGATGAACATTGTGTAGTCAATCTTGTTAATGTTGCAAGAACATTCCTGCAAAAGAGAGGCATTTATAAATAAAATTGTTAAGGACATATACAGAAATACATTATCACTCTCTTGAAATTAAGTTCAGCTCATAGTTTTTCTTATAAGGATGCTGTGGTAACAGTGTGGCATTTCATTATACAGTGATTGAAGGAAGCAAACTGCAAGGATCTAAAAGCAGTGTAAATTAACTTAAATTTTCAGGTATTGGTGTGGTTTTTTTTATTGTCAACAGAATGTAAATCATATAGACTGGAGTAAAACAACTGGTTTCAGTGGCAGTAATTTATTTTTTAAAAATGTGTGCATTATGAATGTTTTTATGACAGATTATTTGGACCAATTGTTACCAAGAAGGCTCATTAAAAAAAAATTCAGCAATAGATAATATATAATTATTTTATGAACAATTTATTATTTGTCCATGTAGCTCAGTGTTTATGAAATATGTTAAATATTGGTAATTTTTTAAGTATCTGGGAACCTTACCATTGTGTTTAACATTTATTTTCAGTAAAATTGCCAATTCCAATACCTAACACACTGTTTTCACTAAACCTAAAATAATAATAAACATTTAAATTTTGTTTGCAAATTTATTTGTGTGCCACCCAGATGTATTATGGCCTCAACATTTAAAAATGTACTTACTACATCAGTCAAAAAAGTCCAATATGATTAAGAGCTGTGAAATCATTGCTTATGGCACAAGAAATTCTGTGAAAATCATTACATTGATGAAAATTATGTTAATCTTAAACTATAGTATAATGTTTGATCACATTTCGCTGCTATTTAAAATTTTAATATAAGCCCAGGTTTACTAATTACAGGGCAACAAAAATGAAGAAATCCTGTGGACAAAATATAGTTGTTTATTATAAAAATCGGAAAATAGAAAAGGGCATATTTAGAAAATATTTGTTGTCAAAATAATGAAAAGTATAAAATCTAATAGTTATAATCAACTGTAACATTTATTCTGCCGCAAGGCATGAGTTCTGTAGTTTCATTCAGTCAATGTTCATACTGGTTTGGGACATGGTATTTCACGAGACAACCAAGAGAAACCAGGCGTTACACACACACATTAATTTCAGGTCACCACAGTTGCCACACTTGCTCCTGATAAGTTATTGTATTTCTTACAAGTTAGTATTATGAAATTATTAATATAAAAAGTATTTTAAAAATAACAAGAATAGAGGGGACATAATTTTTCTGCATGGTGGAAAAGAAACAGAGATCATTTGCCAAGTGCAGTGCCAGATTTATAACATTTCTGCCTCTAGGCCTATGAAAAAGTAAAACCCCTCCCCAATCTGTTTTTTTTTTTCATTTCTTTTTTATTAATTAATTTTTAATCCACAGCGACAAAACCAGGTATATTATAATTTAAATTACGACATTAAAATATTATGAATAAATTATTTTAATTACAATTATATATATATATATATATATATATATATATATATATATATATATATATATGCATAAGTTTGACTCCTGACATCTTTTCAACAATGATTTAACAACTTTGCCTCATCAGTGAGCAAGCCTTGTCGCCAATTTCAACGGAGTTTTCATTCTTACCACGCACCGTAAGATGCAAGATTGTATTATCTACCGACAGCGTATGGATGGCCACTTCAGCCCAAAGATTGTACTGTCCACCGGACGAGCCATTGAGGCTATGCATCCAAGGCATCCTGTACCACAACATACCGGCAGATGGCTCTACCTTAAATTCTGCTGCATCACGATTCTCTAAGTCGCCCGGTGATGTCACGCATTGATGAAGCTATGCTGCAGATAACCCCTCTCCATCGCCGTCCCTGTCCAGCTGACCAGAGTGGTATCACCAGCCAGAGTATAAATAACGCATCGCTCATCTGCTTGTAACCAGTCTTATTTTCTCCACCACAGTTCTTGTCGGAGAACTTGGCCAACATGCTTGCTTCGCTTCAAATTTACCTTCTGTCATCGCATTTGTGCCAAAGGACTCTCCTCTCTTTGGTGTCTACCACAACTCGTTGCCGAAGCCATCCTCCTACCTCTATCTTCACTGCATTTGTGTCGAAAAACGAACCATCGCCAACATCGTCTACACACCTAGACACTGCGTCCCTTTTTGGGCAAACACTAGTATGAGTAATCCCAGTTCGAGTTAGTTTCATATCACTCGTCTATCCTACCATTGTTAGCTTAGGACCAGGTTGCCTTCACCTGGCTCAGTGTAGGTTAAGCTTCCCTAAGCTCTTGTCAACGTTAGGAGGTAGAGAAACACCACTCTGTTTACTTCCCGTAAAAAAAGAATAAACATACATTTTTACCAACTCAAGAATATCTTTCCCATAGTTGTAATTCCTCTCCCAGTGGGCATCACACCATCCGAGGGATTGAAGGTGATCATAAAATTTAATCAACCACAATACATTAAAAAGAGTACCCACATTGTAGCGGCCAGATAGGGGCCGCACACATTACAAGCAGCGGGGTAAAGTGAGAAGAGCGAGGTGCTCATATTATTTTATAAACAACACCAACCCCCCCCCCCCCCATTGCACCAAGACATTCAGAACAATACTACGTATAGTTGTCGGAGCCTACTACACCAGATTCAGTGAGACTGAAGATGAGGGCAACACTACCATCCAGGTCTAGAGGAGCTCTTGGCCAACTGCAGTAACTTCGTATATGGTGAGCTTAATCCAGTTTGGCAGTGGACGTAAGGCTACCTATCTAGACCCCGTTAATCAGATCACTCAGTAATTAGTTACCCGTTGGCAGGGATAGGCAGGTCACTGTAAAATACCCTTAAGTTAAAAAGAGCACGTGTGTGCAAGGTACGTATTAGGTCCATTGTAATTGATTCTGTTTTGTATTGTTTTAATCTTGTAACTTTAAGTAAATTAATAAAAGTGTTTGTGTCATGCATGTTTACCGCTTATTCCTGCATGTTGGAACATCTGTTTCTATGTAAGCAAGAAAGACTCCACTTGTTTTTGTGTGGTTTCGGAGCTCTTTCTACCTCCTTCCTTTCTTTGTATTTAGAAATAGTTTTAAGTCACACAGTGCACATTTTAGACTAACACAACACATACTAATTGAAAAATCCATTTATGGAAACACACAGAAAATGTAAACCGTCACTGGTATCTAAATTCCATAAATGTGCACTCATTGACACTACAGACATAGAACCCACCTTAGACAATTGTGATAGTAGAGAGCATTTTTGCAGGAAGCTACACAAAGTACGTCTATTGCAGAGCAAAACCAACAACTAGAATTATCATTCAACACAAGTCCAGAACACTACCAAAACGATACACCACCACCCACACAGAAAAATGAACAATCACAGTCACCATCCTCAAGTCCACAGTCACACTTTCTTGGGTTTTACACATACTACAAGGTAGCATCAGTATCACACACAATTACATCCGCGCCCAACACTCATCACGTCACTACATAAACACAAACACACAAACAACCCCACCCACACCAGACATCATGCAAAATAATGGAATAAATTTTGATGGTAAAATTATAGAAAATTTACTGCTCAGCAGGCTCCCGGGCCAAATCTCACAACAAGGAAGGTTAAAGGATCGCTGCTGGACACGGAACAATTATGGCAACAGGTGGCTTCCTATGGAGAATACAGTTAATTTGTCCTAATGTCTATGGGAAACCAGAGGAACTTCCACACAAGAAATAATTCTGAAGCAAAGGGTTTGCAGAACATGGTTAGCAAAGAAAGTAATCATAAAAGTTTTTAATACAAGAAGCCTCACCATATCAGCAAATTTTGCCCTTAAGTGCAATGTTTTTAGTGTAATGAGTTTGGACATTGAGCCAAAGACTATCAAAAAACACTATAATAGTAATAGGGAAATAATGGGTAAATGTAATGGGGTCGAAAACAATAATATCCAGAAAAGGAAAACAATAGGATGTGTTAGGGTTTTTGCCTTGATGGTTGCAGAATTCACCCCTAGGCAACAACATGTAACACTTGGAAAGGGTGAAATTAAGTAGCACCCTGTGTAAAGCTAGTTTGATTTCTGAGAAAACCTTAATTTTAACTGATGCAGGAATTGTGAACAACCCAAGTGACTAAATTTAATATAACAACAGTGGTGGAGATGTAAATAGAAAAGCAAAAACAAATGTGACACTAAATTGTGGACCAGACATTCATGGTGTTAATCAAGAGAGTGAAGATTATGATTAATCAGGTAAGACAGAAGCCAAAACAACCTGCAAAAATGATTTTTCAGTTATGGCCAGTGCACCATTCAGGTTCATCTCTTGGTCTGAGACCATTTCTTAACTTGCTCTAAGATGGTCACAAAATTGTTGCACCATTTGAGTTCAGAGCATGACTGAGAATCGAGATGAACTTAATTTCAAACAGCCAAATATGGTGGTTTTAAATCTCGATCCGAGATCAGAGAAGTGTCTAAAAGCACTGTTAAATATATTTGTTTAGGTTGGTCGTCCTTGTGGATGGAAGAAATAATGGGTTCTCTTCTCTTATACCTTTGTGATATTACCTATCTTGCTTGGCAATGTCCTGTTTGGATTGTTTTAAGATTAAATTAAATTAATATTTATGCCCTCCTTTTTTGGTGTAAGGCATGAGGGTAATTAAACAAAAATTGCTTAAGACGAAGCTGGTGATGGTATACGTCCCTACCATGTACTTATAGACATACTGCATTAACAACGCCCTATCACACACTGGTGTTCCACATCCAGCCGGAAAAATGGCAGTGGATGGAACTATCAGCCGTCATCAGTGGTGCAACAGAGATTTGGATATGGTGTGTGGTTTTATCCAGTAATGTCTAGGTGAGTTTCTACCATGGGTCAAGTGGCAAAAAACAGTTCGCTCCCCTACCTGGCTGCTCTCCAGCAGTGGCAGAGTAGAGACTGTTTGAGACACTTGATTCCACAAGTAGACTGTGTTCCTACTGTGATTTGGGCTCTCCTAAAGATCTACCAACAGCAGACCTCTGTTTCCTCTTAGGGTGTTGTGTATTTGCCTTTATGGCTTTTCACGCGGCAACCGGTTTTACCCTAATGCCAAGTAAGAAACACTTGATAGAAAGCAAAAAAACCTTAAATGTCTAATAGGCAGGGGTTATCAAAGTTAAGAAAATCAAAAATACCAACCATTTATATTTTAAGAAAATCGTTACTTTTATTTAACGTAAAATGACAACATGTGGCTCCACATTCTCCTAAGTGAATAATATTAAATATGAATTTAAAAAAAATTTTAAATCAGTGGAAGTTAATTTTATGTTGGAATCGGGTGAAACCGACCTGGGCAAATAAATGGAATGTCAATTATTACAAATTCCTGGTGAAAAGGTTAAATTAATGTCACTATTAATTATCTTATCTGAACCAGAAGGGAATGTCCTGAAGGGACCTAGTTGACAACTGGGAAGTCTTCACCAAAGGGGTGAAGATGAAGGCTTGGCTAGAGCCTTAAGAGGGATGCCCAGAAGTTCGCCTTTGTAATTTTTCGAAGTGCAGCTGAAACAATATCACATACACATTATACATATTGGATAAACACTAAATATCAAGACTTATTACAAATAATTGATACAGCTCTGTTTTGCGTACCAAGACTATTAAATAGTTCGATCATCATTTGTTTGTAATGTTCGTGGAGTAATTGAACAAAAGAAATATCATTTTGTGGAATATATATGTTCATAATACAATATACCTTGTGTTCATTGATCAAACTTAAATGTCTCTTGTTTTCATTCATCAAGCTTACCATAGTTAAAAATATTTTCATACTTAAGTTATCTTCATATTAGAAGAAGAAGAAGAAATATCAATCATTATATTACAATCAAACAATTGAATAAACACATTGGGACATTTTATCTTTGTTGCTCTCTGGAGTATTGGATTCCTAGAGTAATATCACTTTCAGTAGCATTAAATTTTCAAAATTACGTGCACTATACTCTGCTTTTCACCGACTCTACTTTAATTTTGCCTTTGGGCATCAACACTCAATCACTTCGACGTATTATGGAATTCCTAAAGCAAGTACTGGCTGTCATCCTCGATGTTGACTGCGGGGCTGGGACTATGCTCGAAACAGCACACATCTCCATGGCATCTGCTTGATCCTCAGGAAGTTGGGCAGACTCTGTGATCTTAGCTACCTTCCGACGTGGGAGGCAGGTGCGTGAACACCTGGTCAGTGTCTCACACAGGCGCAGTTTCAGGAACCATATGACGAGTACCAGACATCCCATCATAACGAACTCCACCAAGTAGTGACTGTGGCGTTCAATGTGTTGACTCAGAACCTTTCTATATTTTAAATCATGAATGTCCGACATGAGATGATTCAACTCTACATCTTCTTCGGTATTTAACTCTGACAGATTAATATTGAAGTTGGTTTTCATGGATGCAACGAACACTTATTCACTATTTGTTAATAAGGACTGAACTGCAGAGTACTTAACGTAATTAACATTGTATTTAACAACTGAATTCTCTCATTAATTATCAGACAACTGCTTACCTGGGACATGACTCCCTGCGCCGAGATCCACTCCTCCACCACGCGTGCTTCACTCTTTTCATAAGGACACATTAACTTTCATCTTTCCCGGTACTGAATGAATCCAACTATCACCATCTACTGAGCTATAAAACACTGGTACGAATGAGTTACCTAGAACTTCTCTTTTACACATTTTATAATCGTAACCAGGTTGTGACAATATTATATTCACTAGAAAATTCAGAACCTTTATGGAAAACGTCGGGACGTTAGACAGACAAACTATATTATTCCCGCCTTTACATTGACTCATGTATGCTTCAGAGATTAAAGCATAAAACTGCTTGTTCTCTGACAGCGCGATATAAGGTGCATGTGGCACTATCTGAACGTATCTCTCTAAATTTCTCTCAAACACGGGAAAAGAGTGAGCTCTATAAATTGTGAAATACCTATTCGCGGATCTCAAAGGAAACTCAATTATTAACTGTATACTATCAATCGTAGCAAGTGCATGCACCGTCGTTACTTCATAATAATTGTAAACTTGATCTAAATGAGTTCCTGCTATCAAAGCCTTGTCCGCTGGTAATTTAAGAGCAATACATTGAATAATTTCTGACAAATTTCCTGGAGTCAATAATGAAGTGGGTAACCTACCAGTCGCTATGATATCCAATGCCACCTTTATTTTTGTTACCGCTTGTTTATAAGACTGAAGAGTTAATTCTAATTCTCTCAGCAAACTACTGTATTTAAGTGCTTCATCTAAATTACTAATTGTTATTCTGTGATTTCTTTCAATCATTGAGGTTGTTAAAGTATTCCAAGCAGTCATATGGTTCAAAGTTTTTATTACTTTCGCTAACTCTTTTGCTAAAATGCCTACATCCTTCGAGTTTTTCTCTACTCTGGCATTCATCCTTTTCACAAAAGTTAATTGTTTCTCTACTATATGAATCAATTCTTGTTCCGTACTCAACTCACTGGTGACTTGGTGAATACGGACATAATCATTCGTAAGTGTACCAAATGAAAATTTCAGAATACTACCGCCTGCATCTATCAAACCTCTCTTTTCGCCAGACGATTTTCTGGGTAATATCAAAGTTAATTCATTTACTTCCTCCTCTAATTCTGCAATTAGTATATCAAGAACATCTATCTCTGAACATGGTTTTTCAATCTGTTGGTTTCCAGAAAACTTCATCCTTTTAATTATGTTCTGTTGGTTCTTAAATTCCTGATTAATACTCTCCAATTCTCTTATGGGTATGTCTAGCACTATTGTCCATCTGTCTCCTGTTAATACAACGTCCATTTCCTGGACCAGAATCACGCCAGCGCCTATGGTGTGATCTGCAATGCAAACCAATATACCTCTTATTTAGTTTTTCGCATTGAACTCGTAATTATCATTAAATTCTAGGTTACATTATACTCTGAGGCTACGCATCACTTATTTCTGCTTCCTCCTCTTCCACTGAGGGGTTTTTTACATTTGAATGCAATTTATACCTGGCACTAGGTTCACCTACTTTCTCACGAATTTTCCCTTTTAGATAACGCGACGGTTCCCAAACGTTGTTAGTTTCTACATTATCATAACACTATCATTGAAGGTGCTGTCGTCCCTAGGGCATTCAACACATATTTCCTCTACTTCACCTATTTTGGCTAACTCTGTTATGTCTGCTATAATTGGGCGTGACTTTGAGCCTATATTTTCTTCAATATTTTTCTCACTTAATTCTTTATCACTTTCACTGTCGCAAAATTTCTCAACTGATTCTACTTCATCAATAATCTGCGGGGCATTTTCCCTACATGTTGTGTCATGGCCTAGACATGAGCTCCTTGGCTCCATAGAATTTTTAGATAACTTTAATCTATCACTGTGCACAATAACTTTTCTCTTGTCTAATAATATTTCATATGTGACTGACCTCAGTTTTCTCAAGATTTTATGAGGTCCAGACCAAAACTTATGAAACTTAGATACTGTGCCTTTATTAATACTTGGCGTGTGTAGATACACGTAATCACCTCCTTCAATATTTGGTGATTTTGATTTCTCATCATAATACTCTTTTTGTCTCTCAAAAGCTACTTTATTTCTTTTGCTAGCTACTTCATGTGCTTCTTTTAATGTTTTACTCAAAATATCTACGTGTTCCTTGGCTGTCATACCTCCCTCTAACACATTAGGCTGACTTCTCAATGTACCTAAAGGGGGTAGCCTAACTTCTTTTCCATACAACAAATAATGTGGGCTATAACCCGTCACTAAATGTGGAACAGTCTTATATGCATGCACTGCATATGGCAAATATTCTTCCCAATTACTACCGCATTCTTCTACGTAATGTGATATCATGTCCGCTAGGGTTCTATGAAGTCTCTCAACACGTCCGTTACATTGTGGTCTGAAAGGGGTCGTCTGTAACTTCTTAATTTTTAACACTTTGCGCTTCTCTAACATCAACCAAGATACAAAATTTCTCCCTTGATCTGTCAGCAGGCTTTGAGGACAACCATGCCTTAAAATAATATGCTGTACAAAATATTTTGCTACTGTCTCTGCAGTTTGATTGGGAATTGGTATCGCTTCACAGTACCTTGTGAAATAAGCAATAAATGTCAGCACATACTTATTCCCTTTCTCACTCATCAGTAAGGGACCTAAAATATCTAGAGATAACAACTAAAATGGGGAATTTACTTGCGGTAAAGAAACTAACGGTGCTTTTGTCATTTTTGTACTTTTTCTCCTAAGACAATCATCACACCTCACCCCACCCTAGCGGCTGTCGACCCTTTTCTGCATATATTTTTTTGCGAAAGTTATTTTAGGTTATCCCACACCGCCTTCACAAGATGTATAATTGAAACTATTCACACTCGTTTGCCACTGTTTCACTTTAATTTGTTGTGTCATAGCATCAGTTTGTTTATTTTCAATGATATTGAAATGTTCTGTTACTAACTCTAACAAAATGTGTTTTTTCATGGATGAGAAATTTCTGGTATGCCGTTTCCTTATGACCAAAATACCTTCACGACTTGCCATAATTTAAAACAAAATGATTTCTGTGTACGAGCTCAAAGCAGAATCTCTAATGTTTTCCAAGATAAAATCGCAATTAAGTCAGAATATTGAGATAATTTTAACGAGATATTCTTTACTGCGATTAAACCTGGTGAAACATGCTCAAAATTATCGAGATTAAAATAGAAGTTAAACCTCTCTTCTGGATAAAATTATCTAGATATTCAGAAAAGATAAACTTCGTTGGTGAAACTGGGCCGGCAAAATGTGAAACTAATTATGCTGCATCTGAAGTAAACTCAAAACTGGAAGCTAACCTTCGTTTCAACTGGTGACTATGTTCAGTTGTTTTACGATACAGACTTCACAAATGGAAATGATAGGAAGTCAGTGAGTGGTTACATGGTGACAGTAGCAAATTTACCAGTAAGTTGGAAAACTAGACTACCAAAGACGAGAGATCATGTAGCCATACCACCACCATAGTGGAGTACGCATCAATGCTCCATGTCGCAAAGGAAGCATTGTGGTTAAAGCAGATTGTTACTGAATTAGGTCAAACAAAGATTTCCCCATAGTCATTCATTATTAAGTGTGATAATCAGGGTGCAATTAAATTTACTGAAAAGAGTTGGGACACACAATAGGGATTTTTCCTGAAAAATCAATTACACTTTTATTGGTGCCATTAAAATAATTACTGTATAATGTGACGAAGCCATGTTGCGCCCATTAATTTTTTTCTCCAAATTTTTGTCTCTTTTTTGTCAGGAGGAATTAATTTTCTTTTTTTTGGTGTTTGGTTGGGACTCATTTAAGTTCTATTGTGTTTTTGTTTTATATATAATATATTTATATATATATAAATACACACACATTATCTCTATACTCTCTATTCTCTCTCTTCTCTATCTATCTATCATCTTCTATCTATCTCATACTATCTATCTATCTATCTACTCTATATCTATCTATCTATCTATCTATCATCTATTCTATATCTATCTATCTATCTATCTATCTCTATATCTATCTATCTATCTATCTATCTCTATCTATCTATCTATCTCTATATCTATCTATCTATCTATCTATCTCTATATCTATCTATCTATCTATCTCTATATCTATCTATCTATCTATTTTATCTATCTATCTATCTATCTATCTCTATATCTATCTATCTATCTCTTATCTATCTATCATCTCTATATCTATCTATCTATCTATCTATCTTATATCTATCTATCTCTATATCTATCTATCTATCTATCTATCTCTATATCTATCTATCTATCTATCTCTATATCTATCTATCTATCTCTCTATCTCTCTATCTATCTCTCTCTCTCTCTCTCTCTCTCTCTCTCTCTCTCTCTCTCTCTCTCTCTCTCTCTCTCTCTCTCTCTCTCTCTCTCTCTCATATGGTTCTGTACTTTTTTTTGGGACAACTCAAGTCTCATAAGAATAATGCAACATTTTGGTACCTTCTGTTTGACCAAGTTAATGATTTACATATTATTTTTTTTTCTTTTGTTATTGAAATTACATCCAGATATCATCTGTTAGAGGTATTGCCTTTGAATTGCTCCAAGTTTTACTATTTGTTATACCTTTAAATTTTGTAGATTATTTATCCCTTTTTGTATATATTTTAATTTTGATTGTTATTTTATCTATGAACTGTTGAAGTTGTTTTTTACCTAAGTGTTTATATTATTTAATTTTTTATCGTTTTGGTCAACTATGGACCATGCTATTTCAACTGTTTCCTTCTTCCCATAATGTTTTCTCAGTATTCTTGCATTCTTTTTTGGTGAGCTTCCCTCCGTTCATCGGTCCACACCTTGCCTGTCTTCATTTTGGGTTTTGGCTGGAAACCCTGATATCCTTGAAGTTTCACGTTTCAAGATGTCATCATGTGAGATCCCCAGTTCTCGCAAGTATTTCCACTTCGGTAAACCAGACCCCTTTGGTCTTCTTATTCAAAAAGCAGGTGAAGATTTAATTGGATAGTCTTTCTGAACTCATTTGCGTCAAGTGCCCATAGAAAGCAATCCTCCTTTTCCGAATTGTGTCCGTTATTTTCTCCACATGTAAATATAGCTCATGGTTGTGTCTACTTCTGTACTCACTATTTTCTTTGACCGGGCCCAGGATCTTTCTCAGAATCTTCCTCTCTTTGGACTCTAGCTGTTCCATCAGGCCTTTCTTATTCATTGCAAGGCATTATGCTGCATATAAAGCCTCCAGTCGAATGACTACAGTAGTGTCTGGGCTTGGCGTTAAAGGACACTGATCGTTTGTCGTAGACATCTTTGGTAAGGTGGTTTGCCATTTCCATCTTTTTGATCCTTGACATGAAGGCTTCTTTCTCACAAATGTTGGGCCTTACCCATTCGCCTAGGTATTTGAATTTCTCTACCTGTTTTGTTTTACCCTGATTCACCACTAGTTTTTTGGGTGCTGACTTGATGTTCGTAATGAAATGTGTCTTTTCAAACGTGATCTGGAGGCCCGCCTTAGCTGCTTGCATCTGAAGCTGATTAATTTGTTAGCAGCATTTTCAAGAGAATAAGAGAAAATCTCTGACCATTTGCGAAAGCTAAACAATCAATAGTCAGGTTCTTTCTCTTACAGCCTAGTCTTACCCCATTCTCAACACCTTCCTTTTCCAGTTCTTTCCGCCACTCATGAATAATTTTCTCTAGAACACAATTGAAGAGCAGCGGTGATAGCCCATCTCCCTGCCTCACCCCTGTTCTAATTTCAAAGACGTCCAAAATCTCTCCCCTAAATTTCACTTTGGAGGTCGTGTCCAAGAGGATCTATTGAATTATTGCTCTTGTCTTGTTATCTAAACCTAATTCCTTCAGAACCTGAATTAAGGTACTTCGATCAATTGAGTGGTAAACCTTCTTGAAGTCAATGAAGGTCACCACAAATGTCTGACTTCCCAATTTTAGGTATGAGAGAATTGATTTGAGATTTATGATCTGTTCAACACATGATCGTCTTTTCCTAAACCCTCCTTGGTATTCTCCCAATTGTAAATCTAGTTGTGCTTCTGCTCTGGCTTGAAGTGCTTTCAAGAGAATCTTATATGATGTTGAAAGGAGTAAGATGCTACAATAGTTGTTTACATCTGCTTTGTCACCTTTCTTATGAAGGGGGTGAATCACGGCAGATGTCCAGTCTCTTGGTAGTTTCTCTGTTTCCCAAATATCTCGTATAATATCTGTTAACTTATTGATTGCCTTGTCACCTGCGTATTTCCAGAGTTCAGCAAGTTTTGAGTCCTCATATAGTGCTTTATAGTTCTTAAGAGACTGAATGATCTGTCTGATTTCTTCTCTGGTTGGTGGATGTGAGTCTGGGTTTATGGATATATTTACTTCAAAGGCAAATTTTGATTGTTGGAGCCTCACAATTAAGTAGGAACTCAAAAGTATTTTGCCAGGACCTCACAGTTCTCCTTATCATTGTAAGCAACAGCCCCATCGGGGTTCTTGAAGTGAAGTCTCAGGGCTGTGTATTTACTGAGGTTTTTCTTGAAGGTTTTGTAGAAATCCCGGGTGTTGTTCTTTTTGAAATCTTGGTCTAGCTGTACCAACCGATTTTTGTGAAATGCTTGTTTAAGTCCTCAGATGGTTTTGGCAGCATGCTTTCTAACGTTCCTAGAACAGCTCCCAGTTATATTCGTTCTTCTGCATATTACATCGCCGTCAGGCAAGTTGTCTTTGCTTTATAACTTCATCACACTCATGTATCCACCAGGGATGCTTCCTCTGTTTTATTAATGGGACAGTTTCCATAGCCGTTTCAACTATGACTTCTTTCGGTTGTCCCCAGTTCTGTGGATCAAGAGACTCCATCTTCTGAGTGAATTCTCTGTTGGTTCTTAATTTCTCCACATCAAACCTATTGGTATTTGTCTTCTGGACCTTCGTGGTGGATCTTGGAAGAAGCTTTATGTTTATCTTTGAGAGATAATGATCTCAGCCAAGATTGGCACTTCTCAGAACTTTAATATTCTGGATCTCTCGTTGTGCTTTGCGAGAATAGCAACGTGATCAATTTGGAATTCACCCAGATTGTGATTTGGAGATGTCCAGGTTTTCTGCTTCCTGGACAGATGTTTGAAAGCAGTTGACTTCATAGCTAGATTGAATGCCTTACAAAGTTCCACGAGCCGCTCTCTGTTACGATTGGTTTTCCAGTGGGCTGTATAGTTTCCAACAATTTTCTTGAATTCCCTTTCACTTCCAAGCTGGGCATTAAAGTCCCCAAGTAGGATAATAGTGTGCTGTTTGGGAATGTTAGATAGAACGCCTTCAAGTTCTTCCCAAAAGTATTGTGTTCCTTGTGGATAGGTCTTGTTCGCTTGATTAATTGGCGCATGTACGTTCACCATGGAGTAGATATTATTCATGCTTCAAAAGATAAGTATCGAAACTTGGCTGTTGGGAGAAGTGAAATTAGTGACTGAATCAAATATCTTCTTGCTGACAATAAATCCTGTACCAAGATGGAGGACAGTTTTCATTACACATTTTCCGACTTTATCCTTGAAGATCCTGTAGCCTTATGAGTCAAAGTCTTCTTCATTTCTGAACCTCTGTTTCCTGGACTGCTGTAATGAGGATTTGATAATGTTGCAGGGTGTCAATGAGATGTTTCAATTTACCAACCTTCAGAAGGGAGTTGCGGCGTTTGTGTCTGATCTTGTTTGTAGGAGTCTCCGATACCTCCAAGCATGTTGGTGCAGGCTCCCCAGAATCCGATGGCCCGCTTTCGTTGCTCAAGGCAGCGGTGGATTGGTTACAACCTGGGGTAGTAGCTTTTGCTGAACTTTCCTTCATGCTCCTAACAGTTGGAAAATTGTAAATTAGAGATGGTGATGTTTCACACAGACTAAATTACTACCAGGGTTGTGAGCCTTAGAGAAATCCTGATGTTCGGCATAGCCTAGAATTTCCTCCATGCCTCATGCTTCGGTTTTCCCGACGGTACTCGGGTGGCTGATTGCAGAGTTTTCCCCCTGGGCGATGGGTGCGCCAGGTCTCTACGCCATTCTGAATGTTTATTTATTGTTACTTATCTATATTTCTACCAAAATAAATACTCCGTAAGTTTTAATGGAAATACAGGGTGTTCTTTCTTACATTTTAGGTTAAGGTTGGACCTGGTTATAATTTCCTATAGCAATTTAAATCTAAGTATAAGATCATTTGTTGTTTTTATTTTTGTCTCTCTCTCTTCGTACTCTCATCCTAGAAGTTTAATTTGATTCAGAATTGAAGGAACTGTTGCATGGTTATTGGGATTACTGCATCTCATGTAATTTTCTTATGCAGCATAGAGGGAATCATGAAGCGATCTTTTTTCCTCTAAGATATCAAGCGAGTCATCCCCCCCCCCCCCGCCAAACCCTCTCATCTTTGTTTCTTTTATTCCCTCCAAATTTTCGAAAGTTTAAATCCAGTGTTGGAAGGATTAATGATATATAAATTATCAGAGAGAGAACTCTTGTTTTTATTACTGTGTTGATAAACATTTTATTGACCTAGGATATTTTCAAGCAAGGGCTACCAGGTGACTCTTCTCTTTTACATTTTTTTATAATAGAACAGCCTGGTGGTGGAGATGATAATTGTTAGTTTATTATTTTTCCCGGGTAGTATTTACCCATTCCCCCCTCCCGTTAATATGCCCCGCAACAATATAATTCTACCATGCAAAGTATTATTCCACATTATTATTTTCACATTATCACGCTCTCAAAATGTAAAATTTTTGAACCCCTTTGTAAACAATTAAAACATTTTTATATTGGTTAACATGTGTGTGGCGTAGTTTGATGCCGTCGGGTGAGACACGAGATGAACGATGACACAAATTACTTACTGAGGAGGGCGCCAGCTGTGTTTCCCAGTCACCGCTCAGGGTCTCAGGGATGCTGTGGGTTCTGTGTATCTGTCTCACCCGTGCGTACTTACGATACACTTTGCAATACTAAACATTTACTAAACATTTTATCACTGTAAAAAATGGTGTGGCGAGGACACTGTCCCTACAAATAAAAGATTGGAACACTGTGAGACTTACTTTTTATTTTACCACTCATACAAATATCGTGCCAAGCAATTTAATGATGATAAACTCGGACATGTCTAGCTAACTCTGTTTGGGTGCTCTCCAGCCCGTAATTACTCTAGTGTGCTCCTATGTGAATGACTTCACTGTGGTGTTTGAAAACAAAATCTTCACAAGGGAAGAGGGTCGACAGCCGCTAGGGTGGTTTGATGATTTTCCCTGAAGATAGGACACTGAGAATTACAAGGTGAATCAATACATGAACATGTGTGATTATTTGGCATCATTAGCGCTTACTCGTCGGGCTCGCCCTCCAGCACGTGGTTAGTGTGGTGATGGCCTGTACACATAACCAGCTAGGACGGAAATAATATCACTGTACAAAATTACAAAGCTACACAAATATAAATGAAACAAAATGAGGCACAATATGAGCAGTCGCAATAATCATGCACATGCGTGAAAGGAAGATTAGATGGCACGGATGCCGCTGGATAAAGTTCGTAGCGGACCATGTGGTGCAG
The DNA here is from genome assembly GCA_029891345.1 of Dryococelus australis. Taxonomy (NCBI): domain Eukaryota; kingdom Metazoa; phylum Arthropoda; class Insecta; order Phasmatodea; family Phasmatidae; genus Dryococelus; species Dryococelus australis. The sequence goes on along the minus strand of CM057009.1, from coordinate 310,828,394 downwards.
GTGAAATTGCAATATTTTCCCCATAAAAATGGCAAATTATGATCAGAGAAATTGGTATTTCCTTTGGGAAAATTATTCCCCTGACGACTGAAACATTTACAGGCTTGTAGCATGCCTGATGGCGGAAAAAGCAAACATGAAAATGATAGTGTGGTCATACATACAGAGCTTCAATTTAGGAGAAAATTACACGGAACCCTGAATAAAAATACATAGAACCCTGAAATAAAATATGGCACACATGATATTACACGAGTAAGGTCTGAAAACGCATTGATGGTGCAGATACATACTTGGCGATATCTGACCGCGTGGTCATACGTGATGTGGCCGTAAAATGATTAAACATGAAAAATACCCTCAAATACATACATTACAATGAAACGCCTTTACCATGGGCGGATGGCGTCTGATTCAAGTTGCGCGGGCTGCGTAGCCTCTCCAATATTTTTCATCCCTTTCTCCTAGTTTAAGTTTAAAAAAAGCCACAAGGGCACAAATTATTATTTAAGTGGAAGCATAATGCCGGGGAAATGTCTGGCTAACATACGCAAAGCAAAGGTTGACCGCTATACTAAAATGAAACTATGGTAATCTACATCAGTGCTCAAAAGTTGTAGTGCTTACGTGACAGCATCTTACCTCGCCAGTTCTCCTAGACAAACTGCCCAGAGACAAGCGTCGCGCGGACCTACCATGGCCGCCTACAGGGTTCACATAAGTGTAAGTGCTATGCACGCCAAGTAAAATATTTTATATTGAAAAGTAAAAGGCACTTTAGAAATTATAATATGAATTGACATTGTACATTTTCATTTGGAATTTCTTGTCTTCTTTTAATGTCCAAACAATTGATAAACATATGTGGCTAGGACACTGTCACTACTGAATAAAACATTGAGTTCCCTGTAGACTTGTTTTTATTGATATTGTTTATACACATCAACGTGCCAATTAAATGGTTATCTCGGTCATGACTAGCCAATTCCGCTTGGGTGCTCCCCAACCTGTAATTAATCTAGCACACGCCTAAATGAATGATCTCACTGAGGTGCGTGAAAGCACAGTCTTTACAAGGGAAGAGGGCTGACAGCTGCTAGGGTGGACTGATGGTTTTTCCCTGAAGACAGGACACGGTGAATTACAAATGAGTACCCTTATATACAAACATTACTGTGACCGCGTGGTCAAGTACAAAAAGCATCAATTTACGTGAAAAATACATTAAACCCTGAATGAAAATTACATAGAACCCTGAAATAAATGATTGCACATACAATGTTATATAAATAAGCTCTTAAAACGCAATGATGGCGTATACAAAGACTTGGCTTCAGTCGGCCACGTGGTTATACGTGATGTTGCCGTTAAATATTCAAACACGAAAACTACCTTCAAATACATACATAAAAATAAAGCTCTTAAAATTGCGTGTAGCAATTATGCAGAAGTTACAACAAAATGCCATAAACATAGACAGATGGTATCTGATTCAAAATGCGCAGGTCGCGTGAACTCTCCGACATCTTTCTTCTCCTTCTCCTTGATTAAGTTAAAAATGCCACAAGGGCATAAGAAATTAGTAAAGCGGGAGTAGAATGCTGGGGAAAATGTCTGGCAAAAACATACGCAAGCAAAGATTAACCGGTAAACTACATGGACTATGGAAACCTACATAAGTGAACAAAAGTTATAGTGCGCATGTGACAGTGTTTTACCTCGCCAGCTCTCCTTGACAGACTATCCAGAAACAAGTGTCGCACGGACCTATCATGGCCACCTACGGTGTTCACACAAGCAAAAGTGCTATGCACGCAGAGTGAAATATTTTATAGTGAAAATAAAATGGCACAAATTAAAGTAGACATTGTTTTACATTTCTATAATTTTGCTATGAATTTCAATATTATTTTAATGTCTCTTTGTGATGGCATTCATGCCAGAAAATTAAGTGTTCTTAATCTCGGCGCCACAGGCACTTTGAATATTCATAACCAAACTATTAAAATTTGTACAAGCACTTTAACGTTTTAAGACATATTAAACACTGTAAAGACAATATAACACATTTTACCCTGAAATTAATATTTATAGGAAAGTTCAATCCCCGCGCACTTGCGGTACATGTGATATGTGAGTGCTGTCATGGACTTTAGCTCTATATATATATATATATATATATATATATATATATATATATATATATATATATATATATATATAGAGTGAGAGAGAGAGAGAGAGAGAGCGCGCGTGCGCGAGCGCGTGCCTGTGAATTTTTGCTGTATAATAATGTATGTAATAATAAGGCTTCATAATATTCTCTCCTCATATGCACATAATTTTTTTTGGATACATTGAATGCCGAATTTGGGTCTTGAATAAAATAACCCATGTTATTAATTTGAAAATATATTCATACAGTTGTTTAGCATTCTTTCACACAGCTAATGTAAAAAAATTGTCAAATTATCTTCCTGAAGTAGATGAATAATGCTACAGGAAAGCAAAAATTGAAAAGATGGCATCATATTTGCTCCACTATTTGTCAGTGCATTTCAGCGATAGGGAAGATCTATGGAGACAAGAGACGTTGCTTCATTACATTTTAAATTACTATAAATAATATAACTGCATTGAAAATACATAACCAGTAGGTACTATTGGAGCAAGATAAATATTTAGTAATTTAGTTTAATGCTTATACACCACTAAATTTATATAGTCTGTTCACAGATCTTCACACTTTTTGAATTAAATCTTTGAAAAATCACCTCGTGTATGGCATGCTTGGTTGTTTCCTAAATATGTGATTTACCATAGGCATTTTATACTTGTGTTAACATAAAAGGGCATCATTTTTGTTTAATTAAAGTTTAACTAATAGTTTAGATATAAATTATAATATTACATATATAATAAGTATCAACAAAAACAGGGAGAAAGTAGATATGTTTGTAATGCCTAGTAAGAAATAGTTATTATGCAAAATATTATTACACTGAGTGTGTACGAATGCTGTCTGTAGTTCCTTTGGTGTAATTTTCTTGACTTTTATATAATTTGTTTGCATGAGGTGGAAGAATATAGACTGAAAGTAGCACATTAGCAGTGCTTCAGAAAAGTTGGAAGTAACCGTGAATGGACTGATGCGGGTCAGCAAAGTTGATAAACTTCTTTCCTTCATCAACCACAATGCCTTTCTTGGGAATATCAAGATTTCTTACTGACGTGTATTTGTGGAGCCACCACTGCTCCATTTTTTATGTGAATACATCTTTAAATTTGCAACCATAGTGGTAAACAATTAAAAAAATCCAATGATACAAAAAATTGTCGGATACAATTTGGCATTGCAGCTCCGAATCTATTGTCTACATTCAAAATTCTATTACACTACTTGATTGCCAAAGGATCAAAGAATATGTTACGTTGAGTGAGGACTTCAGAGCATCATGCACTGTAGTAAATGAGTGTATATTAATAATGAACTTCTTATTTGGAGCATATTAGTATGCTACTTCTGGATACTTTCAACAAATCATTCTCATTGAATAAATTGGCATAACTTTATCAGATTGATATTTCTTTGATCTACAGATATTCCTAACTTTAAGTGTTCTCTAAGATGGAAGGACTCTTCTACTATGATTAGTTCAAAGTCATTTTTGTAAAAAGAAACTACAACATGCACTTCACATTTGTACATCGGCTCTTAGTGTAGCTAGGATTACATTATATGTACCAATACCAAAATTATCTGAACCTTTCTTAGGGATTAGTTCTCCAGCCTTCGTCTTGTCGGGCCTCAGAGCGCACTTTCTTTTCCTTTCTCATTCCAGGCTGCTTAAGGAATTCAAAGAAATTCATTGTGGTCAAAGATTTCTGTTGCTCTTAAATTTACCACAAACTCAAACAGAGAGCTATACATCTTAATAACAACTCACCATAAATATATGTTTACTGACTGCAGTTTAGTGCTAATAGCACTGGAAATGGTGCTTTTAAATTTTATTACACTTCCTTTGACATGGATTTAATATGATGGTGCATCTACATAACAAAAAAGAAATTTATATAAAAGAATGGCACCGTTGATAAAATAGCGAGATACTCAGGTGGTGCTTAGCAGCTGTCTTCAGCATCAATGAAGGTAAAGTGAAGTGAAGGTGGAATGAAAAGGAATGCAATGGTGAAGGAAATGGGAGTACTCTGAGAAAATCTATCAACCAACAGGAATGACTGCCATGTTTCCCACATGCAAATATCCAGGATTGACACCACCAGGAACTGAACCAGGTTCATTGTAGTGGAAGGCAAATGATCTTACAAGTACACCATTGCAGCCTCGGAATTTTTTGGTAAAACTAAATATAAACAAATGTCACTTCACCATTTTTCATTCCACATTTTTGAAAGTACGATTAACAATATATAAGTAAATGTTTGGGATATAGTTCAGAAAAAGAAGTAATTCTACCTTACCGTCATTCCGTGCAGACTATATTTCTCTGCAATTACAATCACCAGATACTTGGACACCAAGTAACTGACAGTGACAGCATTTTTCAAGTAATCATCAATACTGATATATACATGAAATATAAAGACGATTAACATAATTATTTTCTATAAAGTGAAACACTGTGTTTTAAATGACTTAGGTAAGTGTGTATTTTTGCAGTAAATAGGGTTGTTATAGCTCAAATAAAATTAAGTTATGTTCACAATTGTTATTTTATAATACTTTAATTGTTGTTTCATTCCTTTTTATATACTAAATAATTTTTGCTAATTTACTATCAGTGCCTTAGTTTCTATAGATCTGGTCATACACATGCTTGTAGCTTGCAATATCAGGAAAACCATTTAATTATAAGTCACAAATTGTGACATCTTTACTTGAGTTTCAATAAACAAAATACTTCATAGAACCGGAAATAGGCTACTACCATTCGACAGCTGCTAGTGGAGCAAAATTTGGAAATACGAAACATAACAAAAATTTACCAAAGTCACATGCTCCACCTATACCAGTCTTTGTCCTGTGATAAAAAGGAAGCTGGTACTCGCAGATATAGAAATACCAAGGACTTTTATTATTTTGATTAAAAAACTCACTTTAATTTGGATTTATTTCAGTATTGTTACAAATTATATTCTAGCGCACAGGTGTAAACAAAGCACAATGAAAAAAAAATTATATTTTGCTGTTATGCCATGCCACCCTCTAAAAGTGCCGCTTTAGGCCCAGGCTTAGTTGGCCTAATGGAAAATCCTGCCCTGGTGGTCTGATGGATAAATAGTAGGGAAGCATGTATGTGCAATATATCATTAACATTATACATAAAATATTCCAACATTGTTACTGATATCTAAGTACTCACATTTAAACTGTTTCAGTTATGTTTTAATGCAGCATAATTATGAAGTAAATGTGTGCTTGAAGATTGAATAAACTTGTTTGTTATAGAAATGTTGTGGAGAATAAGTAATGATAAATGTCGCAATTAACTTTTGGATTTTTAGTTTTTCTTGTGGTTCGTGGTTATAGACTTTTTTTTCCCATCACTGCCATCTGATGGAAGAGGAATGCACAGTTCCTTGATCAGTATGGTGTAGTAAATCCATGCCTGCTAGTGGGACGATGGTGTGGTGAAGGCTGGTGGCACAATTGTTTGCGAACTCTGTGAAGTCCTTTTCACTTTTTGAAAGGTGCTTCATTGCATGAAATTCTGGTCATGATGTCTGCAGGTAGACACAATTCTGTTTTGTTAATGCAGCAGTTTTCTTGTTTGGAATATGAACATTAGCTGACTGGCATGAGACCATTGTGACAACTACTTGGGTTGGCAGTCCTGTTTGGATGCAATGCATTAACTTTGCACGCATGGGCAAGGAGAGAAGAATAACGCAGCACAGTGCTTACTGCACAGTGGTTTACTGGGTCATAGTGTGGTGTGGATGTTTTAGTGTTGTTCCAGGTTTTTACAACATGTAGTATGTGTGTTCTGTGTTTCCCCTCGTCAAGGAGGGATGCGTCTTGGCCAGGTGGATATTTAACTTACGGAAATGTGTTTGCAGGGGGAGTTTGTCTCCAGTATTTGTAGACAACTCTTGGAGCTGCTTTCCAGTGATCCAAGATGGCCAGCTCGTAACGACTTACAGACTTCTACAACAGCGGCAGTAAGCAGGTTGGTATTTTCAGAACAATGTAAATTTCAAAGTAATTTTACTTTGAATGTTTATCATGCAAATTCTTTATACCTTACCTACTCATCGTTTATTCAGGTACAATTTAATTACAAATCTAAATTTCTGCTTAAGAGTAGATACCCCTTTCCATCCAATTATGTATTTGCCAAGAATGTTGACAAGAAGCCTTTATGGTGTTAGCCAGTGGTCATGATTTGCATAATTATGCAAGACTGAGTGACAATTAGAAATTACTTTAATTAAATCATTTATTGTGCCCGTAAATTCTAGTGTTACCAACATATTTGTCCTTAATGTTAAGCATCCACCCCCTCCAAGAACTTAGTCAGGCATGGGTGTACATAGAGCTGTAGATCCCTGGTAATTGAGGAGTGTTTTATTTCATTAAACGAGTAAAGAGGAAGACAATAGATTCCCCCCCTCTTATTTACTCTTTTAAAGGATAAACTTATATTAACGTTTTTATGGGACATCATATGTAGGTATAAAGCCACAATCAATTTCTGTCAATTGTTTTAAAATTCTATATCTTGATTATAGTCTGTCTAAATTTTTATAACAACAAATTCTATCTGTGAATCGTAATGCATATTTTGTGTATGTAAGACAGTTGCTATGGTCACTAAAAGTCAATTTTCTATCGCATAATTTATTGCATATTATTCGAAATACAAAATTCTAAATTCTATACATATTACTTGTTTAGTGTAGAGGCCTATGAAACTGAGAGACCTAATACCACCTAAAAAATTTTTACAGTCAAAATAATTGGTATTTCTACACTACTTGCTCTCATGTATTGCTTTATTTTTCTTACATTTCTCTTTCAAAATTCAGTGGGCTAAACCAAGTTCGTTAGGGATGGGGACTTAAGTAAATAAAAGAGTTAGTTATAATTTTCCTAATTTTATTTAGAATAACAAAAAAACCAACATTCTCTCAATTCAACATTTCCTAATAAACTGATATTACTTACTGTTTACAATTAATGACTTCAATTAATACAATTTATAATTACCTCAAAGGTATCAATAAAATCAAATAATTAAAAATTCAGTCCCAATAGACAGTGTATCAAAGCCTATTCAATTATTTTATAAATTATATGTCCATTTTTGATAGTTCCAATATTTACAACAAAATCTGTATTACGTGTCCATTCAGTCCCATCTCAGTTTAGATCATGTTGCGCCAGTCCGCAATGTTCTAAAGTTCTCAGCGCACCTTCACGCACAGTAGGCATCACTCATCTGATTTCACTGCCTCTTGTCCATTTACACCATGAACCCTTGTCCGTAGTCATACCACACTGACTTGGTGCCCACATTCACCTAAATGGCCTTAGCCAAAGCCAAAGACTGCTGGACACTGAGTCATTGTAGTATTTATAGTGTTGTAGCCATCACCCAGAATATTCCTGTGCCTCCGGTATGTTTGTTGGCTCCTCAGCAGGGAGAGGAGGAGGGACTGTGATGCCAACCAGTCTCACCAGAATATTCTTGCGCCTCCTGTATCTGTGTCAGCTTCTTCAGTGGGGAGGAGGAGGGGATGTGCTGCCAGCCAGTCTCGCAGCTGTCAATAATTCACAGGCTTCCCAGAGGGTGAGCAGCAAGGCAACGAGCATGTCAGTCCAGGGGGTATGGGAGGGCCAACGTGGGTCACCCCCACATCATGCATAACTGAAGCTGGTGGCTGAGCTGCAGCCAGTAACACTGCCACCTCCTTAAGTTTGTTTGTCCTGAACAGACTCTCCAACATAAGGACCTTTGTACAGTGGCAGTCGGTCAATGTGGATAACCTTAGTCTTTGCCCGAGAGCTCTGTTGACAAATCCAGCAGACCACATAATTGATCTGTTTCAGGTTCCTGTACAAGCCTTCCCAAGATTTCTGTAGCTTCAAGCAATATCCCTTCCTCCTTTGAGAGTTGTACAACTACACCAGCTGTCCTTGAAAAGTCTGCTCAGGCATTCTTCGATCATATCATGTTTTCATTCTGTCACTATTCATTTTAAGGTGCCTGTGGCAAGCTCATGAATGTCAGTTAACTTTTGCCATAGTTTAATGGCATATTCTGGGGTTGCTGCTTATTCTTCCTCTGGATATCCAAACAGCATGTCACCAGGGAGGTGGATCTCTCTCCCAAACAGCATCCTTTAATGTGTTACCCTTGTAGAATCGTGGACCACTGAACAATATGCCAGGAGAAATAAGGGTATCCGTGAGTCCCAATCTTTCTGGTTGTTTTCTATGAATATTGCCAGATACTGTTCCAGGGTAAAATTTATCCTTTCGACCATCCTATCCGACTAAGGGTGTAATGCTGTGGTACGAGTTTTCTTAATTCCTAAGAACCTTGTTACCTCTTGGAAAAGAGTTGCTTCAAAATTTCGTCCTTAATCAGAATGAAGCTCAAATGGCACTCCACACCCAGAGAAAAAGTGCTCTACAAGTGCATCAGCTACCATGCCAACCCCTTGGTTTGTCACCAGTGTGACCTTGGGCCACTTTGTGAAATAGTCTTGTGCTACCAGAAGGTACCTATTCCCCCTCTCATTGCTTGGTAGTGGTCTGAGAATGTCCACTGCCATCCTCTCGAATCGGGCCCCAACATTGTATTTCTGAAGGGTACCTAGTCCCTTAACCATCAGACCCTTCCTCACGGTACACACATCACACAGAAAGCACCACTTCTCAACATCCTCCTGACAATACAGTCAATAGAATCTCATTCAAACTCTGTCAAGGGTCTTATTCACACCGAAGTGAACACCTGCTGCGGTATTGTGCAGTTTTCTCGTAAAATTTGTAGGATTCGGACTCTGGTAGGACTAATTGCAAATGACTTTGTTTCCCATCATTACTTTCCCAGATCCTGTAAAGCACACCATTCTTTATAACAAGGGAATTCCACTGTGTCCAGTATGCCTTGACTGTCACGCCTAGGCTGAATATCTCCTCCCATCTTGTTCGATGAGCAGTTTCCTTCCACTCCAATATTGGACGCAAGGTGGAATTACATAGCTGATAATTTCTTATGTCCTTTTCATCACATGTAGGTGACCCATCGCAAGATACAGGGCCTTGAATTCTTGTCCTCTTGGCTTTCCATGATACACCAACCTTTTCCCCTAGGCATTCACAATGACTACAGAATGGTTCGCATGGTCTCCTGGAGAGTGCATCTGCATTGCTGTGAAGACGTCCAGACCTGTGATGTATTTCAAAGTCATATTCTTGCAGGTGCTGTATCCACCAGGCCATTTGACCTTTGGCGTTTTTGAAATTTAACAGCCAGCATAATGAAGCATGATCAGTTCATAGGATGAAATGTCTGCCATAAAGATATGGGTGTAAATGTCCTATTGCCTTCACCACTGCCAGAAGCTCCCTGTGTGTCACACAGTAATTCTTCTCAGGCTTATGTAGCACCTTACTGAAGTATTCCAATGACCTCTCTTTTCCATCCTGAATCTGAGATTACACAGCACCGATTCCGACATCACTAGCCTCAGTATCCGGAATAAATTCATCCTCTCTACTTGGGAAGCCCAGTACTGTGGGAGATATCAGAATTTCCTTCATTCTATTAAAAGTAATTTCACACTCTGGGATACTTTAAAATTTTCTTTTTGCCTTAGTCAATTCATGCAGAGGCTTGGTGATCATGACGAACCCAGGCACAAATTGACGGAAGTAAGCACATAACCCCAGGAAGCTTCACATTTTAGATTTATCCTTTGGTAGAGGCCAATCTCTTATTGCTCTGGTCTTTCAGGGTCTGTTTCAATCCCGTGGACCCGACAGAACATGACCCAAGAAATTAGTTTTCTTTTGGAAAAGGTGGCACTTCTTGGGAACTAATTTCAGGTTGGCCACAGCCACTTTCTGAAACACAGAATCTAAGCGTGCCAGATGCTCTTCAAATGTTCTTCCTGTTACCACATTGTACTTTCTCCATGAATCGTTTGAATGTGGCAGGGGCATTGCATAGCCCAAAGGGCATAACCTTGAATATCTGGGTTCCTTTCCCTTGGACACAGAAGGCAGTCTTTTCCTCATCTTCCAGGACCACCTTGCACTGCCAATACCCACTCTTTATGTCTAGAGTTGGAAAACCACTGTGAACTTGCTAGGCTATTCAGTGCATCATCTATCCTAGGGAGTGGGTAAGAATCTTTCTTGGTCACATTATTAAGTTGGTGGTAGGCAACACAAAAATCTAATAGAGCCATCTTTCTTTATAACAAGCACAATGGGAGAAGACCATGCACTGACTGATGGCTCTATCACATCTAAATCCCTCATCTCTTTCAGAATACCATCAACCACCTCATATGAAGTTAGCGGTAGTAGCCTTCGTGGTTGTTTTATGGGCCTGGCATCTTCTGTGTTGATGTGGTGCCATGCCAAGGTCATTGGGCTTACAGGAGAAAGTGCCTCTATATCTCTGTAGCAATTGTGAAACTGCCCTCTCCTGTCGCCAGTTGAGTTTTTCTCTTGTTGTTGTCAGCAGTTCCCCCAGAGAATCAGGTAGAGGACATTTAGTATTTTGTGGCATTGAAGCTTCTGGAACATTTGGAAGAACCTGCAAGATCTTCTTGCAAACCCCTATTGTGGCCCCCTCCTCAAGACGGCTAATACGGTCAGATAAATTAATCATCCTAACTCGTAAACTGTCCGATTTTGAAGAAATCTAAGTCCTTTCTATATGACACCATCTGGTAAATTGCCACCTTTCTGGGCTGGTTTGGTTTTGCCCAACCTACTGACTAATTTTCCTTGGAATCTGCCTTAAATAACAACTTTCCTAGAAGCAGGGAGAACAATTGACTGATTACACACTCCTGGGCAGCTTATTGGTGAATATAAATCATGTCATGTTGACACTACCAACTCAGTATTACCTACTCGTCACACCTCCAGTCAAGAATCGATACAGCATCCCAGCTTACGTAATACATCAAAACCCAAAATGCATTTGTCTTCTATTTCTGCTATGTATATATCATGTTTTATGTTAAGGTTACTGAGCTGTAAGTGTACCCTTCTCTTGCCTTTGACTGGTGTGGTTTCGCATATTACTTTAGTTAAATAGCAGTGATCCATGCTCTTATTGGATGATCGCTGGGGGAAGGCCCGAGAATGTCTGGTCTTACCACTGTTATAGTTGCCCCTGTGTCAGCAATCATCTGACAAGTAGCACCCTATAGGCTCCCCTCTACCAATATAGCATCTAAAGCCTGTTTCATTGAACGCACTTGCAAAAACATTGGGTCTTCCCTCCAGCAATCACCGATCTTTGCCCCGCAAGACCGTCCTTACAAGTTTCCCGAAGACATTTCACTGTCACCTGCTCCTTGATGTCTGTTTCATGGTTGCTGCTGTTTCTGCTGCTGAGAAAAATTGGCTTTCAGGTGCCCCAGTTGTCTACACGACTAATATTCCGTGCATTTGGATGGGGGACAGCGAGTCTCCGTAGTGCGCACCCTTGGGGCGATGTCTCTCATGGTCTGCAAGTCTTTCAGCATCCTCTTGACGCTGTTCTCATCTTCACCTAACATCACTGCCCACACTGGACATCAGGGCACTGATGATTGCCGTGCTGACTCCGCTTCCAGTGCTCAGGCCAAGGCATCCTGCATGGTGTGAGGCACAGCCAACTGAACAGCTTGCTGCACTTTGGTGTCAGCGATAGCATCAATGAATAAACCAACTGTGATGACATCTCTGACCTCTTTAGAGCATTCCTCCAGAGACAGGTGTGACAGCCTCATGATGTTCTGCTACAGCTTCTGTAGTGATCCCATGGTCGTTGGGTGCGGCTTCGCAGTTAGGCGTGGTGGTGTCGCAGGTATTGGTCGCCAAATTGCAGCTCCCAAGCAGACACTAATGTGGAGTATTTTAGCCGATGTCGTTCTGGCAGCGACTACAGTGTGCTTAATGCAGGTCCCTTCAGTACAACCACCAGGTAGTACGCCCGCTGCTCTTCCATCCAGCCATTCAGGATGGCAACAATCTTGACATGGTGCCAGTATTCCCACCAAGGTGTCTGTCCATCGTAGGGAGCGGGCTTAGTTGTGACACCTTTACCCACCCCTGGCTAAGGCGTATCCACACCACAGAACTGCTGCGCCTCCCCTGCATTGGCTGCACTGGCGGCGACCTCTACCTTCTTCTTGCTGACCACACTCGTCGGCTCGGTGGTGACCAATCTCGGCTCCTCTTCCGTCCCTGTAATTCGTCTTCCCTGTTGCTGTAGGAATTCTTGCCATTTATTCTTTGATGACGCTCACCTCCTGTTTTATTTCCTGCTCAACACTGTCCACTTTTTCACTAACACTTTTAAGCGTCCTGTCTACCATTTCGTTAACACTGTCCATCCTTTCTTTCATGCTGTCCATCCTCTCATTCACACTGTCCCTCACAATGTCAATTTTCTTGTCCACACATTAAATTTTATTGTTCAGTAATTTGCTTACTCCTTCTATTTTTCAGTTTACATTTCCATTCACACTGTTTCTAACACTATTTTCATGTCAACTACCTCGCTAACACTGTCTATTTTCTTAATAATTTGACTATTAAAATTGTCATTAACACTACCTATGACACTATTTATTTTACTATATAAATTTTATTTACACTCTCTAGGCCTACAACACTATTTATTCAGCTACCCAGTCCTTTGATCAAAGAATGGAGGGCTTCTATCTCCGCCGATATTTTCCTAGTTAGGATTCACAAATTTCTAAATAATTACTGATAATTATACTAACAAAATTGTCATACACTTTAATATCCTACAATTAATATTGATTATTATTATTTTATTTATTTTTAATAAAATGCCTCCATCCCACTTCTGACACCAATCTTACAATTTCTATCTCGAAATTCAGTGGACTGAACCAAGTTTATTAAGGGATGGAGGTCTTAATTAAATAAAAGAGTTAATTGTAATTTTGTAATTTTATTTACAATAACAACAAACAAAAATTCTTTCAACTCAACATTTCATAATATTATTGATATCACTTACTGTTTACAATTAATGACTTCAATTAATATGATTTACAATAACCTCAAAGAAATCAATGAAAATAAATAATTAAAAAATCAGTCCCCATAGACAGTGTATCAAAACCTATTCAATTATTTGACCAATTATGTGTCCATATTTGACAGTTCCAATATTTACAACAAAATCTGCATTAGGTGTTCATTCTGCCCCACCTCCATTTAGATCTTATAGTGCCAGTCCACAATGTTCTAGAGTTCTCCAAACACTCTCATGCACAGTAGGCTTCACTCGTCCGGTTTCATGGCCTTTCGCCCATTCACACCATGACCTCTCATCCGTAGTTGTACCAAATTTAACTTGGCGCCCACACTCGGCTAGATGGCCTTCACCAAAGACTGCTGGCCACTGGATCGCTGCGGTACTTATAGTGTTGTAGGCCATCACCCAGAAATTCCTCTAAATTGTACGCTGCGCCGAGCATCCGAATTCCCAGAATATTCTTGCGCCTCTGATGTTTTTGGTGGCTGCTCAGCAGGGAGAGGAGGAGGGGCTTTGATGGCAGCCAGTCTTACCAGAATATTCTTGCAGGAGGAGGGGCTGTGGTGCCAGCCAGTCTGGCCACTGTCAATTATTCATGAGCATCCCAGAAAGGGAGCAACAAGGCAGCGAGCGTGTCAGTCTGGGGGAGGGGTGGGCCGAGATGGGTCACCACTGTGCCACGCATAACAAGAGCTGGTGGCCGAGCTGCAGCTTGTAACAATAACAATATTTAATATTGGCAAGTTATTTAAAGTAAAGCAAATTCATAGTTAAGACTTGGGGTCCAAAAAACTGCCAGTTTCTACATACATTGTTAAGAGTTCATGACTGAAGATGTAATACTGCTATACTCCCCCCCCCCCCCCCCCTGTTTTATGCCTTTTGGAGCATGGCTATGGGAATGTTTTGAACAATGTTATCATAGCTGCAGGCACAATATGACTTTCTGTTGTAAAGAATTGATAATGAGTATAATGCCAAATGCACACTGAGCACAATGCAATAAGGAGAATATTCATAGTATCACATTTGGAGAAAATGTGGCATAGTGCCTCGAGTGTAGGGTGAGGCACCATTTGACATGGATGTTGTTGAATCACACGGTGGAAAAAGCTTCAAAACTAAACTAATCATTAGCAAAATTATATCATTTTTTTGTTCAATCTGGCAGACGAAAAAAGCTTCAACACTAAACTTATCATTAGCCAAATGATATCATGTTTTTACGGACAAATCATTGAACGTTTCTACCCATACTTCAGTAATAATATTTTATTAGATTTATGTGTATACACACACACACACAAACAGAAACAATAGATGCACACACATGTGTTGCTGTAATTTCTGTGAAAGTATGAAACAGACCTTTGTCCTGTAAAGAACCAGACTATACAACAGACTTAAGAAAATTTGTACTAATATAGTCTGAAAAATTAAAAACCTAAAAATTATTTTTTTTTAAATTATAAATTTTTTAAAAAATTCATCTATACAAAAACTGTAGTTTACTTTATATGCTTAATTTAAGTAAAACATGCATCTATTAATTATTACTTGATGATTGTGAGTTTGAAATATATCAACGAATATCACTTAAAAAATCAGCATTACATACTGGCAAATAACAGCCTTATCAAATGATTGTCTCTCCTCTGATGTTGTATAAAAATTCCTATTTGTTTTTTGTGGTGTCTTATAAAAACTTGTGAAGGAGGTAAAATGAGTGTAGCACAGTGTTGCTAGTAACTGGCTTACATGTTATGGAACTGTCAGCGCTCTTCACACTATTGCTAATGCTTGCGGTCACAGAATGGCCTTGAGATATGGTGTATTTTATGCAATAAGATCACAAGAGATTCTGTCTTAATAAGTTTTGGACTACTGAACACACAATTTGCACAAGGTAAAGAGAACTCTTTAAAAAACATAATTTAATCCCGAGTTTATGACTGTCAATGATTCCTTAGAATATTGGTGCAAAATTGCTACTAACGAATTTTGATGCTTGAAATATAAAAAAAATATGTTTAATAAAGTGTGTTCTTCACATAAAGTTCTTGTTTAATTTTATCTAGAGTAAAACCAACCTTTTAAGAATTAAATAGTGTTTTTTTTTAAATAAGCCAATATCTGTTAAATAAAATGATACACCAGAAGCATATACTTTACCTCCTCTTCTCACCAAAAATATAAAAAGTATAGTATTTATGAGTCCCTGTTTAGTCATCTTTTGCATAAAACTAACAAAATTTTTTAATGAATTATCAATTTAATTCATTAAACGGACGTGTTGTTACTAAAACAATTCCACAAACATATGCACCATGTGACTTCAGCTTTTCATCAAAAATATTTAAATATCACGCGGTAAGTTTTACCAAGCACAAAGTCCATTTTCAGTGTATTGCAATGGGAAAATTGGAGGATTTGTTGTTGAAATATTAGTTATATATAATATAAATATTTATTTAAAATATGAACAAATATAAAAATCCTGGAAGGGCATATGTAACATATTTGTCGCCAAATAATATGTAAGCACTGAGCCAGAGCGATGCATAACTTGTGGCATGCGCTGAGTCGAATCATAATTGAAAAATCAAAGGATGTGGTTTTGAATGATTATTACTGAAGGACTTAAAGAAACAAATCTTAATGACAAGATTTATTCTCTCGTATCTCAAAAATGAAATTTTTTAAAAACTAAATATTTACTTCAGAAGGTAGAGATTGGTCAAATGAAACTGTCCTTTATGATACACAAACTTTGGGGTGTGGCCTCCATATAGTGTAAAGCAAACTTTTGAATATCCTACTTGGGGGGGGGGGGGGGTAAGCTGTGGCTCTCTTTAGGTGACCTTGTTTCCTCCCCTTATATGGTTGCTGTGCAATCAGTGCGACATCCTTACACCCTTCCTATCATGATCAGTTAGGTGGGTATAAAGAAGCTGTAGAAGGATAGCTTGAATCAGCTCTCTTCTCCCCTCTACAATCCATGCATGTTTTCCTTCAGATTTTGTAATTCTTTGATGGTACCCAATAATGACCGTGTAAAATCAATACTCGTAATATTAGGGGTGGTTAACACTTGTCACACATGCAACATTGAGTATAGCTGCACACTCATAAGGTTGCGTAGAGTTGGGGAGGGGAGTGCTCAAGACAAAGTTTCTTTTTACGCTGTCATAAGTCGCGTGCACAGCATAATATACCAGGCATGTGCACTGGGTGCAGTTTGGACAAAGGTTTTAATGGAGTGTCGCAGAAATTTTTTTTCTGTACAGATTGTGGCCTACCAATTAATGGTAGCTATATAATCCCTATTTTTTATAGCTGTGTGCTAACAAACATAGTATTCAATGAACTTTGATTGTGATTCATTGCATTTTTGGCTGTTTTTGAATATTTTTCTTAAATTTTTTATGATTTTTTTGGATGGTTCTCAAGAATTTTGTTATAAAATCACTACTGTTACAAAATATGGAGATTATAAAATAAGGTGTTTACTGTAATAAGGTTTTCTCAATAAGAAATTTCATCAATAATTTCAAATTCAAATTAATATTAAAAGTAGAAATATAATTCTAAATACGTACTCTTCTTCCCCAATAGCCTGTTTGTGTCACTGTTCAAATATTTTCAGATATTTCTTCTAGTTATGTGGTTTAATGCTGTGACTTTCAGAACATTCAATGTAATATTCTGTAAATTAAAAATTGTTCCAAAATGGGAGGGCTTTAGTTATTTGACTATCTTGCACTGATTGATAGGTACCACAAATAATTTTTTACTACATTCAATATTTTGAAACTGGAAATAAGTACTAAATAAAAAGTAAACAGGAAATAGGCAGGTGTGGCTTTATGTAATTAAAGTTATGTGAAAAATTTAGTTACAATCTTTACATCAAGTCATAGTTTTTTGTAAAAGTGTGCTGAAAAACATAGGCCTTAAATACAAATATATTTCATTAAAAAGAATTATTGCTTGATAAATGGTGAAACCCTGTGCAAAATATCAAAATCATTAAAATTTGAAGTAGACCATCAAAAACTTGACGCCCGTGTGGTGATCTACATGGCCGAAAACATAAAGGTGGCTATGACCCTCGAGGTGCCAGGTATGATCTAAGATAAACATTGGATGTTAATGCAGTTTATATATGTATATATGATTTAAGTTTACATTTGATTAACTTGTAAACTACACTAGAGTATCTTTCTGACACAAATGCAGGGAAGTTAAAAAGCCCAGTAAAAGAAATAAATGATACTTTGTATAATGAAACAGTTTGTAAGGGATCCATATTATTATGTTAATGGTAATAATGATAAAATTATATGATATAATTGCATTTTTGTTGAAGATGATTTTAACGAATTAGATATCTGCCTTAATATCAAAAGACATATTGTAAATCTATAAAAAAAAAGGTAATGTTTTGTGGTTTCTTACCTGGAAAATTCTGAAAGCCAGAAAGATTAAAACAATGGTCCCAGTAAAGTGGTGAGCGATCAGTTGAAAACTGATCAGTACAATTTTCTTGAGGGATGGTGGCTTCAGAATTGGTTGAATTGGATGTAACTGGGTTTGTAAAATTTCATCTTCCCCTTGGAATTGATTATTAAGCTGAAAAAAATTAATGAAGATACATTTTTCAATGTATTATTAGAGATTGCACATGCAATTTAATCAGGCTAGTGTACAGTGAAAAATAATTGTTTGAGAAAAGAAATGTGTAGATTCTGTCAAAAATGTAATTGCTTAATAATTGGCTGAGGAGTCTAGTGAATGTTGGCTAGGAAACTTTTGTGGGAGACTGCAGTGGTGTAGTGGTCACAATACTTGTTTCTCATTAAAGCAAGCCAAGTTCAATTCCCGGCAGGGTCACTCAAATTTTCGTGTGTGGGAAACGTTTACCCCTCTCCTGCATTCCACTGCTACTCCATTTTAATCCCTCACTGAAAACCAAAACCTCTCAACTCAACTCAGTTTTGTGCATGCTCAGAAATGTAAAAACTGAAGAAATTATTATGGTCAGTTATTTCACGGATTAATGCATTGAACTACTCCTGAGTATCTTCTGTATCTGTTGCATCATTCTGTGAGTTCCATGCAGCTTGCGCAGGAAAATTCACAACACTCATTATTGAATGACATTTTGTTGTGTGGTGGTTCTTGTGCAGTAGTAATATGTACAGCAGTGAGCAACCATCATCTCTACCAGCAACAATTCACCAAATGCCCAACAGTTCACTTGACTCTATGGGTGATTATATTTACCTGAATTCCATAAATAAAACCAAATGAATTAATAACTCTCCAAAACCATCCTATATATTTGAATGAGTGTATGCTGTCAGAATCTAGTACCAAGTTGTCAGTGGCAGTCCTAATAATAGCTGCAGAGGATCTACAGAATGTCACAGGATCATTGCGACAAACTTCTAGGGGTGAAAGGTAATGTAATGAGGAACAACTTTTGTGAGAGAAAGGATATCTGGAGACGTTCTGTTGATATGCCAGGCATCGTAAAATAGTTCCATGCACATGGGAAGTAGGATTTACATTATGCATGTATAACATGCCCACTGTCATTCATGCAGTCATCTGTAGCTAGTGAACATGAGGACCACTTACTGAGCCTTGCCTGTGTCCATAAGAGGTAGGCATATCAAAACCACTGAAAGCCGCATTGGACCATGGACCACATGTGCTGTTTACAGTTGATTACATCCTTCCTTCACCACATTCCGCTACACAGACCTGCGTCATCATCGCTGTCCAAGTCGAAACAGTTGTTGTGTGTTCACCATGACTGCGCTTTGTACACCAGACTAGTCATGAATGCTTATTTATTGTCAGAACTGGAGGATATCCATATGCTCTAAGGTGAAGCTAGAGATTGTGGGTGCAGAGCAGCATGTCTTTATCAAGAATGCTTCCGCAGCAGATGGCAGCCACATCACACATTGTTACAGACACTACATCAATGACTGCACAAGTATAGGACATTCCATCCACTCCATGAGGGTGTCAGGGTATGAGGTGTTTGTATGCAACATTTTTAAATAGAAGTACTGGACAGAGTTGAGGAAAACCCCTCCACAAGCAGATGTGCTGTATTGTTTGAAAAAATTTTAATAATTTTTCCAGTATTTCATGGTTAATTTTTAACAATTTCATTATATAAATTTTATTTTAGTAGGAGATATTATTTTATTTCGAATAGATACTCTTGATTTTAAGAAAGATATTTATCTTGGTGGATTTCATTCATTATAATTTTATTTAGGACCTTCTTAAATTCAGATTTTCCAGGTCTAGTCTACCCATGCAAGTTAACACTTCACCCATGTTGCAGTCACCTTGCAAGGCAGTTTCACTGCTCAAGTAGTCTTTCTCATCAGATGTGAATTAACACATTGCATTTTTTTTTTTACCATCACATCTGGTGATGCTGCTTTTGTGCCCTGCCTTTCAAGTGGAGTAAATTTTCCACATAATGTTGTTTTTCGTAGCTATTACTAGGTGGCTTACAACCAAAATCTGCAGTGTGTGAATGCCAGAGCCATCTAGCGGTGGTCTTCGAAGCTTAAGCGTCATTTCTCTGAGTGGCCACGGCGTACTTTGTAAGGACATTCATCTTCCTGCCAGCCAACTGCTTACATGCTTCGCTACTTCAAGCAATAACTTTGGTGATTTAGTGAGTGAGATGTAGTCTCTACAAGCTGTACTTTCAATTTTTGTTATGTAGCTTAGCTCAACAGTGAAGGTAGTTTTGTTTTAATGTAATTATGCTATGCTAGTGTCTTCATTTGTCTCCATCATGGGTAACTGTCTCTATGAGTGATTTTCTGACCCCTTTTGTGCTAACAGTGTAGTAATTTTCTTTTCAAATGTTTACAGAGGTCACAGTTCTCAGTACATACTACAATATTAAAGTATCGAACTTCGTAGTTTGGGAGAGCCGCAATCCTGCTGCCTTTAAATTTGCTGTTTGCTCCTGCATATTTTTTAGTGACTGCTGTCTTGTCTCCCAAAAGACAATCATGGTGGCATTTTGGTTCTAGGTCTCCGCCTGTCTTCTCTTCTCGCCATAACCCCATGTTAGGGTCAACGAGTCTTTATTATGATCCTTCTCTAACTACGTATTTCTGATCTTTTATTTTAAATTTGTTGAAATAAAGAACTTATAAAAAAAGGGCTTTATATTGCAAGCGCAGTTCAGCATAAAAAAACATGGGATTGAATATTATATTTGTTAACCATTTTCAATAATTTGACGCTGGCTAACAGCCTGCGGTGCTAGAGCCCATGACGGTGCTCAACACGCATGTGTCACGTGTCCTGCACGTGCGCAAAGAGGCCAATAATTTGAACTTTCACATAAATACTATTTTTCAGTGTAAAATGTGTTTTGGATTTGTATTTGCAGGGTTTTATATGTCTTAAACTGTTTTAAAGTGTTTGTTGATATTTTAAAATTATTTGGTTATGAAATTCAAAATGCCTGCGGGACCGAGATTAAGAACACTAATATTCCGGCGTGAACGCCGCCATAAAGACACATTGGAATATAATGAAAATTTCATAAGAAATTTATAAAATATAAAAACGATATTTAATTTAATTTGTGCCATTTTATTTCAATAATAAAATATTTTACTCTGTGTACATAGACCTTCCGCTTATGTGAACCCCGTAGGCGGTCATGGCAGGTCCATGCGACACTTGCCTCTGGACAGTCTGTCGAGGAAAGACACTGTCAACCTTTTGTTCACAGATGTAGATATCAATAGTCAATTTAGTTTACCGGTCAACCTTTGCCAGACATTTTCCCCAGCATTATGCTTCCTCTTTGGTAATTTATTTCGCCCTTGAGGCATGTTTAACTTAATCAAGGAGAAGGAGGAGAAAGATGTCAGAGAGGGCACGCGACCCGCGTAAATTGAATCAGGCTCCATCCGCCTATGTTAGTGGCACGGGAGTGTAGAACAGTTTATGAGAGAGGTGTGCCTCTACGAGAGGGATATGCGTGTAGGACAAGATTATCAATCCCCGAGACAAAATCACTATATGTCAACACCTGCCATGATGCCCGATGTAACAAGACCACCACCGCCGTTCATGCCAGTGTGAAACAACCGCGGTCAGAGGTCAAACTTTTGCAACAATAACCGTGGCCATTATTACCAAGGCAACAGGTCAAGAAACTAGACAGAGAGGTTGGCGAAACAGCACCTCCAGTAATCTCACCACTAGAGCGTAGAAATCCGCCTAATGAAGGTACCAAAGTGTTCCAGGTTAGTGACAGAGTTGTATTTGCATGAAGGGTCAATGTTGAATTGGAAGGAAAGAATGTGATTGCCGTAATTGATACTGTCGCAAGCCATAGTTTTGTGCATGAGGGCCTAATCCAGGCAATAACAACAAGAGTTCTGCTGCAACATCTACAATTTGCCACCACTCATCAACAAAGTGAGGCAAGAAATTTAATGCACGTGGCAGTAGGAATACATGAACTTCATTCTAAATGTGACGTGTATATTGTGCCGTGGCTAATTGACAACCAAGTCATAATTGAACCACATCTTGACCGTCTGCACGTGGGGACACGTGGAAGGTGGATGCTGTATGCCGTGGGAGCAATGACACCGACAACAACACCTGCCGTGCCGCTTGCTGAGTTTGCGCACGAGGTGCCCAAACAGTATCATCGTCTGCAACACCTGCTGGACCAGTATGCCAGTGTGTTCCACTCTGATGGGAAGCTGCAGCACACCGATGTCATCGAGCACACTATCATTACAAGACATGAGGACCCAGTGTACCCAGGTATTTTCTTCCGGCGTGTCATCAATCAGCAGGTATGTGAGATGCTTAATGATAATGTGACTGAACCCACGCAAAGTCTCTATAACTCAGGCATTACTTTTGCCCCTAAAAAGGACTGTGAATGGAGGTTTTGTGTTGATTTTCGTTCGCTAAACAAGATCACTGTAAACATGCCACCTCCAGTAATCAATATCAAGGACACTTTGTAACACTAGGGCCAGCTACTGTATTCACATCACTAGATTTAAAATCCGGATACTGGCAAGTGCCTATCCGCCCACAAGACGGAAAGAAAACAGCCTTCACCATGCCAGATGGGCGTAGGTTTCAGTTCGTTGCAATGCTGTTTGGATTAAAATGTGCCCCTGCCACTTTTCAGAAGGATACATAGGAGACTTTACGATGGCCTATCTTGATGATTTACTTGTATGGTCGAACAGCTGGGAGGAGCATTTGCACCACCTGAGCCTTGTGTTCGAAAGGCTTGAACGCAACAAGCTTACATGCAAAGTTGACAAGTGTAAGATGGGTATGAGTAAGATGGAGTTTTTGGGACACTATGTAACAGGGAACGGACACAAACCAGAACAACAACACGTACAAGAAATTCAAAACAAACCCACACCCAGGTCATGTAAACAAGTTAGAAAATTTTTTGGCTTGATAAAATGGTTAAGGGAGTTTGTCTGGAATTTTTCTGTGATAACTGCACCACTGACTGCATTGTTGTGTGCCAAAAGTAAATTTGTGTGGACACCTCAAATCGACCATACATTTCGTGAAATCAAGCTTGTGTTTCAGAATTGCAAACCGCTAGCTAGATTTAGATTAGAATTACCCGTTGTTGTTCAGACCGATGCGAGCCAGCAAGGTATTGGCGCGGTGTTATATCAAGTGGGAGAACACGGGGAAAAACAATTCCTGAATTACCACAATGCAAAATTTGGCGTGGCAGAACGTAAATACCATGTAAATGAGCAGGAATGTTTACTAATTGTGCACTCTCCGAGGAAATACCGGCTATATCTGTTAGGAAGACAATTTATGTTGAGAACAGACAACTGTTGTCTTGTGTGGTAAGAGGGCATGCATAACAGGAAAAGTAAACTTGCCCGCTGGTCCTTGCTACTCCAAGAATTTGATTTCAAGGTAGAACACGTGGCAGGAAAAACCAATGAGCTCGCAGACGCACTGTCCAGGAAACCCCTGTCTGAACCTAACGGTAACTGACAATGCGGAATGGGAAAAGGCGCTACCAACCTGCCGTACAACCCCGACAGCAGGCACACCAACTTTTGTCTTGCAAAACATTGTCGCTACAACACCCGGTGAACATCCGTGACGTATTAAAGGAAGTCCACGCAGTGCACGAAAATTCCCCAGATGCCGCACAATGCCGGCAACACTGTGCCACATGGTACTCTGAACACTGGCGAGTAGTAGACAGCAAGATCCAGGTGAAACCCCCCGGTAATCACGCCAGATGGCGGACATACATCCCAAAAGAAAAACGTGAAATTGTATTACCGTACGGGCATGACAGCTTGGAACATAGGCACCCAGGTACCGAGCAGACACGCAGGAACATACAGAAACTTTTTCATTGACCTGGAATTCAAGTGTATGTACGTAAATATGTGCAAAGTTATGTCTCGTGCAACACCCGGAAGCCGCTGAGAACCGACGGCAATGCTCCACAGCAACAAAGGCTGCCAACTGAGCCGTTCAAAACAGTAGCACTGGATATTATAGGTCCGTATCCCCGCACCACGAGCGGAAAGAAGTTTTTGGTTGTTTTTACTGATTTGTTTACAAGGTGGACTGAAGCATTTCCTGTAAGTAATGTACGCGCACACACGGTGGCACAGATAATTCAGACTGAATTTTTTCCGAGATTGGGTTATCCGGAATTTTTGCTGACTGATAACTGCACTCAGTTTGTGGTGAGAAAGTGGAGAGAATACTGCACGAAGTGGGGAGCAGAACTATGTACCATCCCAGCTTACCAACCCCGAGCAAACCTGACAGAGCGCCGGAATCTAGATATAAAGATTCAGTTGAGAATTCGGCTAGGCGGAGATCATACTAGATGAGCAGAGTTAATCCCTTAAGTATGTTTTGCATTCAAAACTGGGTAAATGCAGGCACCGGGAATACTCCAGCAGAAATAGTACAGGGTCGTGAGTTGCGCACGCCTAGAGAACCAAGAGAAATTCCTCCCGTACCACCCAAGGAAGCTGTCGTACACCAGCAACAGATTCATGCGGAGGCCAGGGAATACCAGGAGCGATATTGTAATACATGCGTATCGGAAAGTAGGAAGTCACCCCCAGAGCTACGACCCAGAATGTTTGTGTATGTGAGGGAAAATCTACTATCAGCCGGAACAAAGAAATATTGTGCAGGACTGGCACCTAGGTGTACAGGGCCAGTAAGAGTAGTAGAAAAATTGGGGAATTATACGTTTTTAGTGAAGTTGGGACCAAGACGTGTCAGGAAACGGCACTGTGATGACCTGCGTATAGCCTGCCCACCTGTAGGGAAGAGAGCCAAGGAGACGACATTACGCCCAGTACCTCGGCAAGCATGGTGTAGCATACCAGGAAGTACACAGGGAAATGTCAAAATGTGCAGGAATGTAAACAACATTAGCATGGGAACTGCCGGCACAGAAAATGTCAACAACAGCTCTGCCAATATCATGTCATTTAGGGGTTTCGCACTGTCAGAACACTCCACACCAAACAGGGAGGAAACAAGTGATGAAAACACACATGCACTGGTGGGAGAGGAGAGTAGTAGGGCAACACCATTTCAGGGCTCTCGTGCGGAGGAAGACAACAGTTTAATAAATCAAAGCAGTTTTAAAGGGTTCACATATAATAATAAGAGTGGTAACAACAGTGTTCACGTAAGCTATGATACAACCAGTGTCAGTGATTTGAGTTTTAAGGGGTTTCCCCAAGGCACCAGTCAATATGGTTGTAACCAAAGTGAAAATGTAAACAATAGTACCACTAGTGAAAATGTCACACTGTTCAGAGTTTTTCCGGCATCTCCAGGGGATAGTCTAGTAGGGCAAGAGAGTTTCAAAGGGTTTGGGGAGTTTAGTAGGAAAGTGAATATGACGTCAGCTGACAACACAACACAACACAGTGCACCATTCGTAAGAGGCAAAACAGGACACCGCTGCATCCCTACAACATGGTTCTAGTCTACACACCCATCCCCTGCAAACACCACAGAGTAAGGAAGCTTACTAGGCCTTGCTTCCTTTGCCCTCAACCGGTGGACCCGGTTCACAGTTGGGCAGAGCCCGCCAGAGTAATGTTGAGTTGCTCGCCCCATCTTGGCCTTCAAGGGAGGGGTCGTTTGATGCCAGCTAACAGCCAGCGGCACTAAGCCCATGACGGCGCTCACCACGCACGTGACACATGGGCATGCACATGCGCAAAGAGGCTCCAATTTGAACTTTCCTATAACGGAATATTATTTGCAGTGTAAAATGTGTCTTTTTATTTTTCAGGGTCAAAAATGTCATAAAGTGTTTGAAATGTATATTTGTTGATATTGCAAAATGTTTGGTTATGAGTTTGTGCGCTGCGTGGAGATTAAGAACAGTAATATTTGCACTTGAATGATGTCATCAAGAGACATTCAAATCATACTGAAAATTAATAAGAAAGATCTGAAATGTAAAACAATAAATAAATAACCTGTGTGATACTTTATTTTCATATATTGACACTGGCTAACAGCCAGCGGCGTTAGAGCCCATAATTGCGCTCACCATGCACGTGTCATATAGCATGTGTGCAAATAGGCCAATAATTTTGAACATTCATATGAATGTTATTTTCCAGTGTAAAATGCAATCTATTGTATTTGCAGAGTTTAATATGTCTTAAAATGTCTTAAAGTGTTTGTTACTATTATTAAATAGTTTGGTTATAAAATTCAAAGTGCCCACAGCACCAAGATTAAGAGCACTTGACAATCCGGCATGAATGCCATCATTAAGAGACACTAAATTAATATGAAAATTCATAAGAAATTATAGAAATGTAAAACAATACTTAATTTAATTTGTGCCATTTTATTTTCAAAAATAAAATATTTTACTTGGTGTGCATAGCACTTCTGCTTATGTGAACCCCATAGGTGTCCATTGTAGGTCTGTGAAACGCTTGTCTCTGGACAGTCTGTCGAGGCGAGCTGGTGAGGTAAGACACTGTCACGTTTACAACTTTTGTTCACTGATTTAGGTTTCCATAGTCAATTTAGTTTACCAGTTAACCTTCGCTTGCGTACGTTTTTGCCAGACATTTTCCCCAGCATTTTGCTTCCGCTTTATTATTTTATTACGCCCTTGTGGCATTTTTGACTAAATTGAGAAGGAGGAGAAATATGACAGAGAGGTCACGCAACACGTGCAACATGAATCAGGCGCCATCCGCCTATGTTATTGGCATTTCATTGTATCTTCTTTATTATTGCTATGCGCAATTTTAAGGGCTTAGTTTTTATGTATGTATTTGAGGGTATTTTTCATGTTTGAATATTTTACGGCAACATTGCGTATAACTACTTGGCTGACAGACATCAAGTCTTTGTATACGCCATAGTTGCGTTTGAGAGCTTATTTATGTAACATTGTATGTGCAATAATCTATTTAAGGGTTATGTGTCAATTTTATTCAGGGTTCAATGTGTGTTCCACTTAAATTGATGCTTTTTGCACTTGATCACGCAGTCACGGTAATGTTTGACTTTACCGCAATCATGCAGGTTACAAGCCTGTAACCACTGCAATCGTAAAGAGAATAATTTTCTCAGCAAGAATAATATTTTGTCTGACTTTAATTTACAGTTTCCAAGCATAAATATTGCAATTTCACCTGCACCACATGGTCCGCTACGAACTTCATCCACCGGCATCTGCACCATCTAAGCTTGTTTTCACACATGTGTGTGTTTATTGTGAATATTTATCTCGTATGTATCTTCTGAGGGTTTATGTAATTTTGTAATAAGTGTACTGTGCAATTATTCCTGTCTTAGTCAGCTCTGTGTATAGGCCGTCACCACACTACCCACATGCTGGAGGGCGAGCCCCGATGAGTTTTTCATCAGTGATGCCGAGTAATCACATGTGTTAATATGTATCAAGGGTTTCATTTGTAATTCACCGTGTCCTGTCTTCAGGGAAAAACCGTCAGTCCACTCTAGCGGCTGTTGGCCCTCTTCCCTCGTGAAGGCTGTGCTTTCAGGCACCTCGGTGAGATTATCTATCTAGGTGTGCACTAGAGTAACTGCAGGCTGGGGAGCACCAAAGTGGATTTGGCTAGTCATGACCGAGATTATCAATATTTCATTAGCACGTTGATGTGTATGCATAATAACAATAAAAACAAGTCTACAGTCTTTTATTCTGTAGTAACAGTGTCCTAGCCACATATATTTTATTAAGTGTTTATTTTCAGTGATGTTTAGTAAAAAGTTTAGTATTTCCTACGTGCTTGTAAGTATGCACTGGTGAGATGGGCATAAAGAACCCACAGCATCCCTGAGAACCCTGAGTCTCAATAGAGAGGTAATTGGGAAGCATCGCTGGCACCCAAATTTTAAGTATTTGTGTCATCGTTCGTCTCGTGTCTCACCCGAAGATGTCAATATAAAAGATTTACTCGGCATACATAGCACTTCCACTTATGTGAACCCTGTAGGCAGTCATGGTAGGTCCGTGCAATGCTATTCTCGGTGCAGTCGTAGTAGGTCTGGTGAGGTAAAACGCCGTCACATATGTACTTCAAACTTTTTGCACTGATGTAGATTACTATAGCTCATTCTTAGTATACCGGTTAACCTTTGCTTGTGTACGTTTTTGCCAGATAATTTCCCCAACATTATGCTTCTGCTTAACTAATGATGTCGGAGAGGACATGCGGCCGGCGGCATCTGACCATGTTAGAGGCGTTTCATTGTAATTTCTGTATTATTGCTGCTTGCAATTTTAAGGACTTTATGTTCATGTATGTATTCAAGGGTATTTTTCATGTTTAAGTATTTTATGACCACATCTTTTGCGACCACGTGGTTCACAACCACCAAGTCGATATCTGCTCCATCCATGCAGTTTGATGGTTTATTTGTGTAATACCATGTGCGCCATAATTTATTTCAGGGTTGTATGTCAATTTTATTCAGGGTTCGATGAATTTTTTGTGTAATTGATGATTTGTATTTCTTATCACGCTGTAATTTCCATGTCTGATTTTCGTGCCATCCAGCATGCTAGAAGCTCAAAACTAATTCAACATGCAGCAGAATAATTTTCTCAACCAGAATAATATTTTGTTTGACAAGAATTTGCCGTCTTTGCGGAGAAATACAACTTTTTCACCTGCATCACGTGCTTTGCTGCAACACTTATCCAGCAGCATCCACGCCATCTAATATTGCTTTCACTCACTTGCATGCTCAAATAGTGCAAGTGCTCTTCCCAGCTGTTAGACCAAACAAGTACATCATCCAAATATGCCATCGCAAAGTCGCCAATAAATCCGTACAATACATTAACCATTAAGTTCTGAAACGTTACAGGGGCACACTTTAAACCAAATGGCATGGTTACAAACTGAAATCTACGTCTATCTGAGGTAGTAAAAGCTGTTTTCTTTCTGTCCTGTGGGTGGATAGGCACTTGCTAATATCCAGACTTTAAATCAAGTGATGTGAATACTGAAGCTGGTCCTAATGTTGACAAAGTGTCTTTCATGTTTATGACTGGTGGTGGCATGTTTACGGTTATTTTGTTAAGGGTGCGGTCCATCAACCACGTGTGCCCACTTGCAGACGATTCAGGTGTGGTTCTATCACGGCTTGGTTGTTAATAAGCTATGGCAGTCCAAGAATCACTTCCTCGCACATGTCCGGCACAATGTAGACATCGCACTTAGTACGCAGCTCTCTGAGTCCTACCATTACGTGCATAACACTTTTCACTTCTCCCTGTTGATGTGTGGTCGCCAATTGCAAGCGTCTTGGTGCCACGCTAGTTGTGATCGCTTGTATCAACCCTCACGCACAAAGTTGTGACTAGCGGCAGTATCAATAACAGCTGTGAAATTTTTCCCTTCAAGTTCAACACAGATCCTTAAAGCTTTCATGGTATTGTCAGTCACTTGAAACACTTTTGCACCTTCAATAGACGGATTGTTACGACCTGGCAGTGAGATTGCTGCAGGTGCTGTCTTGTCAACCTCCCTACTTAGTTTCCCTACCTGTTGCCCTGGTAGTAGTTTCCGTGGTGACCGTTGTGAAAATTTGTTCCATGTCCACGGTTCTGCCTCGAGGGTGCAAACATTGGTGGCGGTCCCGTAACATTTGGCAGCACTGTAGGTGTTGACGTGCGGTGGTTTCGCAGCTGTGACCGATACTCTTGGTTTGCGCGAACGTCCCTCTCATACAAACTCGCTTCTCTGGTGAACTCTTTTACACTGGCACGTGTCGCCCTCCATATATGGCCTAATGTCAGGTATTGATAATGCCACAATTATCTCTAATACCCTGCGGGTTGCCTGTCCCGGGTTTAAACGCTTATACAAGCGTAATTTGCATTGTATAAACTCTTCAATTCCCTCGCACTCGCTCTGTTGTTCGTGATACTGACACACTTGTGCCTGTATAGCGTCTCCGTCAGTGTCGAACTGACCTAGCAACCTCTCACAAAACTCTTCCCACATGACTCAATAGTCCCTGAGCAAGTTCCACCACGTGGCAGTGGTTTCCCTTAACCTGTTGGCATTTACCTCGGTCCGATCATCTCTATGCACGTGATGCTTTTCCACCCTGTCACATCCGGTGCGGGTGCACAGGCATTGGTCTGATGGTGATAGCTTGTCATCGGGTGTGCATTGGCATACAGTTTGCTCCCACAGGTTGTCATCTAGCAAGTTCAAGTGGCTTTGTCAGCCGCAATGCACACATACATTGTTCGATGTGTACGTCTCAACTAGTCGCATTCGCGGGTGTCGTGGATACCAATGCAGATGGCTTCACATCTTCTTGCGGTTGCTCTGGCGGGGTGTCCGCCATTTTGTCGTGGATGACGTGGTTGTCCGTATGCAGATTGAGCCGTCTCCCTTCTCTAACTCCTACTCTGACCACTTGACCACTCTCACTCTCTCTTAATGTCAAGACTGGTGAAGGGGGAGATGTACTTAATTGGGTGCTGTAGCTCTATCAATTCAGCAACAACTCCAGGTACGTCATAAACACAATAACATTTATTGAGCATGAAACATATAAGGGTTTGAATAAAACATAATACAAACAAATTTACATTTATTGATTACTCGTAGATGGTACAATTCCGACAAGATATATTACGCTTGATTCGCCTAACCTTGCCAGTAAATATCAATTAATGCTTAAGGTGGCAGCGGGGTCTCAAAGCAGAGTGTTACACCTAACTGCCAGCTCGATAGTTATGCTCACCATAAAACTCTGTAGATCGACCCAGAACTCCTCCAGGCCTCGATGTCATGAAGTCCTCCTTCTCTTTACCAGCTCTGGTAACTAATGTGGCGGTTTGTGGAAACTGGTTTCGCTGGTGGCGCAAAATCAATTTGTGAAATAGCATTTTGGACTTTATTTTCTGTACACGCACACACACAACTTTGAACTGGGTGATGTTTCTGTGTCGCAAGCAGGTTACTATGTGAATTAAATCGAGCGATATCTGCATATGTACACTTTGGCACAACTTTCTTGAACATGGCCCTACATGTGTCATGGGCTCGGACTTGCTGTTCCTGTACAGGGGAAACATGTTTGCCTCTGTGGTTGTTCCCATAAACGTACCCATGTACATGCCTGTCATGTTTCGGTTGCACCCTAAAGGGGCCTGTCTGGTAATGTGCGTCGTATTTATAGGGTCCCGGGTGTGGCTGATGACTGTATTGTGCCCTATTCTGTGGCCACTCAATTACAATGGGACGGTGGTAACTCGGCTGATTTTGCGTGTCTGTGTGGGTGGTGGGTGGGGGTCGAAATGTGAGTATTTGAACGTGTTTCATTGGGTGTTTGGAAGTTTTCGTGAGCATGTCCAACTGGATTTTTAAAATAGCAATTTCCTCTAGTAGTTTAGCGTGTTGTGGGTTGGGTGAGTTATGTTCAATGTTTTGAGTGTATTTGTAAAATCCAAGCTCAATGTTTTTAATGTTGTGAAGCAGCTGATTTAGTGTTGTGTTTTCCAATGGCACTAGTTTGTCGGAAAAGATGGTAGGAGATAATACCAAATTATATTAACAAATTCTGGCTCATGCAATTGTGGTACACACTTGTTTTTTGTAAAATGTTAGATTTTCAATGTGAACCTGAGCACTTTTGCTGTGTTGTTGTCCAGTAGATTGTAAAAGCTGTTTGTATTTGTCTTCTGTGTCGAGTTTTGCAAATGTCTGTACGAGTTTGTCCTCAACTTGATTCCAAGTGAGTTCAGCCGCACTGGCGTAATATAGGTTCTCATAGGTTCTCTTTGCAGCTCCTACCAGATAAAACAATTGCCGTCGTTTTTCAAGGTCAGTGTAGTTATTTAACTCACTGACTGCGTTAAAGGTCTCTAAAAATTCTTCTACCTGTTTGTGTTTCTCTCCCTGCAAAAGTGGGCATGTGGTGGGTTTCAGGTATCACAATATTTACTGGGAATGGTGTTGTTTGTAGGTGGGTAGATGAATTTATGGTGTTGTCAGTGTTTGTGGCAGGAATGGAAATTAGGTGTGTATTTGATGTTTGAAGTGACTGGCGAGGGTGCGGTGGAATATAAACACTTGTACCTGGCTGGTCAAATGTTCAGAGGTGTTGAGAAGTGCTTTCAAGTGGTGTAATGTGTTCGGTATTAGCATTGGTAAACTTGTTAAGCAACTGCTCATGTATGTCTAGTGTTTGTGTCGGCGCCTGATGTACATGTGAGTGTGTAAACTAATTCTCTGATTGTATGTGTGGTAGAATTGTGTGATATAGTCATGTCGTCATGTTAAGAGAAACTGTATATTTTAGTGTAATTGGTGCCGCAATTAAGGCAAACTACGAGGAAAACAAAAGTTTAGAAAGCACTCCTAAACACACAAGAACAAGTGAAGTGTTTCACACAATGAAAGGAACAGGGTGTCCCACATGCATTACAAGCAATTCACATTCATTTAACTATTCTTCATAACATACAAGCAGCTCTAATGGGTGGAGGCGGGGAGCGCAATGTGACATAGTTGCTAGCCTGGCAGGGCTGCCTACGCACTGACGTGTGAGTGGCAAACTGACCTACCACACATTGCCGCTTACAGCGCGTGCCTTGCGCTCGTGGTGATGAATAGCTGCTAAGCTTAGTGGCATGAATAGAAATTCCCAAATAATCTTTAAATCAAAACAATCAAGATAGCCTATCGTGAATAGAAGTCTAGTTTGACATGAATACTATAGTAATAAAAATACACAGTAAAGAACAGCAAGTACTGACGCTTCTGCGTGGTGTTGATAGTGTGAGGCCCAGCCATATCTCTTTCTCGTTGCGTGCAATTACTTCGCAGAGCGCAAGTGAAAATCGTAATTTAAGTGAGCTAACTCGCCTAAATGCAAGGTGGCTCATGAGGTGCTCCACCAGTGTACCGTCTCCCCTTCTCTACCTCATATTCTGACCACTTGACCACTCTCACTCTCTCTCTTACTACTGTCAAGACCGATGAAGGGAGAGACGTACTTAATTGGGTGACGTAACTCTATCAGTTCATTAACAACTCCAGGTAATTCATAAACACAAAAAAATATATTAAGCAAGAAACATATAAGGGTTTGAATATAATATGATACAAACAAGTTAACATTTATTGATTACTCGTAGATGGCACAATGCAGATAAGATATATTATGCTTAATTCATCTAACCTTGCCAGTAAATCTCTATTAATGCTTAAGGGGGCAACAGGGTCTCAAAGCAGTGTGTTACAACTAACTGCCAGCTTGATAATTATTCTCACCATAAAACTCTGTATATCGACAAAGAACTTCTCCAGGCCTTAATGTCGTGATGTTCTCCTTCTCGTTACCAGCTCCGGTAACTAACATGGCGGTACCTCGATCGCCGGCGTGACACTGGGGGTGGGGGGCAGTCTCCATGGCAGTTTTATACGCATCACCCAGTAGGTCAGTGGCAGTTTTATGCGCATCACCCAGTAGGTCAGTGGCATTTGTTTACAAGGCAGTCTCGATCCATAGTACATTGTACTTTAAGTGGTATATCCTTGTGTGGCCGTCATAGCTTAAGTGGTAATGCGTCAGTGGCCCTTCCTGGCCGCTACAGGATGAACACACTGGCCCCACTTGGGAACGCCAATTGACGCCATCGGGTGAGACATGAGACAGTTACGATACACAATTTACCTGGTAGGTGGGCGCCAGCCGTGGTTCCCACACACTGCACTTTGAGACTCGGGGATCTCAGGGATTCTGTAGGTTCTGTGTGTTTGTCTCACCCGTGCGTACTTAGCAAACACTTTCAATACTAAACATTGCACTGTAAAACACTTGGAGAAAGCTGGATTTCAATGCTACAAGAATTCATAATTTTACACTGTGCCAAGAATAAATCTTATGATTAACAACTCGGACATGACTAGCCAGTTCCAGTGGGTGATTCCCCCAGCATGTTACTTAACATGCACACTCCTAGATGGGTGATCCTCCACGGTGCATGATAACACATTCTCCACAAGGCAGGGGGTGTACAGCCACTGTGATAGACTATAGATTTTACCCAGAGATGGGACACGGAGTATGAACATAAACACTACCACGTGCGCTTATCTTTGCCTCTAATGCCTACTCGTTGGGACTTGTCCCCAAACCACGTATTATGTGGCGACAGTTAATACACATAGCGGGTTACGACATAAAATAATAACTCAGTACAAAAATACATAAATATCACTGGATGAACATGGGGCACGAGATGAACAGGCAAAATAAACACACAGATGTGTGAAAACAGTATTAGATAGCGCAGATGCTGCTGGATGAAGTTCTTAGCGGACGTGTTGCAGATGGAAAATGCATTATTTTACATTAAATTTGGCGAGAATGGTCGGGCAAAATGATTACTGTATTCAGAAAAATGTTCCTGTTAATACACAAGCATACAAAAGCTCGTAGCATGCCGGTTGGGGGAAAAATACAAACATAGGAAATGACCGTGTGGTCATACACAAAAGCATCAGTCATCAAAAATACATGAACCCTGAATGAAAATAACACATATTACCCAGAGATCAATTAAGGCGCACCAGATAGAACATGAATTAGCCCTCTAAATGTGTCGATGGCGTGAATACGAACTTGGTGGTAGCTAGCCATGTGGACGTGGCCGTAAAACAATCAAACATGACAAAACCTAGAAAATAATTACACAATAATATTACCCTTAAGTTTGCTTGCTGCAATTATGCAGAAATTACAATGAAAAGCCCTAGACATGGGCGGATGGCATCTGATACACAAGTAGCGTGGGGTTGGTGGCCTCTCCGGTACAACACTCTCTAATCTTGTTTATATCTCAAAAAGCCTAAAAGGCCGTAATTTATTAGGCATGAACCCGTTACGCCTGTCTATCCTGCATAGGATAGGGTGATACTATCCTCGGTCAGACAGCAGGGTGAGCCAGGTGTTGCTCTCTACATCTCCTACCACTCCTTCTCTCATGAGGCACAGGGTAACAATTCTATAAATCACGTAGTGCACTGAAACGGAAATACTAACAGTGTATCCCAATAGTGACTTGGCCGGCTCGATAAGAGTCGCCACTGATCCCCCACTGTAGGCGGACTGATCAGGGACGTTGAGCCGGAGTCACACCAAACCTCTACTGGTTGTGTATTCACCCAGAATACCCAGCAGCACTGCAGGTCACAGTCACCGCGCACTAATAGTGCGAGTGGTGCGAAGCAACCCGAGTGTGTCGTGTCTCCTAGTGTGAAGGTGTTACTAGTGGTTGGGGCATTACTGTTTCTTAACCATGAGCACTAATAGTGCTGTGTGTTTGATGGGAAGAAACAGGTAGCCGTCTAATGGGTATGTCTCAGTTCGGTTTAATAACTTCTCCGGATTCCGTTGGCAATGCACAGCATAATCTACCTCCAACTGTGAATACAGATATATACCCTGGAAATAAAAGTAGCAAAGTAGAAAGCATCGTGTTTTTATTGAAAGTTCAATAGACACATGACCTGTGCTACCTCCTACCAAGTCGAGGATAGCTGAAAGTAACTGCATCGTTACAAGTGTAAGTGACCGGGTTATAAATAAACGGGAAAAGCTGATTCTAGACTAAAAATAATAGTTACAGTTAAACTACCAATTAAAGGTGTCTAGAGGAGACAAAAGAAGTTAAAAGAAGAAGATTTGTGTTGGCATGTCGCCGGGTTGACTGGTCGTTGGCGTACGTGGTTGGTTGCAGCGAAGGCGTACTTTTAGACTACGAACTTCTCTAGAGTTCCTGAGCACTAAAAGTGCTCTGGACGGTGCAAGAGATGCAAAAGAATGACTCCAGAGCTCGACTGTGGCCGGACTTATATAGTGGTAGCTTGTAGGGTGCCAGCATGGGGAGCGGGGAAAGGCATGACATCCTCCGACCCTGGGTGGCGTGAGAATTATCTCGTCAGCTGTTTTGGCTTCGTGCCTCGTCGGGTCTGCTCAGCCATGCCCGAGATCTAAGTAGCTTGCTGGCGTCGAGCGAGGGGAGGATGGGGCGTGTCTGCCAGGATGCGTGCCTTTCAGGTGAGAAGGAAAAACACAGAAGTTCCCGTTGCCTGTAGGGGTAGGCAACGTGTTGCTCACGTCTGTAGAGATGGGAGCAGTACTCCTAGGCTATGAGTCGGAGTCATATTATAATAGGTGTAGAAGCGGCACATGTCAGTTATTTTATTTGAACCTCAGACAAATGCTTGGTAAACATGGTAAGGAGGTTATGAGCATGTCTTTTGAGATGTGCTAAGTTTTATTTTATCCTGGAGTAAGAACCAGAATCTTTATCACTGAGGTTATCATACATTTTCTGCAAGGGAATCAGTTTTGTATTGCAGGTACAATACTCAGCCTCTACATCTATGTCAGCTAACAAGTCTAATGAAATGAGGGTAATTGCATTGACCACAGCTCAGAGAGCACATCTAAGGGCAACTGCGGTTTAGTCAGGGACTTGTACACCTCTGATGGTGCATACATACTTTGATTCATCTTTAAGCAGTAACTCAGGGACAATGCAAAATGCCATAATAACAAAATGTACAAATTGAACAAAAAAAATATTAGACACACAAAAAATATAATGACACTCTTAACCTAACTGAATTGTAAAAGCACAGAGCTCTTACCATCACTGTGCATTCCCAAGTCCCAAGGGGACACATGCAAAAAGCATGCACAAAAAAACTCGTATAGAGTAGTGTTTTGTTTATAGAAAGACTATGTTATTGGAGTGCTCCTGTCATGCTTTTAACATGATGAACAGTTTTATATATATTACACTAAAGGTGTACAAAAAATTAGGTTCATAACCATATTTTCATATCAATATAATAATAGACCAAAAAAAAAAAGGACACTGGTAGTGTATAAAAAAATATGAGTTATTACTATTTGTTCATAGCAAGTTATAAGTAGACATCACTTATGGGCACAAATAAATAAAATAAATAAATAAATAAATAATAAAAACTCTATGGATATTCTCTTTTTTTTATCAAAATTTATATTACAAAAAAAATGTAGATCCCAAACATGTAAATATCTGTGCACACACATCAACATAAATAAATAACCATCACATATCATGGCTCAAACAATATAAGTTATAAAGTTCTGCACAATAATCAACACAAGTAAATAATTACCTTTATGTAATGTCATAACTCAAACAATATTTAAGAATTTTGCACAAGACTCAACTTACTGAAATGATTGCCATTATGTAATATCATGATTCAAACAACATATAACTGTAGGCATGTCTATATGAGTATTGATGCCGTTGAGTGAGATGCAAAGACAATTACAATACTCTTTACATGTGGTTGATGGGCACCAGAGGTGGTTCCAATACACTGCACTTTGAGACTCTGGGATCTCAGGGATGCTGTGGGTTCTCTGTGTTCGTCTCACCCGTGCGTACTTACAAAACAACTTTTACACTTAACACTGCAATGCAAAAACACTTTGGCTGGGTTGGGTAACTGACACTACAAAGATACGTTCACATTTTACACTGAGAAGGTATGTTTATTTACCAAATTATACCTTGTGCTAGAATATGATTTATGTTCCAGTGGGTGATTCCCCCAAGCACGTTACTAAGCTTGTGCACTCCAACTGGATGATGCTCCACGGTGTCTGAAAACACAGCCTCTACAAAGCAAAGACCATTAGGATGGACTGCAGATTTGCCCAGAGACAGGACACGGAGTATGAAATTAACACGTGCAACTACCTCCGCAGCTAGCGCCTACTCGTCGGGACTAGTCCCCGAACCACGTGGTGTGTGGCGACGGTCATACACATAGCAGGTTAGTGCAAAATAATAGTGTCATACAAAATACACAAATAACACTTGATGAAGGTGGGGTACTACATGAGCAAGGGAAATAAACACACAAATGTGTGAACTTAGCTTTAGATGGCGCAGATGCTGCTGGATAGGGCTCGTAGCGGACCACATGTGCGGGTGTAAAAACACATAATTTCTCTGAAAATTCAGGCAGGAATTATCTGTGATAGTTGGATCAGTAGTGCAAATTTATCTCTGTTAGAAGCGAGCATACAAAAGCCCTTAGGACGCCGGATGGCGGGAAATACAAGTACATGTGGAGACCGCGTGATCAGGAACAAAATGCATCAAACACGTCACATACAAGAACCTTTATTGAAAATATTATATAAAACCCTGAAATAAATTGTGGTACACAAGATGGAACAACAATTAGCTCTTATAGCGCGGTGATCGCGTGAATACGGACTTGGTGGTAAATGACCATGTGGTCGTGGGCACTGTGGCCATGAAACATGTTAAAATTACAACTACCCTCAAAGAATGATACAAACATATTTCCCTTTATATTGCATGTCACAATTAAGCAGAAATTACATAGAAAAGCTCTAAACATGGGCAGATGACTTCTGATATACAAGTAGCCAGGTGTTATGATGTGTTGTACAAAGACACCTAGCATCTAAATGGCGCATCTCTGGACATCCATTCTCTGACAAAGTTGTTCCTCATTACATTACCCATCACCCAAGAAGTTTGTTGCAATGAGCATGTGACATCTTGTATATCTGAATACTGGTAACAATTAGGTATATGAAATTCAGTGTCACCAATTTCCCAGGATGCATCTTTCAAACTATGTTCTCTAGTTCAACAGTGTTCTGAAAGCTTGAGAGAATGCAAGATTTATTTAACTAATCCTATAAACCTAAATAAATTATATAGATATCATTTAGGTACACTATCTATCAAAAATTATTAGGCACCTGTCCACAATGTTTGCTTGGTGGTTGTCACCCTGTTAGAATATCGTAGGGCCACCTCGTGTGGCTCTAACAGTAACCATCCTGTCTGGCATGCTCTCTACGCATGTTTGCAGGACATCCACGGGGATTCGTCACCATTCCTCTTGCAACCATCCCATGAGTTAAGCAATGGATTTTGGCCGCGTCTGACGAGCCCTCACCCGGCAATCCAATTCATCCCAAAGATATTCTATAAAGTTGAGGCCAGGGCTCTTGGCGGGCTAGTCCAATCGGCGACGATTATTGTTGGCATACAACTGCATAGTAGCCCTTGAAACATGGTACCTGGTATTGTCATCCTGGAAGTAACACTGGTCCATTCTGTAAAAATGCCACAATGTTGGGAGCATTTCATTATCCAGAATGTTACAATAGGCCTCTGTGTTCATGCTACCATGGACAAACCCCAGCAGTCGCTGGGGTTTGTCCTTGTAGCATGTAGCAACCATGTAGCAAACGCCAAAGGCCGTGAAACACAAGTCAACTGACGTACTGAATTACCTATCTTCACAGGTGCCCAATTACTTGTTTCATAGATAGTGTAAATTCTTCATCTTTTATCAGAAATTGCATTGTAAAAAACTGAACCCATGCAGCCTTGTTAGCATGAGGATGCCACAGTTCAATCAGGCTCCTCAAATAAACATAGCAGCCCCAACCAGTAAGTGTACCAGCTGTCAGAGCAGTTAGGACATTCTGCAAGCCTGCCACATGGTTTGGGAAGGTGATTAGTTTGAACTTATATAGACTTTACAACTATAACACTCACCATAACATATCCTTGAAGTGGTTCGCGATCAGCAGCAATTACCTCTTGAAGTTCAATGTTTATGGTTCTGCTTGGAGGGTAGTCTGTCAGCATTGTGAATATAAAAGGAAACACCAATGGAAACAGCATTGCCAGTGGTAGGGTGTATGTGGTTAACATTCCTGTGTGAAATATCATTATTCTTGAATTAAAATGTTGCCCATGCATCTCTGTGAATAATAGCCATTACTATACAAACTGTAATCTTACCGAGTGAAGCAAAGAGAGGTATTAGAGAAAATATCTGGCGGCGTATCTGTGGGTGGGCATTTTCTCTAATCCAGACAATGGATGTTGCAATTCCATATCCTGAAAAGTAATATGTGAAGTACATCAAAACCAATATTTAAAAAAAATAAACTTTTTTTTTCCCCCTTAAAATGGCTATAAATTATAAACTACAATTTTCCTCACAAAAGTAAATTCAGGACGGAGGTATAGACAGCTTTAGGGCAGTGGCGGACGGTGTTATTCCATATGACAACAATAATAAAAACATTCACTGGATTTCTGGTGTACAATTTAATTTGTTTTATTTGTTAATTATTTAAAAAAAACAGTTGTTGAATCTTTATTGCAGTTAGACTTAAGTTTGTTCAATTAATGAAACAATGTTTGAATGAATCACAGTAGCCAGACTTGTATTATGTGCTATAATTAACAGTTGTTTTGTTATTAATTTAAGTCAACTCTAATTCAGGACATTAAATTTTTTTATAACTTTCTTAAATATTCTTTATAAACAAGAGCACCAAGCTTACATGATATAAGTTTTTTGTTTGCGGGGTTGTTGGACAAAGACAGGCCAAGAGGAATCTTCCTCTTCTTAAATATGACTATGGAGCACCACAAACTCCATGAGGGGATGCTAACAGCAAATTCTGCCAGAATTTTGTGTACTGATTTTATTGATTAAATTAAGAATGTTAGGATAATTATTTTCAGTTCTAATTTTGGTGTTTATTTGTTTGCAGAATATGTGGCTCTGGAAAATATAATCTTGATGTGAATATTATTATGCCTTCTTGACATCCACATCATGAAAATACATTCATTGCTAAAATATCTGTACATCCTGTAAAAATCATTTTATATTTATGAAATTTGGTAAACAGACATATCAATGGATTTTATATGAAAAATATTAATGTGACGTCTGCACATTCGTCTTACGAGGGTCCTGCTGTCACATTTCCTGTGTCATATATATATGCACTATACTTCTGAGGCATCATAATTGAGTGAAATGTATATACATAAGAAGCACAAACAACTGATGGAGATTGAGAATATCAAGAAAACATGGCTGCAAGAAACAGCATGGATGGTGGACCGAATTGCTTGTCATTTGTGCCATTTGCACTTAACAGATGTGTTAGAAGCAGTGGACATGTGAAGATACCCATATATGGTAAACTGGTTCTAATAAAAAAAGGTTATAAGCTTCAAGGTGCTCATGTATTTCAGAAATGCATTACTCTGGGCACTTGTAAAATAAAAGTATTTTTAAAGGTGATATTTATATTTTAGTAATGGTTATAATTACAGTGAACTCCCGATTTACCGGTTTGTGGCTCAATTGGGCTGTGGTTCCTTTTTTTTTTTAACAATTTATATTTTGCAAGCCAAAACACAACAAACTTGGTCACACTTGTTTCCACGTGTCACCGACTTAACACGCCCTTGTGAAGCGCGTTTGCAGTCCCTTGATCTACACTGCTGCAAATGTGGTTAGGGTAGTGGGCGAAGGGAGACGGTTGTTTGTGAGACAAAAAAAATGGTCGATGGCACAGTCACTATTCGTGACTGACACGTCCGGTGCTGTCTATTTCGAAGTTAGGAAATGCAGTGTAGTTTTCCTTGCGATTTGTTAACATGTTGGGTTGCAAAAGAAAACGTGTCGTGTTGAGTATTCAACAGAAACTTGAGATTATTGACAAATTACAGGAGGGTGCTGAAGTAAGTCAATTGGTGATGCAGTACGGCATTGGCGAACAAACAGTTCGCGATTTGAAAAAAACTGAAAGATAAGTTAATCACATTTGCTTTATCTTTGGATTCAAGTGGAATGCAGGAAAGGAAAACAATGAAGAAATCGACATATGATGATCTCGGCCAGGCGATGTCAACATGGTTTAACCAGCTGAGGGCTCAAGGTACACCAGTGACAGGAGCAATTTGTCCTACCCAAGCAAAATATTTTTTCATATGCTAGGTTTCGAAGGCACTTTTGATGCTTCTTCCAGGTGGCTGATTCGTTTCAAACAGTGACACGGAATTAGAGAAATTAGTGTTCAAGGGGAAAAGCTGTCAGCAGATGTGTCTGCATCAGACAAGTTTTGTAAAAGCTTTTAACAATTTGTTAAAAGTGAAGATTTGTCTTTGGAACAAATATACAATGCCGACGAGTCTGGCCTATTTTGGAAATGTTTGCCAACCAGAACACTAGCATTTCAAAGTGAAAAACAAGCTCCGGGACATAAATCCAGCAGAGAGAGGTTAACAATGTTATGTTGTGCTAATGCTTCAGTTACACACAAAATGAAATTGGCAGTAATTGGAGAAGTTAAAAAACTGTGGTCTTTCAAAGTAACTGAGGCATCTAGCCTACGTGTTTATTAGTTGAATCAGAAAGGAGCATGAATGGACAGAGCGATATTTAAAGAATGGTTCAACAAGGTGTTTGTGCCTCAGGTTCGAAAGTATCTGGAAACCAAAGGTTTGCCGATGAAAGCTGCTCTACTCTTTGATAATGCACCCTCTCATCCTAATGAGAGAGTCCTTAAGTCGGGCGATGGCACTATTTTCAGCAAATATTTGCCCCCAAATTTACCTTACTGATCCAACCAATGAACCAGAGGGTAATTTCAAATGTGAAGCGGATTTATATGTTGAATTTACTTCAGAAGTGTGTCGGCGAGGGCAACGACTTGAAATGCTTCCGAAAGGCATTTACTGTGTTAGATGCAATTTACGAAGTATCAACTGCTTGGGATGCTGTTAAACCAAGTATCCTGTGCAATGCATGGAAACAAATTATGCCCTTCGTCAGTGATGAGGATGAGGAAGTACATAGGTTTGCAGGATTTGAAGAAAATGAACAGGGATTAGCAGCAAACATAGCAAAACTCGCCAATGAAATGAATGATGGTGAACAAGTTGACGAAGAAAACATACAAGAGTGGCTGAATTATGACACCTGTGAACCAGGCTTCGAAATGTTGAGCTGTGATGACATCATCAGTTCGCTGAATGAGGAGAAGAGAAATGACAGCGATAGTGAAGGAGAAGCAGATAAGGTTGTAAACAACAAAATGTCACATGGCGAGGCTCTCAAACATTTGGAATCTTCGTTAGATTATGTAGAAAGTGAGGATGATAGTTTATTAACAGACAAACTGGTGCTACACCGTCTTCGTACAGATATCCGTAAAAAAAAGACAATGCTGCCAAGAAGCAAAAGACAATAAAAAACTACTTTCAGTGCACATGAATTCTTGTAGTGTTAAATGATGTTAAATTTAGTGCCATTTACGTACCACTATACATTTTCTGCAGTAGAATACAATATACAAATGACCTATAAATAAACTGGATAGGTTTATTTTAAACTCTAAATATGCTACCATATTGAACACTTTTATAATGGTTTCACCAAGTTCATACAGTCATCTTGTTTGTGTGCTGTAATTTAGGTTTATTGTATATTGTTGAGTGCTATCATTAAATCTTGTTTTTTTTTTTTTTTTTGTATGTGATGTATACAACTTACATATGTGCATTTGATATAGAAACAACATTCACTTTCAGCAATTCATTTGCAGTGACAGAACCCACTGGTTTTTGTAATGTTTACTAGTCACCTGGGAATATATTTACACTTATGAAGTATCATTTTAAAGTGAAGATGTCTAATTCTAAAAATAAAAGCATTTTATTATTCGGAAAATCTTCATTTTCCCACAGGAGAGATAAACACACAACTTATACAGCACTATTTGCACCAGTGTATGCGCAGCAGCGCAGCCCATTTTTTGTTAATTTTGGCTCACTTGCTGGTCGTTCATATAAGACTGGGGAATTATTTTGGTCATAAAACTTTCCTTTCAAATAAAAATAAGTTTACCGTATTTACCGCATTGCAAACTGGCACCGAATGCAAGCCAACCACTAACTTTTAAAACCTCAGAAAAAAAACTTGATACGCAATGCAAGCAGCTTCTGAATGTCTCCCGCACACTGTATCAGCTGGGAGTGCCTGATGAGGTCATTGTGTCAAAGTCGGGAGAATGAAACGGGTTAGGTGGGAGACAAAATCCAGAGGGGAAGAGGAGGGGGTGGAGAACAAAGAAAATTCCTGTGTGTTGGATCGATACGCTTGAAGGGGTGGGGGTGTTACGAGCAAGAGGATGAGAATGCTTTGTATGAATGGTGCAGCGGGGTAAGAAAGAGACAAAGAAAGAGTGAGGTAGTGAAAAGAAAAACAGGGGAGGGAGCTTGGTGAGTGGTGTGAGTGGCTGGCGGTGTTGGCGGTTGGCGCGGCCAGGGGGAGGAAGAATGTGCGGACTGGGGGAAGAGAACAAGTAGATAGTAGGAGGGTGGAGCCAGCAGCGGGGAAATAATGATAGTTGGAAGGAGAGCATGTTTGCTCCAAAACTACCGCCATGACCTGTAACAAGGTTACTGTGATTTTCATATTTTGTATGACACCTACAAGGCCTATAGAGGCTTTTAGGAAAATTTTTGGGTTAACTGTGGTTTCGATTAACCAGGCCTCTCCTCCCCACCATTACCCCAGTAAATCGGGAGTAGACTGTATATGTAAGCTCTTTAAGATGTTAATCTGACTTTGAAATATACTCCCGGAGCACTTGCAGCATCAAAGTTTTTATACAAGTGTTTATATTTTTAACCTAGTGGCTTTAAAGTCAGTCATACTGAATGTGCCTTCAAAGTATAGCATGTTCTTGATGATCTAAGAGGTGAGTATTTTCATGAAACAGCAATTCATATCTCAAGAATTTGAAGAGACAATAATAATGAAACTTCAGCCATTCACGCTGTATTTTCAGTGTATTTCTCATTTACTGAGCTTGGCAGTCAAAGATGAAACAAAAAGTATATGTCTAAAGCCAAATGGGGTACTGCAAGGTAACTTTTTTTGACAAATAGCTGAATATTAGGGAGCAGATATTATCTCAATATCTGTATGTCCAATAAGGTGGACTGTAATACTTAT
This sequence comes from Dryococelus australis, assembly GCA_029891345.1. Lineage (NCBI taxonomy): Eukaryota > Metazoa > Arthropoda > Insecta > Phasmatodea > Phasmatidae > Dryococelus > Dryococelus australis. The sequence continues at coordinate 310,783,615 of CM057009.1, read as the reverse complement.
GACTATTGATAGGATATTGTAAAGCTTCCCATTTGATTTATTATTCCTCAGAGAAGCTAGAAAATCCAAAAGTAAAAATATATTATTTGATATGGGGATTTTATTTTTAAAACTTGTAACGAACCTCCTCTTTTCTGAGGATACAGTTTTTACTCAACCGCTGCAGTACAAATAGATTTTAATCAGTGCACAAGCAATATTAAACACCACAAAACAATTTTACTTGTTCTAAGAGTGCAACATAGGTGATTAGAAAAACATATTTACGAAATATGTCAAAGATAGGAAGAGAAAATCAAGAGTATACATAATTCATCCTGAAATAGAGTTGACTGGAAAGAAAGTTTCAGATTTAAATGGCTTGGTTGGAAGTAGTTTTGCATTCTGCCAGTGACCATGCTTGCATGTATTGATGTTACTGAATTGTACATAGCAAATAAAATTATACACTACCACATGCGCTTATCTTTGTCTCTAACGCCTACTCATCGGGACTTGTCCCCGGACCACGTTTTATATGGCTACGGTTAATACACATAGCAGGTTAGGACAGAAAATAATAACACAGTACAAAAATACATAAATATCACTGGATGAACATGGGGCACAACATGAACAGGCAAAATAAACACGCAGATGCTTAAATGTATGTAAATGAACACAAAAAAAGTCATTCTATAGTGAAATGTTTTAAAGGTTTGACTTTTCTAAAACAAAGGCCATCAAATTGTCCCGAACTGACAATCATTCTGATGTCCCTGTGTGTGTAGTTAAGGTTGCCAGTTCTATATTTTATCAGTTCTCCCTTCTGTCTTTCACTTTTGATAACGTATAATTTATAATTATTTTTTTTACAATATTAAAAAAATTTGTAGTTAATTACCATTTGAGTTATATTATTCATTAATTGACATTTTATTAATAAATTTTCACTATCATTCTAAGCCTCAAGTTCCCAGATCATGACAGGTATTTCTATTTTATTATCTTTGAATTCTACCTATTTTTGTTGGTGTTAAATTTTTATGCTTCTGTGACAAAACTTTAGATTTCAAATAGAGGTGGCTGAATTCAAAAATATTTTTCTGCTGTTCTAGCTTTTCTATTCTTTGTCTATGCTTCACTAGCATGCAGATATTTAGCTCAGTTTAGTATGTGGCTTCTGTAGTATTTACTACAATTATTTGAACTGTGGGTAGGGAAAATGATATTAAACATTCAGAGTTAAAGTTTCGCTATAGGTGCGTGTAAGTTTCCTATTGGGCAAAAAGCTTATTTTTGGGTAGGACCAGAAGAAAATTAATGAGCAAGTTGTACATGTACTTAAGTAATATAAGATTTGTTATAAATTGTTTATTGTGGAATTATATATATCATCCTCATGAAGGTAAAACATTTATAATGCCATGATGGGACAATTTTAGCATTAGTTTTCAAAATCTCTCTCATTTTATTTTTGAAAACTTGGCTAACCTAGATTGTAATTGTAAGGGTGAGGAAGGGCGGGGGTAGAGCAGGCCAAGGGTGTTGATCTTAGAGAACTCTGATAAATATTAAAGTGTTTTAAATTCAAATTTTAATTACTCAACATTTGGGAGTATTAATTTTGTGACAAAGGAAGACCAAATTACCAAATATTTTATAGAAATATATTTGAAACCGACCAAATTACCAAATATTTTATAGAAATATATTTGAAACCTAGTACAAAATACAGAATAAAACTTTTGCTGGTGGTGGGAGTGGGAGCCAAGCCCCTTTAATGAGTACTCATGCTCATAAATACATCAGATTAGATCGGTTTCAGTCTCACATTATTTGCCCCAAAACTGTATACAATGTGTAGGTTATGAACATTCTTGCAAAACATATGGAATATATGTTTATATATATATATATATATATATATATATATATATATATATATATATATATATATATATATATATATATATAATATTTTAAAGAATTGAAGGTTTGATATAACAAGTGCCTGCAGAGTATGGAAGCTTGAGGAACGTGTATATTCTTGACAGCTCAATGTGAAAGGTTTTTATCTAGATGATGACAGTTCACTAACTTTCAAATTCTGAATTTGTTGCATTATTTTGGTATGATTTGAGGAAGATTTGCAAATATATGGAGAAGTTTACATCACAGGAATAAAAACTGATTCTATGTCTAAAATACACACAAAGTTATATTTAACAATATGAACAATATTCTGGGGGGAAGGAGGGGATTTGGTTTAAACTTTGGCCATATCAGAGCTGCTATGTTTTCTGTTAACAGAATGTGAATGAATTTAATTAATTTTACCCAAAATGTATGTAATTATGAAGTTATTGCATGAAATTTTAGGTAATTTTGATGTAACCATTAATATATCAATAGTAGAAAAGTCAAAACATTTGTGACAAGCTAGAGAATAAATATTCTAAAATGTCAACTAGTTAACAGGTTTTTAAGATATAGAGCTATTACAGTTAAGAAATTAAAATAAAAAATGAAACAAGATATTTATTGTGTCCGCCTATATTATGTTTGAACTGTAAATATAAACATAAATTAGTATCATTATTAAGTCTATTAATGTTGTCTCTTTCAAAAAAGCATGTACAGATATTGGGGCAAGAACTAAAAGGACCAGAAATTTTCAATCTGAGGTAATGTAACTTACAGTTTACTGGAATATTACTCTCCTTAAGCCTCCTATCTCAGTAGGCCTATGCCTCTCCTGACATTGCTTAAGACATGGATCAGTTTCTTGAAATCACTCTATTTACTCAGTTGTTCATAAAGGTACTGTAATTCAATTTACATGATGGCCAACTAGAACTTACCTATCACTATGCCACAAGATATTTGAGAGAACGTCTGAAACTGAACATTCTTGGCAATTGTCAGCAATATTCTGCAAATAACCATGGCAATGGAAGCCCATTTCATGGAGCGGAGAAGACCATGCATGCGCATGACCATTGAAGAGAATATTGCCCCAATAGAGGCCCCCAGCAGAAGGTAGATCATCACAAGAGGATCTGTGGAAATAAAATATAATTTGCATTATTAACCTGCAGTGATTGCTTGGTAAACTTTATTAAAGTAACTTATTAATAACAAAACATACCTACTGTTTAAAAAAAAACCTTTTTAAACTACAGAATGTATAATGGTCACGAAAATCACGAAAAGTCACGATTTTGAGGTGGTAGTCATGAATGTCACATAACGTAACTAAAACAAATCAAAGTAGTTTACAAAGACACTAATTTCAGTATCACTGCTTAATAAATGTGCTAGTTTTCATGCAGAATGTAATAATAATTGACGCAGTCAGGTGAGACATGAGACGAACTGTGACACAATAAACTTACGATAGGTTGGGCACCAGCGGTGTTTTCCAGTCACCGTACTGTGAGACTCAGGGTTCTCAGGGATGTTGTGGGTTCTGTGTCTGCCTCACCCGAGCGTACTTACAAAACACTTTGCATTACTAAACATTTTAACACTGAAAAAGGCGAGGGGTTGCTGTCACTATGAGGAAATAATTTATGCACTGTTAGACTTGCTTTTATTTTGCCACTCATTCAAAATCGTCCCAGAAAAAAAACTTCATGGTTGAAAACTCGGACATGTCTAGCTAACTCTTTCGGGTGCTCCCCCAGCCCGTAATTAACCTAGCGCACTCCTAGATGGATGACTTCTCTGTGGTGTTAGAGAACACAGTCTTAACAAGGAAAGGGGTCTACAGTCACTAGGATGGACTGTAGATTTTTCCTGAAGACAGGGCATGGAAAATTACGAAACAAAAAGTGGACACGTGTGATTATTTGGCATCGCTAACGCAGACTCGTCGGGGCGCGTCTCCCAGCACGTGGTGTGTGTGGTGTGTGTGGTGACACATAGCCAGCTAGGACGGAAATAATATCACCATACAAATTACACAAATACATATGTTACGACATGGGACATGAGATGAATAGTCACAATAAAGACGCAGATGCGTGAAAGTAAACTTATATGGCGCGGATGCCGCTGGATAAGATTTGTAGCAGATCACGTGGTGCAGGTGAAATTGCAGTATTTTTCAGTTGAAACGGCCAATTACTGTCAGACATAGTGATGTTGGGGAAAAATATTCTCATGACGATTTAAGCAGATAGGAATTCATAGCATGCCTGATGGCGGGGAAATCAAACAGGAAAAGACCACATGGTCATAAATACAAAGCAACAATCACATGAAAATACACTGAACCCTGAATGAAGTATTACATAGAACCCAGAAATTTACTATGACGCACATGATATTACACAAAGCACATGGATGGCACAAATATTGACTTGGCGGCTGTTAACCACGTGGTCGCAAATGATGTGGGCGTAAAACTATTTAACATGACAAAATCCTTGTATACATACATAGAAATAAAGCCCTTCATATTGCACACAGCAATTAAACAGAATTACACTGAAACGCCTTTAGCACAGGCGGATGGGGCCTGATTCAAAGTTGCACGGGCCGCGTGGCTTCTCCGACAGCTTTCGTCCTTTCTCCTCGTTTAAGTTTAAAAAGCCACAAAGGTGCAAAAGAATCATAATGCTGGGGAAATGTCTGGCAAAATGTACGCAAGGCAAAGGTGAACCTGCATACTAAAAGTGAGCTATTGTAATCTACATTAGTGCAAAAAGTTTGAAGTGCATATGTGACACCGTCTTACCTCGCCAGCTCTCGCCGACGGACTGCCCAGAGGCTGCCTATGGGGTCACACAAGCGGAAGTGCTATGCATACTGAGTGAAACTTTTATCTTTTAAAAGAAATGACACATAAATAATTCAAATAAAGGTTTACATGAAACATTTAAATTGTGAATTTTCTGTATTCATTAAATGTCTTTTATGATGGCGGTCACACAGGAATAATAACGTTCTTATTCTTCGCGCAGCACACATTTTAAATTTATAACCAAACCTTGGGTAACATTTTGAAACATACATTTTGAACACCTAAAACATTTGGGAACCTGAAATAAAACAAGAGACATGGTATACACTTCAAATAAATATCCCGTTACGGGAAAGTTCAGGTTATGGCCACTTTGCACACGTGCATGCCCATGTGTCACGTGAGTGGTCTTAACACGGCTGGCTGTTAGCAGGCATCATAATATATTCAAAATGTACATGTTTTTTAAAATTATATATGTGAAATAATATCTGTGTTAAAAGAGATGTGATTGTGCGCGCAAATGGGTTAAAAAACGTGCGGCACATAGTTACTTACAACATTTGTGCATTTATTACAAAATACAAACTAGAATTGTGAAATTTTAAATATAAAGCAATAGCCATTCAATTGTAAAGAGTGGCATTTATTTTTAAAGGAAAAAATCTTATGAAATTGTAAATTACACATGCAGCAATACTCTTTTGAGTGTAAGGCAGGTAGCACTGCTAAATACATATGAAATAGTTGTGAATTTACCCAGCAGGTGGCACTAGTAAAAAGTCTTTAGAGATATTGATTTGAGCGGTCGATCCAGGATCAAGTTGGAAGTGTTTAAGTTTTGCACGCAGAGTTTATAAAAAGTACTGAACGTTGAAGTAATGCATTATTTTGGCAGTAAGTTTTATACATTATAATATGCTCATGTAAATATTTGTTATGTTACATTTTCTTCAGTTTATGTGGTGTGCAATAAGTCAGATGTTTGCTAGTAAATATGCTGGAGCGTGTCACATACAGTAGCTGCAGATAATATCAGGAAAGTGTAGGTTCCAAGAAAATTGGTATATTTTACCATGTACAGAGCAGTAGAAGTTGTAGTTACACCCCATGAAAGACAAGCATCGTGCCTTTTGCTCGGTGTGTCATACAGAAATTAGTGAGTGAAGTTAGTGAGTAGAGAGATTTTGGGCAGTTATTAACAGTGAGGTCTTGAGAGCTGATGAAGGTGCGTGAGGTGGGTATGAAGTAGTGCCAGAATTAGAGGGCGGGAGAAACAGGAGATCCCTGAGAAACCCCGCCAACTAGATGCATCGTCCGGCACGATTCCCACATGCAAAAATCTGGAAGTGACCCGACTGGGGATTGAACCCGGTTCCTTGGTGGGAGGCGAGCAGGCTAATTGCTCAATCACTGTGGCCCCAACGTAATTTGAATACTGATTATTAGTGTTTTCGAAAGAATCAAAACTGTTTAGTTTTTAATTATTGTGCATTGTGTAATACATAAGCCTGCTCCATAAACTTGTGGAAAAATCAAGATTAACAATGTTTAAAGATAAGCTTATTTAAATTTTATTTGGTACCTAAAAGTATGAATCATGATTTTTCCTCCTTTGTTTTAATGTATTAGTTACAGTTTTGAATTATTTGTATTATGTATAACAAGATTCGATGGACACAGTTTGAACATCATATGCGTACTGAGACTGGTCACAAAAAAGTTCATTAAAAGTTATGGAAAAAAGTCATACTAAAGGTCACTATAAAATAACAAAAACAAATTTTTGGATATCAGTAGATACCCTGAACCAAATCCTCACACACTTACAATTTTGGATTCTCTTTATGTGATAGTGCTCCAGGTGGAATAGCAAAAGAGTTTTGATCTTGTACACAAAAACAAATCATATGATGCTGGCTGACAGCCAGCGCGCTAGAGCCCATGACGGCACACATGTGTCACGTGTACTGCACGTGCGCAAAGAGGCCGACAATTTTGAACATTCCTATAAATGATAATTTCAGGGTAAAGTGTGATATATTGTCTTTACAGTGTTTAATGTATCTTAAAATATTTTAAAGTTCTTGTACTAATTTTAATTGTTTGGTTATGAATATTCAAAGTGCCTGTGGCGCCGAGATTAAGAACACTTAATATTCTGGCATGAATGCCATCACAAAGAGACATTAAAATAATATTGAAATTCGTAACAAAATTATAGAAATGTAAAACAATGTCGAATTTAATTTGTGCCATTTTATTTTCACTTTAAAATATTTCACTCGGCGTGCATAGCACTTCCGCTTATGTGAACCCCGTAGGCGGCCATGATAGGTCCGTGCGACGCTTTGTATCTGGATAGTCTGTCAAGGAGAGCTGGCGAGGTAAAACACTGTCATGTGCACACTACAACTTTTGTTCACTGATGTAGGTTTCCATAGTCCATGTAGTTTACCGATTAATCTTTGCTTGCGTATGTTTTTGCCAGACATTTTCCCCAGCACTATGCTCCCGGTTTACTAGTTTCATACGCCCTTGTGGCATTTTTAACTTAGTCGAGAAGAAGGAGGAGAAAGATTTTGGAGAGGTCACGCAACCCGCGCATTTGAATCAGACACCATCTGCCTATGTTTATGGCATTTCATTGTAACTTCTGCATAATTGCTACTCACAATTTTAAGAGCTTTAATTTTATGTATGTATTTAAAGGTAATTTTAGTGTTTGAATATTTTATGGCAACATCATGTATAACCACGTGGCCGACTGAAGCCAAGTCTTTGTATATGCCATCATTGCATTTTAAGAGCTTATTTATATAACATTGTATGTGCAATAATTTATTTCAGGGTTCTATGTCAGTTTCATTCAGCTTTCAATGTTTTTCACGTAAATTGATGCTTTTTGTACTTGACCACGCTGTCACAGTAATGTTTGATTTCATCGCCATCAAGCATGTTACAAGCCTGTAACAATGCTAATCGTAAAGAGAATCACTTGCTCAACACGAATAATATTTTATCTGAATTTAGTTTGCCGTTTCCACGCAGAAATATTGCAATTTCACCTGCACCATGTGGTCTGCTACAAACTTCATCCAGCAGCATCCGTGCCACCTAAGCTTGTTTTCACACATGTGTGTGTTTATTGTGAATATCTCGTGTCCCATCTAATTTCATGTATCATTCAACGGTCTATGTAATTGTGTAATTAGTGTACGGTGCAATTACTCCCGCCGTAGCCGGCTCTGTATAGGCCGTCACCACACTAACCACGTGCTGGAGGGCGAGCGCCGATGAGTTTGCATTAGTGATGCCGAGTAATTACTCGTGTTAATGTGTATTAAGGGTATTCATTTGTAATTCACCGTGTCCTGTCTTCAGGGAAAAACCGTCAGTTCACCATAGCAGCTGTCGGCCCTCTTCCCTTGTGAAGGCTGTGCTTTCACGCACCTCGGTGAGATCATCCATTTAGGCACACGCTAGATTAATTACGGGTTGGGGAGCACCCAAGCGGAATTGACTAGTCATGACCGAGATTACCATTTCATTGGCACGCTGATGTGTATAAGCAATATCAATAAAAACAAGTCTACAGTGAACTCAATTTTTAATTCAGTAGTGACTGTCCTAGCCACATATGTTTTATAAATTGTTTATTTCAGTGATTTTTATAAAAGTTTAGTATTGCCAACGTGTTTGTAAGTACGCACGGATGAGATGGACACACAGAACCCACAACATCCCTGAGAACCCTGAGTCTCAATAGTCCGGTGATTGGGAAGCACCGCTATTGCCCAAATTACCAGTAAGTATTTGTGTCATCATTCGTCTCGTGTCTCACCTGACAGCGTCACGTAAAATTAGAAGCTGAATGAATTAATGATCTATATGATTAAGCTAATAGTTCTCAAAGTGGTATTTATGCAGTTTACATTATGAAAGTGGAATTTGGAATATTGTAAATTTTTGTGTGATAGTTATGCACATTTTCATTCACACACAACTTCTTCATTACCATACAGGAATCCTTTCATATATAGCATGAACTATTTGGTATGTTTTCTGGTTGCCTGTATACAAAAATTTTAGTTATTGAAATTGTTATAATGACATCCACAAAAAGGTGAACATACTAAAAGTTATCATAATCTCTCATCCCACCACACATACAGGCTACTCGGAAATTCCCCTTACAAACTCCTAGGACTTGTAGAAGGGACTGAGTAGACAATCTTTTTAATAGGCACCCATGTCCAGAAACATACAGTTACCTTGCTACAACCATTTCAAATCAGGTGTATCACTCATCCACTTCTGCTGAGAGAAAGAGCAGTGTCTCAGATTTGTGTGTGTTGGTATGCAACTGGCTAGGTAGTACATTATGTCAGACGATTAGCTGATGGCATGTGATGTCTTCCCTGCCTTCGTATCCTGCCCCATTCCTGTGCCTTTGCGTCTCTGATTAACATGGTTGAATACACGTTTGTGGAAAACACATACATGAGTCTTGTGTATGGCACAGCTGAATGTAATGGAAAAGTAGCTCGTCTGCTGTATCAAGAGCGTTATCCACAACGTGTGATGCTATCGCATACCCTTTTTGACACAATTACGCAATGGCTCCGAGAATGAGGAACCTTCACCTTTTACAGGATCAATTGTGGTGCTCCAAAGAGATGCTGCACTCCTGAATTGGAAGAGGCTGTACTGCATCATGTTGAACAGAGCCTGTCAACATATGTGCAAACAATTGTTTGCATGTGAAAACAATTGCATGTGCAAACAATTGCATGTGCAAACAATTGCATGTGCAAATAATTGCATGCCCAAACAATTGTGTGTGCAATGGGTGTTGCTCCCAGTATCGTCTGGGAAGTTCTGCGTGAGCAACAACTACATCCTTACCACCTCCGAAGGGTACAGTCTTTGGGTCCAGCCGATTTTGCAGCATGTGTTGACTTCTGCACGTGGTTGCTGCACCGACGAGCCCTTGTTTCCATATCACATTCTGTTCACATATTAATGTAAATTCACTAGGGACAGTGTTCTCAATTATCGAAACATCCATGTCTGGGCAGACAAAAACACCAATGCTACACATATCCAGGGATTTCAGCATGTGATTGGGCCATACTTTCTTTCAGCCAGGCTAACAGGTGCCGCATACTTGATCTTCCTACAAGAAGTATTGACTATGTTCTTGGATGCTGTACCATTGAACGTCCGTCAAGTAATTTGGTTTCAGCATGATGGCGCACTGCCTCACTTTACACGTGATGTGTGGAAGCATCTTAACCGCAGATTCGGGCAAATATTGATAGGCCGAAGTGGTCCAACCATGTGGCTTCCACAATCGCCGGTTTTAACTAAGTTTGACTATTTCTTGTGGGGTTGTATGAAGAGTACGGTGTACAAGACTCTTGTAGAGACAGAGTAAGATCTGCTGGAACGAGTTATTTCCGTTGCACAATAAATTGACGGGACACCAGGTGTGATAGAGCGAGTGTACCAGAACATGATTCCTAGGTTCAGTGTGGTGGTGGTTGCCACATTGAGCCGCTGTTGTAGTGGGTCAGTACCGTATTGCTATGATGGTGTTGGGCAAGCCTTATCTCGATGTCCCGCCTGAACACGGCATTACACCTTTAAGAATTAAACCAGGACATGAGTGGAATTGCAACAACTTATTGCGAAAAAGCCAGCAGCAGAAATTCCTCTTACTGGCCAGCAATCAGGGATGAGTATGCCTAAACAATGTGCTGATATAGACCAGCACAAGGCTGGGTGCATCGTATTTTCTCATCCGGCCAGCAGCGAGAGAAGATCACACAAAAATGGGTGTGTCCGATTGCAGATAGCCACCTACCAGAACAGCCTCGGAAACCATGTTTAAGGTGAGGACATTCCAATTACTCTATCATAGTAGTGACTGCGGTAACTATTTCATATAAGGTTAAATATTTAATAAATTCAAAATAAGGTCCTCCAATTAAGAAATAGTATCATAATATGTTATTGTGTTTTCAACATATCTAATAAACCCAATCATTCATAGTAATGTTCTACCATATCATCTCTTGTCATTTAGCTACACCCCAAAACCCTTTCATGTATGGAGTTATACAAAATGTTTCTTCATAACAGTATGCTTCACATCCTCTGCAAAAGATAGAAACAAATTGTTGTGTTTAACTCTAGACAAAAGTGTTATTGTGATAAATGAATATATTTCTTTATTGTTCCCTTGGCATTGTTACCTAATGAATTTGATTGTTAGAAATGTAATGTACTGAGTGTTACCTAATTAAATTATGTACACAGAATTGGATGTGCAAAACACCTGATTTTAAATGGTTGTAGCACGGAAATGGTACATTTCTGAACATGGTTTCCTATTCAAAGATCATCAACTCAATTTCCTCTACAAGTCCTAGGAGTTTGTAAGGGAAATTTCTGAGCATTCTGTATACAGCGAAAAAAAAATTAGAAAACGGATTTTTATATTTCTACTACCAGATTTTTACAGCATTGGTGATTCAGACACTTTTGTAGCCTTACACATAGACATATGACATACAATTTTCACACTGAAATTATTTTTTAAATTAATAATAATATTGCCTTGTAGTTAGGATAAGATGCTTATTGCCATTATTAGCAATGTTAATGGCTACAGCTATTTTTCTTGGGAATGTGAAAATATTCCTATTTTTAAACTGACATATCATGAGCACAAGCACCAGTTGAGACACAACCTTTTATTGGTAGGTTAACTATGTCGTCATTCTCAGCTATTTGTTTTATTTTTAAAGTTTCTATAAAAAAAATCATTTTATGGATGGTTATAGTTACTATCAAAACTGCTTGGTGAAAACTGGTTATTTTCATATTTTCTCATCCCTATTTTGTTGCAGCATGGCAGTTAGTACATCTTCCACCAAAACAGTCAGCACGTCCTTCAGAAATCACAGGTAAATATTAACATTCAGGTGAGGTGAGAAAATGTATGGTCCAATTAGATCATTATTGATGAAACAAGCCAAAACTTTCATCGCCAAATTGTGTTGATATGACACAATACGTGTTTTGTGTGGGTTGTGGTCACTCCACACATAGCAGTTTTCGGTATTAAACATTTTGTCTCTTGTGAATATAACCTCAGCAAACCACAATGGTTCTTGCCAAAGTGTGGATTGTCATTAATTTGCGTTAAAGACCACTTAAAAAACTGCATGCAAAGTGGAAACACTGCTCGGCCTAGAATTTTATTTTCCTGTACACAATATTGATGCAACTGTTTCTCATGTAACATCTCACAAACTGTTGAATTACTGACACCTTTGTTGTGCACAATTAACAGGTTCTTGTGTTGTGTTGTGCAGTCACCTGATTGAGAACTTCATCAAAACTGGATATTCTAACATGTCTCCTCACTTCAGCATTATGATGTTTTATTGAATATATTCTGTCACGTAGGCATGAAAAAACATGTATGAACATTTTTCTATTTGGCTGCTGCTTGTTGGGATATCGCTCCATGTAAATATATGACGTCTCCACTGCACCTCCCCAAATCATACACAATTTCTGCTAATTCAGCACATGTGTATGGCACCATAACCTATCTTGTACAGACATTTCTCAATTTATCACTGACAACAATTGAGGACTGTCATGTACCGTCCACTTGCAGGCTGGCTTGGCTGCACCCCACTCTACACCACACCTGTGTACTCCACTAGGCCCGCACGTGCATGGGCCATGCAGTGCGCCAAAATCAAACAGTGTGTGGTTTTTTGGGGCTGTAGCTTGATAGGAGCCCATTTCCGGTCACATGTTCCTTACACCAATTTGTTTGTCTTTGCACGCTAACATCCTTTAAAATTATACCAAAAAATTTCCAAACATTTAGTGTATAGTTTATAGCATTGTAATACAGCATGCTTCCTTACTTAATATCATGTATATTAAAATTACCTATGTGTATTACAATATTTAAATGTAGCATTATTAATTTATATTCTAATTTGCTGTAATTTTTAAAAATATAATACAGTGCTGTACTTATATGTAAATATTACTAGGGGCTAGGGATGTTTACAGCACTTAGTGATTATTTCATCCTAGAAAGTTTCTATTTTATTAACATAAAATTCATATTTTTGTATAGTGCTTGGAATATTTTTGATAATATTAATGTTACAACCTTGCCACCAAAATAGGTATTTTAAAAATACTTTCTCTGTATCTCCAAAACAGTGATGGGAAAACTATGTGTTTTTATATTGTTGTGAACCAACCATTTTTTGGTCAAATAAATTATACAACATTTGCTCAAATTACTGTACCTTCTTAACAGTGATGGCTTAATGTAAAACCTTTTAACATTTTGGTTACATAGATTAGCATAAAATGAACACACAGAAATCACTTAACTTTATGATTACATTAGAAACAATTTGTACACACTTTCATTCTACAATTTATTTTATTTCAAATCAGTGTTCTATGATCCCATAATAATTTATCTGCTCTTTGTAAACATTCTTCCATTTGGCAACATTTTACTCCACTCTGTTGAGAGTTACAAATAGTCTGTAAGGGATATTTCACTAATTTTGGATGATAGTCCACTTGATCCATTTTGTTTATTGTCTGTCGTAGATTAAATGATTACCATAAAACAGAGTGAATAAAGGCAATATTTTACAGAACTGTTTAATGTACTGCAATGATTTTGATTGAAAGACTTCAAATAACAGTAAATCTCATCAGACTCAGTAAAAATTCTGATTTTATATATTTTAAGTCAAAATATAGCTCTATAAAAATATTTTTAAAAGTTAGTCCTATTGACCCCGTGTCCGTATTCACAGTGTTTGCTGTTTTTTTTATTATGCCTGGAAAGTGTACTAGTTCAGGGTTATTGCTTGACATCTGGGTTATATCATATACCAGGACATGTGGCTATTTCCTCATTCTGCACACTCTAGGAATTATAAAGATGTCCAGCTGGGACATTCATGTTTAGACATTATCCTGTGATGTCCTTGTGATGGTTGATGTGATTTCCTGTTATTTTTATCTATTGGAGAGAAAGCAGCCTTGACTGAAACCCAGTAAGCATTGTTTCATGTCTGAATTGTTGAGATTTTCTGTACATATTAGTTCACAACATTTCACTTCACCGTTACAACTTCCATTATCTCTACAATTCTGTGCAGCATTGCATTTTCATGGTTAAAATCTATGAATTGACTGAAATTATTATTAGATCCTCTGTACCACTTATTGCCATCCCCATAGTTTGCAAAATTTCCTTTGCTTGTGCTTTAATTCTTAACCTGCCTATAATCTCCTATTTCTGAATATGTAAATTCTTTCAGATCTCTAGAAGTTCTAGACTTTTGCTAAGTAGTGATGGAAGGAATGAAGGATGTAGTTATGGAATAATGATTATAGCTGTGATGATAGTAACTTACATAACTACACTTGCTTCATAGTGATTTGCCACATATTGTTCATTTCATGGCCATATGCTCTAGGGATGGGTCGATACTACATTTTATCGATACTCGATACCAGTTTTGATACCAAAACATTCTCATCATACTCAATACCGATACTTTTCTCAATATCAAATTAAAATTGTCACGAATACAAAACCACTTGGCAAAGAAAATTGCTCATTTTAGTAGTGTCATTGACACACACTTAAACTGTATAAAAACCCACAGTACATTGGAAACAAATGGTGAACAGCCTGTAACCCAAATGTCTTTAACCAACGATAAAACAACACAGTGTCCTTTCATTTTATAGAATCACTTTTCCACAGTAAAAGCGATTTCACAGTTTTTTTATTTTATTTTGCGACTTCAAGGAAATTACTGAAATAAATATTGTTATTATCTGATACCTGTCATGCCCTAGCCTGCAGAATACGCAGGCTAGGCCATGACAGGTATCAGATAATTATGGTATTTATATTTGTGAATAGTTAATAATGTAGTTGCATCAGATAATTTTTTTGGTATGTGTGGGACGTACAATAACTACTAATGCTTGTGCCTATAGGCGTTCGCTTGCAACTCTTTACCCGTTTTTATTGTACCTCAATTATTTACCATAAAAGTAAATGTTTTCAAAAATAATAATTGTGGTATGTATTATTATGATACACTAGTACTTAAATAATGGTATGCTTTTCAAACTTATAGTACATATTCCAAAAGTTATAGTACTATTTTCCAAATTATCGTACTCATTTCAAACGTTATGGTATGAGTGTACCATAATTATGGCACAAGAACATAAGGTGTTAAAATTTGATACTTTTGGATATTCTCATGTGATACTCGATACTATAAAGTATCAAGGGTATCGCGGTATCGAGGGTGCCATCCCTAATATGCTCTGCACTTAACTCAATAATTGATATACTTTGTGTAATGTTAAACTGCAATTAAATTAAATTTTTAATGTACCAGAATTGAAAAGCATATAAGTTAGTATGACTTTGGTAAAATAAAAATGTAATTAAAAATTAATTTAGTCAGAAAATTATGACAAGGCTCTGAAGGAAGCGTTTATAATACTCATCTTCATCTGGTACACACTTACCTTCATTGATGGAAGGATCAGTAATCAGAGTGATGTTCGCAGACGTCTGATTCTGGAGTCCTACACAGATAAATGAGCATGTTTTAATCTCCACAATGTAATAAACAAACTAATGATTAAGGAAATAAATAGGTGGGAATAAAGTGTATGATTATAATTTTGCCTTCACAAATAGTGAATCACTTTGTACATCATACAGATAGTATTATAGGCTGTTCACGATAAAGTGGGCACTTTTTACGACTCTCCCAACAGGCATTAGCTGCTAATAAATATATTTTATTGCAGCCTCAGGCATTAAATTTCAGTGGTGGTGAAATGTGTACACTGTGTTTATTGGTTACATTGCAATGTTTATATTAAAAAGCAGCAGGAAGATGAAAATGGGATGAAAGGAAAAATTTATAAGGGCCTTAAAAAGTGCTCACTTTACCATGAACAGCCTATAAAGGTTAGTGTTTAACTTAAATAGAAATTGGTCTGTACATATTTATATTGTGTATTGACCAAGTATTTTAAAAATATATATGCACAGGTTTCTCCACCTTAATTCCTTCTTAACTGACATCACTTTTAGGCTGTTCAGTGACCTTAATTTTTTGTACTAAAACTATTTAATGAAACGTGTGAAGAATTTCTAGTGTTCCAATTAATTTCAACATTGCATTCCAAAAAATCATACAGACAATATTATACTTCGAATTCATGCCTTTTTTTAAAAAGAACATTTTTACAATATAGCTGTAAAATTATTATTTATCTAATTTAAATATGGTTGCAGCAAATGTCATTAAGGATTGTAAAGAAATAGGTTTTGTGGTAATGCATACTTTGTAATGCCCAAAGACTATCAGTACTTTTGAAAACCCGGGGAATTTTGATACCTTTTTCAGTGGTTTGCCACAGGCATGTAATATTAGAAAAAGAAAAAAAAAGTCAGAGGATTTGAAAATATTAAAGGAAATCCTAAAGTTTAGAATAACTATGGCTGATAGCAGGTATTTAATCTGTAATATTATTTGACTGGACAGCTTTCTGAATAGTTTAATATTCTCAACAAAGCCATATATAGTCATGCAAGTAAAAAAAAAAATTATATCCCCCCCCCCCCCAAACAGTAAGTTTTGTAGGTTTTGTTGTAATCACATTTTAGAAAGTTGTATTACTATCTCTAAAAATTATTTATTTTGTTCCATAACAAAATATATATTTCTGTTTTATTTGAAAAAAAAAAAAAAAAAAAAAAAAAAACCACCACCTTTCTGTGGAAATACTTTTACTAGCAACACAGTCATTCAACATCAGATCAACCAGAAAAGTTTAGAAATGACACCCACTATCTCATATTGTAATGAAACTCTTTGTATTTGCTACTATCACCAAGTTGTGAAGCTATGCCACAAATTTTTCTCTCTAGGCCAAATAGTTTCTGAAAAAATTTATTTTTAAATTATGAAAAGTACACATGTGTCATATCAACAATCTATCTTGATGACTAGAAAGTGTAAGCAAAAAATGTGCAACTCTGTGACTAATGCAAGTATGTGTCAAAATTTTACCACATTTATGTCAGACTGTGTAGACTTCAGTAAAAAATATTAGATTGACATTGCTTTGCTTTAGAAGCCAAAAATATATATATTTGTTGAAAATTTTTTAACCACAATAACAATGCCCACTAATATTAACATTATCACCCTAAGGCAGTGAAGTTATCACGTACGTCTTTTATTTACATCCAACATTGAAGTGTGTCCTATGATGCTGTGAAAGAAAAACAGTGGGATTTTGTTTACTAAAATAACTAAATTTGTATGATAATAAATTCAATTTCTTACCTATGTGCAAATGCTTAACACAAATACTATATAGTCACTACATGTATTGTATCAAAATAGTAACTCATCCAGAAAGTAAGTTTCCTGCATCGCCAACACATGCAGGCCATACATTGAAGAAAAAAATGTGAGTGCGCATACCAGAGGGAGTGAGGAAGTGGTGATCATATTTGACAGTTGGCACTCCCCAATCGCTCGCAGTATCGCCTTAGTAGAGTCTGAAAATGTCAGCACTCATTTTGTCTCCATCTGCAATGTTAAAAGCTACCCAAATCTCTTCACTCACTCGCTCACTGATTGTCTCCCTCTAACTGTAAGATTAGTTTTGTGATAAGTTTTTGAATGTGCAGAATGTGAGGCTGGTCAAAATCATTGTCATCTGAATTACATGTATGGGCTGGACTTCATGAGCATGCAAGTGGTGCATCGTCGGTTCAGAAAATTTTCTGAAGGTTGTCAAAATGTCCACAATGAGTAGCATAGTGGGAAGTTCACCCTCATTAACGAAGACCTTGTGGAGCTTGTGTGGCAGCTCTTTGTGAAGAACTGAAGCTTCATGATTACGGAACTCAGCAGCCATTTCCCACAGATATTCCAATCATTGTTACACAAAATTGTCGCACATCAACCGTTTGTCCGGAAGTTGTGTGCCCGGTTGGTGCTGAAGAACCTGGCACCTGACACCCAAACACATATCTCCCAATAATTGCCAACTTTTCTTACATAACGAGAAATCCCTGCCCGGTCAGCATTTTCAAAGTGACAAAGCGGAATATGAGTGTTCATAATCTCGATGCCGCGGGCACTTTGAATCTTATAACCAAACAATTTAAAAATAGTAACAAACACTTGAACACATTTTAAGACATATTAAACCCTGCAAATACAATATAACACATTTTACACTGAAAAAATAATATTTATGTGGGACTTCAGAATAATTATTGGCCTCTTTGAGCACGTGCGGGACACATGACATGTGCGTGGTGAGCGCCACTGGCTGTTAGCCGGCGTCAACTTGTATTTCAAAGCAAATGGTTCCCCTGAAAATGTTATGCAAAACATTTTGACGAGGAATTATTATTTGTAAAGATGTTTTCGTTTGTGTTAAGAGGTTGTTTTATCCGGTAAGGTTGGTGTTTCATTGTATCTGGCCTAAAATTAACATGAATTTAAAACTTAATATTTATTTAACTCAAAGGGCACCATCTTCGCGAATAAAACTATATGCCTGAAAGTATATAAACTACCACCTGTCAGCAAAAAATTGTTTGAACATCGAGTAACTTGTATTATAAGTGTTCATTTTCAGTAACTTCTTGCGGGGAAATTGCAGGATTTATATCAATTGCCTATTTGACACCTTTTGCCGTCTAATAATGGATAGGTAAGCATCGAGCCGAGTGCAGTGTAACTCATGACAGGGAAAATCAGAGGACGGGGTTTTGAATTATTAATTATTAAAGATAGTGAAGATCTCACTCATAATAGCCTCATTTGTGTTTCAAATTTACATGTTTTCTTTGAAGTAAAATATGATTAATTACCTTTAAAAGACAGACATTTGCCACATGTGCAAGGTGTCGCCAACAGGTAGCGGCATGGAGCTGTCATCCCCCCCTCCTCCCCAATCCACATAAACCAACAGACATGACACTGCCTGATCGATAACTTCTCCGTGCGTTGTTAGCTGAAAGTGCATGCGGGACATTTAAAATTTGACTTGCGTTTGTTGCCATATTATTTGCATTTTCAGAGCGTTTGAAAGTTTTAGGTCAGCTTGCATTTTGTGTTGGATTACAATAAATTATATACAGTATTTTAAGACATCATTTATTTATTTTAATGAGTCTAGGAAAAATGTTTTTAATATATTATTAACAGTAATACTTTTTCTAAAATTCATTGTGAAGGACATTTGTATCTGTTTTTGATATCGAGGTATTGGCAGTGGTATCGGGGTATCGGTATCGGAAAACATGGTATCGGAACAACTCTAGTTTTGGGCTGTTTAGAATAAAAGATAAAGATTGGGAAATATGGTGCAAGAGACTGGAACAATATTTCATGGCAAATGAAATGAGTGATTGTAAAAAGGTACCAATATTGCTAACACTCTTAGACAACGATGCATATATGCTGCTACGTGACCTATGCCTTCAGAAGAAACCACCAGAATTATCACTTCAAGAGATTGTGGAAAATTTTGAAAGACCACCTACACCCAAAAACCTCAGAGGTGATGGAAAGATACAAGTTCAAGGAAAGAAAACAAAAGCCAGGGGAATGTATTGCGAAATACATTGAAAATTTAAAATGTTTATCCTTAACTTGTAAATTTACAAACCTTGAAGAAACCTTCAGAGACCAACTAGTTTGTAGAATTAGTGATATAGGAATAAAAAAATGTGACTAAGGGAGCCAAAGCTGTCATATGAAAAGGCCATTGTGATAGCAAGAGCTTTTGAGATGTCCATTAGGGAAGTATCGGAAATGAATACAAGCAATAAGCATGAAGAAGTGGATATTAATTATACACAAGAATAACAAACCGGGGTGGAACCGAAACAGAAAAAGAAACTGGAACCTCTACCTAAAACTCAGTCTAAGGTATGTTTCATGTGTGGTAAGGTGAACCATCTAGCTTATCAATGTAAGTACAAAAACTACAGTTGCCGAAATTGTGGAAAAAAAGGACACTTGCAAAATGTGCGTAGAAGTGCTTCGAAGGGCAGTTCAAGTGCGGAAATAAATAACATAAAATGTTCAAACAATACACGACAGGGGCAAAATAGTGCCGTCACAAATGGAACACTGGCCAAGGTGTGTTCAACAAAACCAGTCAACAGTGCAGGAGGTGAGCAAGGAAGAAGATTGCTTTTATTATCTGCTAAATGTGAACAGTTCCACAGAAACAGCAAGGTGCACTGCAGGTAAAGGTACTGATAATTTTGAGGTGGAAGTAAAAATTAAGGATGAGCTGTGTGTGTTTGAAATTGGTAGTGGGTCAAGTGTCTCAGCTATAAGTGATACATTATACATGAAAAAATTTGGCCATAGAAAATTAACTGAACCAGATTATAATTTTAAAAGCTTTTTGGGCATAGAAAATTAACCAAACCAGAATATAATTTTAAAAGCTTTTCTGGTGAAACAATTGAATTTGTAGACACTTTTGAAGTGTCAGTAATGTTTAAAATGGACCCAAAAAAATGTTGACACTACATGTTATTAAAAATAGGGGAACCAAACCATTGTTTGGTAGAATTCAGATGAAGGCATTTGGGCTCACAATAAGCATGCATAACATTGTATCAAAGGCTAGCGTACTTGAAAATTTAACTGCAAAATATCCAAACGTTTACACAGAGAAGTTAGGGTTGTTGAAAAAAAGTGAACTTAAGCTACAATTGAGGGAAAACCCTAAACCTTTATTTTGTCAGCCATACTAAACACTATATGTCTTGAAAAAAAAAGTTGAAAAAGAAATTGCTAGGTTAGTAGCAATGGGAGTTCTAAGGAAAGTAGACAACTAAGACTGGGGGACACCAATAATCCCAATTGTGAAAGGGTAAAGACTGTCAGACTGGAGGGAAACTATAAAGTTACACTTAACAAGTCCTTGGTAATTGATCATTACCTTGTGCCTCAAGTAGATGACTTAACTGAACACACTGAATAGTGCAAAAAAAATTGTGAGACTTTATTTATCAAGTGCAACTAAGTAAGGAGAGTAGACCATTATTAAATACTTAAATGCATAAGGGTATATACGAGTACCAAAGGCTTGTATATGAGGTAGCATTAGAACCTAGTTGGTTCCAGAGGGAGATGGAAAAGGTACTTCAAGGTATTCCAAGTACCATTGTTTTTATTGACGACATACTAATCAGTGGGCAAACAACTGAAGAGGTATTGGAACGCAAGATCAGGTGTTAGAACGACCTCAGGATTGTGGGTTTACTTAACAGTTGCATAAGTGTGAATTTCTGGAAACTGAGATTAAATTTTTGGGTTATGTAATTGACCAGGATGGGTTTCACATGGGCAATAAAAAGGTAGAAGCAATTGTTCGGGGACTAAACCCTCAAAATATTGACCAGTTGCAGGCTATTTTAGGCTCAATCAACTACTACTCAAAATTTGTGCCAAACATGTCATTGATATTAAGGCCAAAATATGACTAGTTAAAGAAGGAGGCCAAATGATTCTTATCTAGTTCATGTGAGGATGCTTTCCAGAAAATAAAAAAAACAT